>JAVYIG010003763.1:0-183358 GCA_035222895.1 Strongylocentrotus droebachiensis | reverse complement strand
AGAGAAAAGAAAGCAAAGAAATTATGAAATCATCCAAACAAGTTTTATAATTACACGGACAGGCTTCAATGCAGTATTTAAAACAATAAACTTAAAGAAATAGGGGGAGGGGGGCATTTTAATCCTCCAAAGGTCTTGCATATTTCATAACAGCCAAGGATAGGAGTCTTCAAATTACAATTATTAGTCAAGGAAAAGGTCATAAATAGCACTTCATATATTCTAATAAATAAATTACCTACAATGCATAGAGTCAGTAATTTCCTGATGGAAAATCAAGAACATGCCTGACAGACAATTTTGCAGCAAGAGGCTCCCTTGAACTGCACAAGCTCAGTGCTGAGATTCAATTTTGTTTCCCCCTTCAACTCTCACAGATTTGGAATATTGCCAAATTCACAGCATGACGAAAACTCCCCGTTAGAGAAAAATCAGTGAATTGTCTCATAGACTTTAGTTTGGGCTTTAGCACTTTGATATAGTCATTATCATTAAGTAAACAAAACCTTTCCTTTATCTGCTGGTGAACTTATCCCTCTGTCAATACAAGGCTATTAAGGACTTAATCCCTGTATCAACAGAGCTTGCGTACAGTTAGGTGAGCATGGAGAGTTGGGTTAGTCTAGAATTCAGACAATTGCTTTTAGCATGGACCTGCTCTGTAAAGTAGATGTCGGTACCAGCAACTGGCAACTTTAGAACTCAAGTCGAACGACAAGTGTAAATAACAAATTTACAAGACGCCGCATTCCGAAAGAAAGAAATGAATGAAGGAAATAAATGCCAATATCACCGGCGCTTGAGACAGATCGCGGGGAGAGATAGAAGCAAAAACAATTCAATATCGCTGTTTACTGGCTTTTAATTACAAAAATTATGCCAACGGAAAAAATAAATGAATGAAGGAAATTAATGCCTACATCACCAGCGCTTGAGAAATATAAAGAGAGACATGTCGCAGGAGATCGAGAAGCGAAAACAATTCAATTTAGCTGATGTTACCGGATTTGATATGACTTATAGTAAGCCAACAGAAAGAAAGAAATGAAGAACATGATTGCAGATCGCAGGAGAGAGAGAAGCAAAACAATTCAATATCGCTGTTAACCGGCTTTTATTACAAAAATTATGCCAACGGAAAAAATAAATGATTAAAGGAAATGAATGCCTACATCACCAGCGCTTGAGAAATATAAAGAGAGACATGTCGCAGGAGATCGAGAAGCGAAAACAATTCAATGTCGCTGATGTTAATATCGGCTTCATGACAAAAGTAAGCAACGGAAAGAAAGAAATGAATGAAGAAAATGAATGCCAATATAACAATTAAGTGGTTGGGCAACTGATAAAGAGAGACAGATCGCGGGAGATCGGGAGAAGCGAAAACAATTCAATGTCGCTGATGTTAATACCGGCTTCATGACAAAAAGTAAGCAACGGAAAGAAAGAAACGAATGAAGAAAATGAATGCCAATATCACCAGCGCTTGAGAATTATGAAGAGAGACAGATTGCGGGAGATCCGAGAGAAGGCGAAAACAATTCAATTTGGCTGATATTACTACCGTCTATCATGACAAAAAGTAAGCAACGGAAAGAAAGAAATGAATGAAGAAAATGAATGCCAATATAACAAGTGCTTGGGCAATATAAAGAGAGACAGATCGCGGGAGATCGAGAGAAGCGAAAACAATTCAATGTCGCTGATGTTAATACCGGCTTCATGACAAAAAGTAAGCAACGTAAAGAAAGAAATGAATGAAGAAAATGAATGCCTACATCACCAGCGCTTGAGAATTATGAAGAGAGACAGATTGCGGGAGATCGAGAGAAGCGAAAACAATTCAATTTGGCTGATATTACTACCGTCTATCATGACAAAAAGTAAGCAACGGAAAGAAAGAAATGAATGAAGAAAATGAATGCCAATATAACAAGTGCTTGGGCAATATAAAGAGAGACAGATCGCGGGAGATCGAGAGAAGCGAAAACAATTCAATGTCGCTAATGTTAATACCGGCTTCATGACAAAAAGTAAGCAACGTAAAGAAAGAAATGAATGAAGAAAATGAATGCCTACATCACCAGCGCTTGAGAAATATAAAGAGAGACATGTCGCAGGAGATTGAGAAGCGAAAACAATTCAATTTAGCTGATGTTACCGATTTGATATGACTTATAGTAAGCCAACAGAAAGAAAGAAATGAAGAACATGAATGCAGATCGCAGGAGAGAGAGAAGCAAAACAATTCAATATCGCTGTTACCGGCTTTTATTACAAAAATTATGCCAACGGAAAAAATAAATGAAGGAAATGAATGCCTATACATCACCAGCGCTTGAGAAATATAAAGAGAGACATGTCGCAGGAGATCGAGAAGGCGAAAACAATTCAATGTCGCTGATGTTAATATCGGCTTCATGACAAAAAGAAAGCCAATAACAACGGAAAGAACGAAATGAATGAATTAAATGAATGCCAATATCAATCAAGCGCTTGAGAATTATATAGAAAGACAGATCGCGGAAGAGAGAGAGAAGCGAAAACAATTAAATATCGCTGGTGTTACCAGCTTTTATGACAAAAAGTAAGCCAACGGAAAGAAAGAAATGAAGTGAAGAAAATGAATGCCAATATCACCAGTGTTTGAGAATTATTAGAGACAGATTGCTGGCGATTGAGAGAAGCGAGAACAATTCAATTTCGCTTAGTTACAGGCTTTTGTGACAAAAAGTAAGCCAATAACAACGGAAAGAACGAAATGAATGAAGAAAATGAATGCCAATATGCAGCGCTTGATAAATATATAAAGAGAGACAGCTAGATCGCGAAAAAGAAGAAAAGCGAAAACAATTCAATTTAGCTGATGTACCGGCTTTAATGATAAAAAGCCAGCCAACGGAAAGAAAGAAATGAATGAATAAAATGAATGCCTTTTTAGAAGAAAAAGAAATGGCCCCGGGGAAAGAGTGAGGGGGGGGGGGGGGGGGGGGGGAGGGAAACAATAGACATTAAATGAAATTAATTTTTATATATTTATATAGGCCTACATATATATATTAACTGTAATTAGCCTTACTGGCTTAAATGCTCCCCCCCCTCCCCCCCAAAAAAAAAAAAAAAAAAATCAAACTTGGTTTATTTATAATTTCATACCAGTGATTTATCCAAAATTTGCTGAAATGACATGATTGTTCCGGGTATTTTTATCTCACTTTTTTGTAAATTATACTTGTTTATTGTTGGAAAACGACAAATTCCGAAAAGTACAGTCAGGCCAACTAAAAAAGGCTTATGTGGAAGCATACATGTCAGGGCCCGAGAAACGGCGGGGCTCAAGCTCCCCCCCCCCCCCCCCCCCCAACCCCCACTCATTTAGTGTCCTACCAGTGTCACAAATAAGGTATCAAAATATGCTCAACTGACTGTAATTAAATGCCTAAACCCCCTGGGCTTCCACGGGTTCAGTTCCTAGACCCCCCCCCCCCGGGGGGGGGGGGGGGGGGGGGCTTTGCCACCTAGACCCCAGGCCAAATACGCTATGCTCTACCTTATCGTGAAAACGTTTAGCCCCCCCCCCCCCTACTTTGAAAAACGGTCCGTGGGGCCCTACATGTAACATGTAAGAGTGGTGGTGATGCAGATTTTGTTTTGCCCACCGCCCCCCCGGAATGCTTTTGCTCATTACGCATTTCATCGATATTGACAACTACAGCAATACCCCTCCATGATCCAGGCGGGTCGCCCCCCCCCCCCCCCAACAAAAAAGAGAGGAGAGAAAAGAAAGGAAAGAAAGTGGACGTGGGGAGAAAAAAAAGAGCAGACAAAGAAAAGAAATTAATGGTACAACGAATCGTCTCCTTTCTCTAATAAGTTAATGAAACGTCAAAGCTTCCGTACTTCGCGCCGAGAGTGGGGGGGGGGGGGGGTGTAATTCAGACAAGAATTTAGAGTCGGAGAACGGTATAACGGATCGTCTTCCTCTCTAATAATTAAATGAAGCGTCAAAGCTTTCACGCTTCACAAGAGAGGGGGGGGGGGTCTGAATTTAGTCGAGAACGGAACAACGAATCGTCTCCTTTCTCTAATAATTTTAATGAAACGCCAAAGCTTCCGCGCAAGAGTGGGGGGGGGGGGGGCTGAATTTAGACGAGGATTAAGAGTCGAGAACGGAACAACGAATCGTCTCCTTTCTCTAATAATTTTAATGAAACGCCAAAGCTTCCGCGCTTGGCGCGTGAGGGGGGGGGGGGGGCTGAATTCAGACAAAAAATTAGATTCGAGAATGGTACAACGAATCGTCTCCTTTCTCTAATAATTTCATGAAACGTCAAAGCTTTCGCGCGAGAGTGGGGGGGGGGGGGCTGAATTTAGACGAGGATTAAGAGTCGAGAACGGAACAACGAATCGTCTCCTTTCTCTAATAATTTTAATGAAACGCCAAAGCTTCCGCGCTTGGCGCGTGAGGGGGGGGGGGGGCTGAATTCAGACAAGAAATTAGATTCGAGAATGGTACAACGAATCGTCTCCTTTCTCTAATAATTTAATGAAGCATCAAAGCTTTCACGCTGCGCAAGAGAGAGGGGGGGGGGGCTGAATTTAGACGAGGATTAAGAGTCGAGAACGGAACAACGAATCGTTTTCTTTATGTAATGATTAAATGAAACGCCAAAGCTTCCGCGCTTTGCGAGTGAGAGGGGGGGGGGGGGGGGGACTGAATTCAGACAAGAAATTAGATTCGAGAACGGAACAACGAATCGTCTCCTTTCTCTAATAATTTCATGAAACGTCAAAGCTTTCGCGCGGTGAGAGGGGGGGGGGTTAAATTCAGACAAGAAATTAGATTCGAGAACGGTACAACGAATCGTCTCCTTTCTCTAATAATTTAATGATGCATCAAATCTTTCACGCTGCGCAAGAGAGAGAGAGGGGGGGGGGGGCTGAATTTAGACGAGGATTAAGAGTCGAGAACGGAACAACGAATTGTTTCTTTATGTAATGATTAAATGAAACGTCAAAGCTTCCGCGCTTTGCATGTGAGAGGGGGGGGGGGCTAAATTCAGACAAGAAATTAGATTCGAGAACGGAACAACGAATCGTCTCCTTTCTCTAATAATTTCATGAAACGTCAAAGCTCTCGCGCGAGAGTGGGGGGGGGGGGGGGGGTGTGATTCAGACAAGAATTTAGAGTCGAGAACGGTACAACGGATCGTCTTCTTTCTCTAATAATTTAATGAAGCATCAAAGCTTTCACGCTTCGCAAGAGTGGGGGGGGGGGGTGTAATTCAGACAAGAATTTAGAGTCGAGAACGGTGGTAGAAGCAGGCCCGTAGCCACGGGGGGGGGGGGGGGGGGGGGGGGGGGGGGGGGGGGGGGGGGGGCACGTGCCCCCCCCCCCAAAAAAAAAAAACACCATCAAACTCTGGCTACGGCCCTGGGTAGAAGGAAGAAACACAGGATAGCGCAAGAAAGAGAGGAAGAGGAAATGATAGAATGATAACAACAAATAATAACATAGGAGATATGATAGAAAACAAAAATAGAAAATTATTAAGAATAGATAATGGAAAGATGGACAAAACATGAAAGATAGAAAAACAAAGAATAACATAAGGAAAGACAGAAAGAGAAGGTAGAAGGAGGAAGCAAAGGTAGTGCAGGAAAGATAGGAAGAGGAAATAATGGAATAATAAAAACAAACAATAACATAAGGGAAGGTGATTGAAGGTAGAAACATAACATAACATTGAGACAGAAAGAGAAAACTCTACGCCTATATTCTGCTTAGGTGGTTTATTAAACAAAAATGAGAGAACACAGCGAAGGTCTAGGAACTAGACTACTCCGATTCAACAACATAAACATCGCCCAGACACGCAGCTCAGAAATTGTCACACAACCTTTGCCGAGTAGTTTGATTCTGATGCCAGCCTGAGCGCACGTAGTGCTCTTACGCATACAGTTTTCTAATGAGACCGTGCGTGCTACAACGAGGGATTTACGTACACGTAATGCCTCGTTGTAGCAAGGAACGATTTGCTCGGGTCCCTCGACCGGATCTCTATGCGACAATCTGCGCTCCGAGCGAGCGGCTGAGCATGCTGGGATATGAGCGTCGATGTAACGATCTCATATTTACCTCCGCTTTTGCTGGTTCATTTTTTTCCCGTTCAAAATTGCATTTCAGGTAGCAGTTCATTTCTGAATTTCTGGTAATAAAATCGAATTCTAAATAAAACATTAAATCAAAAGGACAATTGCACTAATATGCGCAGTCAGACAAGCTGGTCAGTCGCGCTAAGAGGGCTTTATCCGATGCAGCTGATAAACAGCCAGTCGAAACATGATTGACAGCTCTCTCCGCGAGAAGAAAGAGGGAAAAGTTTCCTGATGCGAGTCAAATCTGAAATCTTTTAGTGTGTTTTAATATCATATCTCCGGCATTACTAGCCCGATTTTTGTGCTTTGAAGTTTTTTTGGGTATAATTATCCATAAGAACACATTTTGGGGGAAAAAAACACAGGTTTTTGTAACCTTGGGATTTTTTTTCTTCACATTTTCTCTTCAGCCAAACTCTGTTGACGGGTCTTATTAGCGCGTCATTGGCAATGGATTAGGAAAGTGATAAGAACGGAAGGTCCTTCTCCAGGCTCGTTTGCAAACTCTATGAGACAATACCCGAGTAAAGGGCCCTCAAGTGGGAATCGCTACAACGAGGAATTTTCGTAATGAGTAATTTCATGCAGATGAAATTAGTTGTGTACTTCTTTTGTAACTTGTTGTCTATTTAAGGTATATACAGTACATGTATCTTTATCAATATTTTGTAGTTGGGGGAGGTGGGGAGGGGGGGGGGGGGCAAAGGCCGACTGTCTCCTCCACATTGGTAACTGAAAGGGCGGCGGTGAAGCCTTAAAAGGCCTAGCAAGCTGGCAGGGGATTCTCAAACAAGCTCAAGACAAATTTATGCAGACAGCCTCGAAAAGATACAACCCAAGGAGAGAAGAAGAACTTTGAGAGAGAGAGGTCCTTGGCCCTTGACAGAGCAGAGTGGCGGGGTATAATTCAAAGGCTGTCAACTGACTGTCCTACATAACAGGCCTACAGGCATCGCCTAAGAAGGTCAGAAATACTTTCTTGTTGGATGATACAGGAATCCAACATATACTGCATTTGCCATAGGGCTTCATTTCATTAAAGACATGTGGCGAGGGTTAGGGTTGTAACAAGATTGTATATTAAGTTTAGGTTTAGGGCCTGGGGTAGGAGTAGGTATGGTGTCACATGTAGGACCAAATTAAATTCATTGGTTGGTATTAGAAAGTGACAATGGAGCAAAAGTCGCCAGATTACACATCATAGAACTTTTTAAATGTCTTAAAAATTGATCTTGATAAATGTTTTGCTGTCAGTAGAAACTTACCCCATGATGCCACCGTCAATGCTATCTTCAGCCAGGAGTGAAGGTTTGGGGGTCCCTGTGTCCCTCCTGCCGATAAAGCGTGGGGAACCAGTAGCCATCATCACCTGGGGCACGCTACTTTGGTTGCCAGTGGGAACGCTGTATGGTTCATGGTGGGTTGACAGTGTAGGTAGAGTACCTATCATGAAGAGAGAGAGAACAATCTCATTAATTCAATTGTACATCTAGTGAAACCTGTACATAAAGACTGCTCAAGGGAAACATGAAAATTAGTCTTTATAGGCAGGTGGTCTGTATGTACAGGTTCCTTTTTAGTACAGGTTTAAATGAGAAACCAAATTCAAGGGAAACCAAATATGTGGTCCTTATAGACAGGTGGTAGCTAAAGCAGGTTTGAATGTATGTATTTGTGACGATTTGTTTTACCTGACTGTAAATATAACTTTTACTCAAGCAGCAATACAGTCAATCCCATTTTTCAGTGCCCACCTAAATGTTAATACGGCCACATTTTGATTCCCTTTAAGTGTTTACCATGAAAATTGAGGAAACTACTCCTAAACAGGAACACAAACAAAAAGAAATAAGAGAACATGAACAGCAAACAAATATGTAGTCACTTACAAAAATGTCCTGTGGTAATTCCTGTGGTACCTCATGCTACCACACAAAATACCACAGGAATATTGGGTACCACAGGAACCTGTGTGGTAATGTCACTAGACTCGTGTGGTATTTGTCAATGGCTGGCTGTGGTAAGTTGATATTTCTTGTGGTACCTGCTGTTACTACACAAAACACCACAGGAATATTCAGTACCACGGAAACTCTTTTGTCCTCTGATACAATCCCCCCCCCCCTGATTCCTACAAGCATTCTTTACACCAGGGCCCGTCTTACAAAGAGTTGATATCACTCGCAACTATGTACATAAGAGATAGGAGACTGCAAACTTGCGATTGATTAGAGGACTTCCGATTGATTCGGATCAATCGCACCTCTTTGTAAGACGGGCACAGTTTTACGGTAACTAATAAAGAAGTGAACTTACGAAGGCCTCCATCACCTCCACCACCTCCTCCTCGATCTGACCTCTGTTCCAGGACTGCTTTTAAGAGTTCCTGGACCACCTTGAGCTCATTGTTGACCTTCTTGAGTCCCTCCTCATGCTTCAGCTTCAGGTCCTCTATCTCTGCTCGCAGACCCACTATGTTTCCATCGTGGGAGAGATGCTGCTCCTCTCGGATGAATTCATCAAGCTGTTCAAGAGAGTCCTGCAAAAATAAAATTTTAAAGTTGAATATGAGCAGTTCTTTCAGAGTTTATAGCAGTTTATCATTGCTGTAAACATCTTCAGTGTTCGCCCCTCAAATCTGTACTCATCAAGCTCTTAAAGAGAGTCCTGCAAAAGGTTTTTGAAATGTTAAAACTAAATATGAACAGTTCTTTCAGAGTTTATACATGTAATAATAATAATAATATCAAATATCTAGGAACACTCTAAACAATAACTACCATAGAGCTTACAAATACAAATATATGGAAAGAGGACAAAAAAATGTACATTCTCACAGGAAGTACGTAGATCAAATAAATCACTGGGGAAAAGGTAAGTCTTGAGGGATCTCTTGAAGGTGGCAAGACAAGTAATTTCCCTTATAAACATCTGCAATGTCTGCCCTCTATTCTGTATTCATCCAGTTCTTAAAGAGAGTCCTGCAAAAGTTTTCAAAAAATGTTAAAAACTGAATATGAACAGTTCTTTCAGAGTTTATACATGTACAGTAATTTATCTTTGCTGGAAACATCTTCAGTCTCTTCCCCCAAATCTGTACTCATCAAGCTCTTTAAGAGAGTCCTGCAAAAGCTTTATTGTAAAACTGAATCCGAACAGTTCTTTCTGAGCTTATACATGTCTAGTAGTTTATCTTTGTTGGAAAGATTTCTAGTCTCCACCCTCGAATCTGTATTCCTCCAGCTCTGAAGGAGAGTCATGCAAAAGCTTTGATGTAAAAATGAATAAAAACATTTCTTTCAAAGTTTATACATGTATAGCAGTTTGTCTTTGCTGGAAACATCTTCAGTGTTCGACCTTCAAATCTGTACTCATCAAGGTCTTAAAGAGAGTCCTGCAAAAGTTTTAAAAACTGTTATAACTGAATACAAACAGTTATTTCAGAGTCTATACATTTATAGCAGTTTATCATTGCTGGAAACATCTTCAGTCTCTTCCCCTCAAATCTGTATTTGCCAAGGTCTTAAAGAGACTCTTGCCTCAGCATCCTATGTTGAAACTGATTGATCTTTCAGGTTTATACATGTAGGTAAAGAAATCCAAAACCATTACCTTAATTTGAAAGGTCATCTTCTTGAGGTCGTCTCCTCCCTCCGAGGTCATGTCGTCGTCATAGTAGAGGCTCTGTGGGCTGCAGAATTCCCGGATGTAGTCAAAGTATTTCCTCTTTTTTTTCTTTCCCAGACCATCTTCAATACTCAAGATGATTTTAGTTTGCTGCATGATAGCGATGGCTGTGGCATTGTCATACACTCTGTCAGGTTGGATAGAATTTTGGAGGATTTAAAACGCGTCATTATATATTTTTTAAATATGTAGGGGAAACACATTCTTCACTTCTGGCTCACATATTTTGATCAGAAATGCTCATAATAAAATATTTTTCATCATCATCATCATCATCATCACCATCATCATCATCTTCATAATCATCATCACTATCATCTTCATCATCATCACCATCAATATCATCATCATCATCTTCATAATCATCATCACCATCATCACCAGAATAATCATCATCATCACCATCATCACCATAATCATCATTATCATCATTCCCTGTCATCATCATCATCATCATCATCACCATCATCATCATCACTATCATCATCATCATCATCATATTTATCATCATTACTATCATAATCATCATCATCATCATCATCATCATCATCAGCATCAACATCATCAGCATCATCATCTTTATCATCACCATCATCATCACTATCATCATCATCATCATCATCACTATCATCATCACTATCATCATCATCATCACCATCATCATCAGCATCAACATCATCATCATCATTATCCATCATCATACATTTCATTCTCCTCCTTTTCCATCTCCTCCTCCTCTCCCTTTCCTCCTCCTCTCCCTCTCTTCTTCCTCTCACTCTCATCATCATCCTCATCATTACCATAACGTGACTCACCTCTGGAACGTGTTGGAGAGCATGGCAATCAGTAGATTGATGCACAGGATAGCAGATATCATGAGGAATGTCACCAGGAGTATGTACGTCATCCAAACGTTCTCCTGGCGCATGCCCTGGGGTAGAAAACGATGAAAAGAAGGAACTTGATTACATATTCATACAGGATGTTGTATTCACATTATCTAAGGTCCGCGGTTCGAGTCCTGGCGCGGTACTAATGTCCTTTGGCAAGACATTAATCTACATTTGCCACACTCAACCCAGTTGAGGTAAATGGGTACCTCGCAGAAACTAATTCCTTGAAATGCTAGAGGGCCGTAATGGCAGCCATGCTAAAGCTGGGGTAATAATTTGGAAGCACATATAGACGTTATGTAATGTGCGCTATACAAGAACAGAATATTATTGTTATTATTATTATCAAACATTCAAAGGGACAAAGCTACCGTTATAGAAGAAAGCATCTAAATGCTGACGGCTCTAAGTCCTCTCCGAGGGACTTGGTAATGAGGATTAAAGCCTTTAACCAAAAGGCACGAGCGCATTGACTTGGTTTCAAACCCAGGACCTCCCGGTTACAAGATCCACTGCTCTGCCAATGAGCCATCGTGCAAACTCAAATTTCAAATATTCCTAACTCTCTTATCATTGATCAGATTTATTTTAAACTTGTGCATTTCTGTTACTCTTTTCCCCCCCAACTTTTATACAAACGTTTGAATGCCCTCTAAATTAAAGTGTGTCTTACTGAAATGCTCATCTATATTGGATACACATATCCAGTCATGCCTATGTTCTGGCTTCACAATCAATGAATACAATTGGGTAACTTAAGACTAAGAAATGCTAACTTTCCTACAGATTGTGTAGTTCCAAGCAGACACTAATTGCATCAGAGGTGTTGTGGTCTAGTGGATAAGTCATTGGACTGTGGATCACATGGTCTCGGGTCGAGTCCTGCCACTCTCCACCCAGGTGTTAAATGCGTACCGGTAGGAAGAAATTCCTTGAAATGCTAGACCGTAATCGCAGCCATGCTAAAGCTAGGGTAATAATTTCCAAAGCTCTTTGGAAGGGCATAGAGATGTTATTTCATAACGTATTATGCGCTATACAAGAACTGAATATTATTCTTATTATCATTAATTTGCATGCAACTTACTTCATAATCATATTCATCGACCAGTGTGATCCTGAAGAGGCTGTACATCAACTGATCCACAGACTGCATACTCGGGATGGCATTGTTACCTCCATATGTCATCCAAAAGGCACACGCTATATTGAAGAAAATCAAATATATACAGTCAAACCTGCTTTAGTGACCACCTGTCTACATAGACCACCTGTCTAGAAAGACCACATGTTTGGTTTCCCTTGACAATGGTTTCTCATTGAAACATGTAATAATGGAACCTGTACATAAAGACCACCTACCTGTAAAGACCACTTTTCTTGTCTCCCTTGGGTGGTCTTTATAGACAGGTTTCACTGTATATATATATCACGAAAGAGGAATATATATTATTGTATTCATTGACCAATGTTATCCTGAAGAGGCTGTACATCATCTGATCAACTGTTGCCATGCTCAGGATGGTATCATTATTACTTCCATATGTCATCCAGAAGGAAGAACATGATGAGAGCAATGAAATTTGTCAAGTAAAGAAGAGGTGCACTTTAGATATTTTACCACCTTTAGTACATGTTGTGTGATTGAAAAAGGCAAAAGCAATATTATGAAGAACGTAATGAGAGCCATGAAACTTGCAAGAACAGGTGCACTACAAACACATCACCATATTAATTTTGTTGATGCTGTGTGACTGAATTTTGATAACATTTTAGAGTGCAATACATAGCATGCGCACAATTCTGAACAACAATTAGTAACAATCTGTAAAATTACAGCTAAAATCTTGGTCCTTTCAGTACAATTAAGAAAAATTTATGACAATCACAGCTCATTTAATTTGAAATTTATATCATCATACAGTATATAATACATGCCCAATGTTTGTTAGGTTAATGTGGAAGCTGTAATATATTTTACTCTGTGAATTGCAAACTTAAATTTACTGTTCTAGGATGATTTTCTGAAAGCCTTTGTATCAATTATTTCAGTGGGACATATTTTGATTTTCATTACAAATCTAAAACACAAAGAATGATTGGATAATAGCTGCACATTTGACATGTGGCAAGAAAAGTGTGTCATAGAACAGTTTGTTTGCATATTAAAGCCCTTATGAAACAGAGCTTGTTTCATGATACTAGAATAAAATTTTAGAACACTAGAATAGATTTCAATTGGTGTTCAGAAAGTTTAAGGTATAAAAGGACTGATGAGCTAAAAGGGAGGAAAAAGATGGAAATACTTCTAAAAGGTGTTTATATCTTACCGTAAGGTATATAGAAGTTTCCATACAGGTACAAGAAGGTCCCAAAGTCACTTGCAACGAGGCCAAGCATGACAATAAAAGGTCCTGCAGAAAAAGAAAACACAAAACAACATTTTGAATGTTAGGCTTCCTGGGGGTAGTTTCAATTTTTGTAAAGAAATTTTTGGCTTGCACCAAGTAAATAAAGTTTGTGTATGATCGATCTTGTACCGGTAATTGGAAACCAGTGAGAATTTTTTTTTTTCCCGGTGCAAACCAAAAGATTTCTTTACAAAAAGCAAAATCTGTTACCAATCCAATGCCTCTCTATATAACATCTTTCACTTTCACGAATAGTAAGCAAATAACTACCGTTGGTGAAAGTGATGGGACAAACTATCACTTCCGAGGCGATCTGGATGTAGCTATCTTTCCGAAGCGAAGCTGAGGAAAGATAGCGTATACATTCTGATCGACGAGGAAGTGATAGTTTGCCATCGCTTGAAACCAAAAGGTGATTATTTGCTTTATATTCCACATCTAAAACAATTTAACTACGAAAAGAAAAGGATGTGTATGCATCTACATAAAAGACACCAGGCCCAAATTTACACCAAAAAAAGTTAAAAGTTTAACCCAACCCCTTGAGGGTACGGTGCGCGCATGTGTTTGCTTTAATTGCGCTCATTGGTAATGCGCGCTTAATTGCGCCTGTTTTAGTGCGCTTTTGGATAATCTTCAGTGAAAGTGCGTTGCCCTTTGTAGATAGTACCTCTATCTTCAGTGAAAGTGCGTTGCACTGTGTAGATAGTAGTACTACTATTACACAGTGTAACAAACTTTTTGCTTCTCCCATCAATAATGGGCGAACTATCTTTCATCACGTGATTTACTTACGACCAATCGTAGAACAAGATTCTTAGTATGTGGAATATAATTAGAGTTACGATGTGTATGCTGCATCAAGGAATAAGAGTTGCAGCAAACCTGCTTTAGTGACCACCTGTCTACAAAGACCACATTTTTGTTCCCATTGAAAAATTGTTCTTATTGAAACATGTACTATTAAGGAACCTGTCTTCAAATACCACTTTATGTGTTTCCCTTGGGAGGTCGCTATAGACAGGTTTGACTGTATATACTTGTACATATAAATGTCTAATACTTCTATTTTAATGAAAGTCATCCTTGATCTTGTAATTATTCTAACACTGTAGCAATATATTATCTAGAAGAAGGAACAAGATACTTGACATACAAATCACTATATGATGGCCATTTTTCACAGCAAGGATCTTTTTTAAGGATTGCCAAATTTTGAAAAAGGAAAATTATCTTTAAAATCCTTAAATTGGCAACAAGTTGAGAGATTAAAAATCATTGTTTTTCGATCAAATTTGCCACTTTTTCAACATTTCGACAACATTTTCGCCCATGTACATTGTTGTCAGGGACATTCTACAGTGTATAGGATTAAAAATAATTCCTGCCCTGAAAGGGGGATTTTAGGGTTGTTTACAAGTGATGCATGCACTTACCAAATCTGACAAAGGCTCTGACACTTTTCATCAGCCTCAACCAGACGAGGATGATGACGATGGCGAAGAGGTTCTGTGTGGCTTCGCTCAGGCCGCTGGCATCGACGAAGATATCCACGACATGAAGGAGAGTCACGATGAGCAGCGAGATGTAAATCAACCAATCAAATAAGTTCCTGTGTCGATGAAGATTAGAATCAATATTAGTATATAGTTATCAGCACCGATACAGTTTCAGTTAGCAATTAAATTATTCATACAATTACCAAGTTTTGTCATTCTTTTAAGTAAGGATTTTTAAAGGATTGCCAAATTTTAAAAGGGAAAATTATCTTTAAAAGCAGCGAGATTTGATTTGATTCATTTCCCACTCAAATATCTACAAATTAAATGACATATATAAACCATACAATAATACAATATATAATAGAACAAATGATTATACAAGTAACGAAATACTGACAAGTATGTTTGTAATCGAATAAGTTTACAGAGTACATTTAAGTTTGAGAATAAGAAAATTTGAAAATAATATTTTGTATTGCTTGATTTAACTGAGAGGGGGAAAAAAGGGAATCTCAGAAAAGCTAGGCTTGTTGAGCGAGATTCCCAGTATTAATTAAATAATGGACCATCAACAACGTGCATCAGAATCTGCACATGTCCGCTGTAAATCAACCAATCAAATAAGTTCCTGTGTTGATGAAGATTGGAATAAATATCAGTATACATCAGCACTGACACATTTTCAGTTAGCAATTAAAGGGATCCGGTAACTTTGTCTCAGATTCTGAAACAAAATCCGGGATTTAGCTCATGCTGCTATGATAATTATGAATCTTTATGTCAGTCAGGAACTCCATGACTTTTACAAGCCGATCGCCTGTCTAATTATCAAGATATTTATGATTGAAATTACAAATTTTGAAAACCGTTCGCTGGACGGTTTTCATAACACTACAGTCTATTGGGGAAAACGAGTATGGTAAAACCGGTCACTCAAAGATTTTTACTTTTTTGAGGCACTTCTTGATCATTTTGAAGCGCGATTTTTTTAGGGCTTCAATATTACACCATACCACAGACACTGATAACATGTAGGGCCGTGTATCTCAGATTTAACAATGTTAAACGATCCCTTTAAGTTCTTCATACCGGTAATCATTATCAAGTTATGTAATTTCTTTTAAGTACATGTATGTGAAAAATTGACTTGTCTCGCTTTATGTCTCATGAGAATGTGACGTATTAAAGGGAAAGTCCACCCCCAAAATAAGTTTGTTTCGATAGAGGCAGAATAATAAGAAAATCAGGTGAGTGAAAGTTTGAGCAAATTCTGAATGAAAATAAGAAAGTTATGAATTATTGAAGTTGTGATCAATCAAATACAAATTGGCAACTCTGTGACTTATTATACGAGCTCTCCTTCATTTGCTTTGTGCATAATATTCCATAAAATCATGTCTTCTTCGTTATTGATGACGGAATATATATTTGTTCCTTGCAGGGGGAGTATAGAAACATATTTGCAATTATTATATTTAGGGTGCATGTATGGTTGAAATTTTTCTTGAGGGAAAATGAAAATTTTAGATTTTTTTAGTACTAAGCAAATGGAAGTTGAGCTCGCATTTTACGTCATAGAGTTGCCAATTTGTGTTTGATTGATCACAACTTAAAAAATCCTAACTTCCTTATTTTTAATCGGAATTTGCTATAACTTTCACTGACTTGTTTCTCTCATTTTTCTACTCCTATTAAGTAGGTTGATAGAGAGCTGTACCGCCGTGAATGCGAGTCATATTATGAGTGCATCTTCAATGCAAAGTCAGCGTATGTCAAAGATCTCATCAAGAATGCTGACACTAAAGAACTGTTTCGTCTTGTGAAGACACTCTCAACGCCCACTCAATCTTCACCTCTTCCAGATCATTCTTCTGATAGTGAACTCGCCAACAGATTTGCTACATTCTTCAGGGAAAAAGTCGCCAAAGTTGTATCCTCTTTCCCTAATGTAGTACCAGCACCAGCTTCAAGATCTTTTGCTCCAGGCCCTCGTCATGAACTCTCTGATTTCTGCCTTGTATCCCTCTCACAAGTCAGGAAGCTCATCACTTCACTTCCTTCTAAACACTGTAAGCTAGATCCGATTCCTACCTGGCTTCTAAAGGAAGTCCTCGATGAACTCCTTCCTCACATAACCAAACTGTTCAATCTCTCGTTATCATCCGGAATAGTTCCAGAGTCTTTTAAGACTTCTCTGCTTCTTCCCCTCCTAAAGAAGCCGAGTCTCGACACGAATGGACTTAAGAACTACAGGCCCATCGCAAACCTGCCATTCCTTGGGAAGGTTTTGGAACGTATTGTGTCACTACAGCTGAAAGCCCACATTGACAATCTCGGTTTGTTTCCAATCCACCAATCTGCCTATCGGAATCATCATTCTACTGAGACTGCAACTGTCAAGGTCCTAAATGACCTACTTCTAGCTGTAGATAAGGGTAATGAAGCTGTCCTCATCTTGCTTGATTACACTGCCGCATTTGACACTATCAACCACGACCTGTTACTCCATCGCTTAGAGAACGACTTCTCCATCACCGGCACCGTACTTCAATGGATTCGCTCCTATCTCATGCACCGAACTCAGAAGGTGATCATCAATGACACCCCCCTATACAAATTTAAGTTCGTCGCGAACTCGTATTATGCTCGTGGTAAGCTTAATAAGATCGTTTTTTAGGCTTTAAGCTCGTAACACGCTTCCAGGACGCTAGTAACGATCTTACTAAATGTTGGCGAGCTCGTGCGCGAGTTCGTCACGAGCTCGTGGCGAACTCGCGGGTAACCTGGGGAGCTCGTGGGCGAGCTCAGGGGTAAAGGGGGAGCTCGTGACGAGCTCGTTGGTAAAAGGGGGAGCTCGTGGCGAGCTCGTGGGTAAAAGGTGGAGCTCGTGGCGAGCTCGGGTATAAACTGGGGAGCTCGTGACGAGCTCGTTGGTAAAAAGGGGAGCTCGGGGGTAAACTCCCCATAGGAAAGTGAAAAGTATGCCGCAGACCTGCCGCAGACCTGCCACAGATCTGCGGCAGACTTTTAGTCTGCGGCAAAGAGTATGCCGAAGTATGCGGCAGAAAGAAATTTTGCTGCAGACTTGCCGCATACCAGTATGCCACAGGAACAGTCTGCGGCAGATCTGCGGTAGGATGAAACTTTGCTCCAGACTTGCCGCATACTAGTATGCCACAGGAACGGTCTGCGGCAGGGCGAAACTTTGCTCCAGACTTGCCGCATACCAGCTAGTACGCCACAGGAACAGTCTGCGGCAGATCTGCGGCAGGGCGAAAGTTTGCTCCAGACTTGCCGCATACCAGTATGCCACAGGAACAGTCTGCGGCAGGTCTGCCACAGAAAAGTGGGAAATTATACAGTCTGAAGCAAGGCTATAGGCGGCCATTTTGTAGGACATGCAGTACCATATGAGGTTGCAGGCTGAGCCCATGACCTTGTAAATTCCTGTGTTAATTAGCACTGTTAATTGTCTTTTTAGCTTCTGTCAAACCAAACAATTTGCTTCAAGTTCAACTGGTACCATAAGAGGAATTTATTACATAAGAGGAGGCTGAGGAATTAACGGACTGTTTCAAACTTTTTTGTTGTGCGATATGTGATCTTATCTTCAGCCCCACTAACTCACTTTTTTGTTGTAACTAGGTACCCAAGACGAAAATCCAATTGAAACTAATTGAACACCAATTTAATTTTCAATTGATTTCAATTGGTCTCAATAGGTTTTAACAGGTTTCAATGGGAATTTAATAGGACTTCAGATGGTTTCAATTGGTCCAGATTGTCCCTATTGGACCAATTGGGCCCATTGGCCCCATTGGCCTATGCCCCATTATACTTTAATGGGACCCAAATTGGCCTGAAGTTGGACTTCAATTGGTCCAATTGAAACCAATTGAAAACCTTTTAAAGTCTAATGGGGCAGATTGGTCCAATTGAAATCCCATTAAAGTCTAATAGGGCCAATTGAAACCAATCATCTCATGAATATTCATTATTACTTTACACGTGTGACAGAAAAATACATTTATCATGATTTGTTAAGCAAATTAAGACAACGCACATCATTTTTGTGATTTCTATTTTCCTTTTGCCATTATTAACCAATAGATTATTTTGTCTGATCATTTTACAATTACATTCACGTTTTAGCAATAGATTGATAGATTGATATTGATTATATGATTACTAACCAAGAAACAATATACATATTTAGTATATATATATGTGTACGAGCCTGAGTCACTTTAAATGTTACTCTTGAATACACTTCAAATGATCTATGTGATGGAGTTAATACAATTGAGAATAGAATATACCTAATTGGTAATATCGATATATATTGGTATTACCTAATTGGTAATATCGATATTGCCAATATCGATTATGAAGTATCAATCAGTTTACATTAAGCTTGCAGCCATTCCACGAGATTGTCGACGAACTCGCCGACGAGCTTGTCGACGAACTCGTTCACGAACTCGCCGACGAACTCGCCGACGAACTCGTTGACGAGCACATCAACGAGCTCGCCAACGAGCTAATTGGCCAGTGACGAGCGTGTATATTTGGAGCATGCCAACGAGCTCGCCAACGAGCACGCCAACGAGCTCGTAGCTAATTTGCATATTTGGAACGAAACGAGCTCGCTGACGAGTTCGTCTGCTTGCTTGTCAACGAACTCGTTGGCGAGCACGCTGACGAGCTCGCGTGTAAGCGTACTGAAATTTGTATAGGGGCCAACTCGGAATCATTTCCCCTCATCTGCGGCGTTCCTCAGGGTTCCGTGGTCGGCCCCCTCCTGTTTATTCTTTACACCAGCCCTCTCTCAAATGTTATTAACCTTCATCAGAATATTCAACACACTATGTATGCAGACGACACCCAGATTTATGTAACTCTTCACCCAAACAGCAGGACAGTAGCCGCGAACAAACTCACCAGTTGCCTCAATGAAATCAAAACCTGGTCTTTTCAAAACTGTCTCTGCCTTAATGATTCAAAATCTGAAATGATTCATATTACTTCTAAATTTCGGAACTCAGACCCCTTTCCTGATCTTGTTATGAGTGATGGCTCTCTCAGTTGTTGTGCTTCTGTGCGTGACCTTGGTTTAAATATTGACAGCAATCTTACTTTCAAACAACACATTAGTAATATTTGTAAGTCTGCTTTCTTTGGTATATATAAGATCAGTAGAATCAGGAGGCTACTTGACCGACCCACAACTTCAAAATTAGTCCATGCTTTTGTCTCGACCCATATCGATTACTGTAATTCTTCTCTTTCTGGCCTCCCTCAGTCACATCTAGTCCCACTTCAAAGGGTACAGAATAGCGCTGCTCGGCTTGTGACTCTCTCGCGTAAATCAGAGCACATAACTCCAATATTGAACTCACTACATTGGCTTAAAATTCACCACCGCATATCCTTCAAAATTCTTCTCCTGTGCTACAAAGCTATCAATGGCTTAGCCCCCTCTTACCTTTCCGATCTCATATCCTTACGTTCCCGTACGTCGTCACGAACACTTCGTTCATCTTCCACATTACTGTTAACACCTGGACCCCGCACTAACACCCGGTATGGTGACCGCGCCTTTTCAGTTATTGCCCCCGCTCTCTGGAACAAACTGCCCACCTTTATTCACTGCGCCCCCTCTGTATCTCAATTCAAATCTCTACTCAAAACCTATCTTTTCAAATTGTAAATTGCAGTTGTGCGTCGGTCAATGGAGGTGCGCACCATATTTGTCTTTATTTAGTTGATTGCCACTGTTTTTCTTACCTTATCTATGTTACTTTTGTATTTTTGCTTTTTCTTCTAATTTAATTCTACGGGTTATAGTCTTCTCTTAATCAGAACACTGTGCGCTTAGAAACATCAGTATTAAGCGCCTAATAAATGTTATGTATTATTATTAAAACTAACTTAATTTCAGGGTGGACTTCCCCTTTAAGCCGGTAACATTGTTGAAGGTTGATGAAACTAGATAGAATTCGACTGCGCGCAGTCAAAAATGATGCCTCCGTCATAGAGCAATTTTACAAAACAAAACAGAAGAAATTTTTCGAATTCAAGTTCAATTGTAATCCATTGACAGGTTCTCAGAATATCGTGATTACAAGCAATTTCTCATATACATATATGACCCTTTGATCTTTGACCTCATGACCCTAAAATCTACTCAGTTCATTGGCTCTGCAAGATGTCCTGAGTTAAATAGTAATCCATCTGTCAGTTCTAATGAGAATGCGTTCACAAGCTATTAATGAGCCCATGACCTTTGACCTTTGACCTTATGAACCAAGAATCTACTCAGTTCATTGGCTCTGCAAGTAACATACATGACCTAATTTTGGCAGGAATCCATCAATCGGTTCTTGAGATAACGCGATCACAAGCTGTTTTTGCATACATAATTTGCGCTGTGGCCTTTGACCTTTGACCTCATGACCCCTAAATCTAATCAGTTCATCGGCTCTGCAAGTAACATACATGACCTAAGTTTGGCGGAAATCCATCAATCGGTTCTTGAGATAACGCGATCACAAGCTGTTTTTGCATACATAATGTGCGCTGTGGCCTTTGACCTTTGACCTCGTGACCCCAAAATCTAATCAGTTCATTGGCTCTGCAAGTAACATACATGACCTATGTTTGGCAGCAATCCATCAATCGGTTCTTGAGATAACGCGATCACGAGCTGTTTTTGCATACATAATGAGCCCTGTGACCTTTGACCTTTAACCTCGTGACCCCAAAATCTAATCAGTTCATTGGCTCTGCAAGATACATACATGACCAAAGTTTGACAGGAATCCATCAATCAGTTCTTCAGATAATGCGATCACGAGCTGTTTTTGCATACCTAATGAGCCCTGTGACCTTTGACCTTTGACCTTGTGACCCCAAAATCTAATCAGTTCATCAGCTCTGCAAGATACATACATGACCAAAGTTTGGCAGGAATCGATCAATCGGTTCTTCAGATAACGCGATCACAAGAACGGGACGTACGTACAGACGTACGTACGTACAGACGTACGTACGTACGGACGGACAACCCGAAAACATAATGCCTCCGGCTACTTCGTAACGGAGGCATAAAAACTGCGTAGTTTGTGTATGAAATGTTACTTATTATATTCCTTCTACCGCACTAACCCTCTAATTTGCAAAAAATCCTGAACACTTTTTCAAGCCACAAAGATATTTATGATTTTCTTTACAGTCCGGCGTCACTGTGCAACACCTTCTTTTAGGATCAGGTGTGGTAAAAGTGTAATTTTCTCAGTGATATTTGAGTATTTTATTGTTATGTTACCAGAGCTATTTTGGAGCTTTCCAGAGCTAAATCGCTCGGTGCTCCTGTACATTTTTCTGATGCTCCCTCTCCCCCCCCCCTCCCTTTCAGCACATAACGTTTAATAGGCCTTACCATTTATCTGCGAAGTAGCTTGGAGCCTGTTCCTGTATTTCGGCAACCTCTTGGTCCAGGTACTGCCTCTCCTGGGGCCACTGGGGGTGACAGAACTTGAAATCCTTCTCAATCTCTGTGATACGCCAGTTTCTCCATGCCTGCCACAAGAAATAGCACATAAGAGGGGCGTTCACATACGGTGCGTCAAACTGGAGCGATTTTATAGGGCAGCATATTCAAATATATTGCAGTAAACTCCAGCCCGGTGTCGTGGTCCAGTGGATAGTATGTCACCGGACTGTCGATCACAAGGTCCGCGGTTTGAGTCCCGTCGCGGTACAAATGTCCTTTGGCAAGAAATTGATCTACATTTGCTTGCTACACTCAACCCAGGTGATGTAAATGGGTACCTGGCAGGAATTAATTCCTAGAAATGCTAGAGCGCCGTAATGGTAGCCGTGCTAAAGCCAGGGTAATAATTGGGAGCTCCAGGAGTGTCACTTAATTTATATTTAATTATTTATGTAGTTTAGGGACAAGCCTTTGATAGGCCTTTGTCCTTTGTTTGTCCCCCCACATTTTGATACTTCTGTTCTGTTGTGTTATTTGTTTGAATTGACTTTGTATTGTAAATGTTTGTTACTGTGATTTTTATCAAAATGTGAAAATAAAATGAATTGAAAATGAATCGTAACTCGATCTTTATAAGACGCTTAAAACATGCTTGATGACCAATGCAGTCATGATGCTGCAACAGAAACATTCATCATTACATCTCAAAAATGAATCATTCTTACATTGAATGGTATGACAGAATAGTTCATGAATTTATTATCAGGAGCGGGGCAATATCCAAAACAAAGTTAGAATAGAGCAGTACTTACGATGAACTTCTTCTTTGAGTCTGAAAATTCTTTGAGCTCCAAGACTATCTGGTAAATAGTCAAGAGAACACCACATATCTGTGCAAATAGAAAATAGTACAGAAACTCTCTAAATGATAATAGTCACATTTGTATAGCGCTTAATAGACCAGTTCACGTTCAGCACATGTCCCAAATGACCCCGAATATCCACAGATCTTCAAAACATGAAGAGGTGCCACTTTGTACATTTTGAAATAATCACTGCTACAGCAATGGAGGTGCTACATAAATAGCCTTTATTCCCCTTCTCAAAGAATACTTCCGCCTGTGTATCATGGAGTGCACTGCTTGTGCATAAATGAATAATGATCACATAACTTTCATGAGCACGTATCCAGTATTTTGTCTCCGTGTATTTCACAATTTGGACTTGCAATGACCTTTATCTGCTCATGCTCAGACTGCAACTATGAACTGGCTTATACTACGTTTCTACATGACATTGTAATTTTTATTACCACAGTCGTTGATTTAATTGTTAATACGCACATGATAGTGCAATTGCTCAACTCCCTCTGGAGTATTTTGGCCAGTTGCCATTTAAATATAAGTGCATATATGCCATTCCAACAACTTTAACATTTGCATCCTACTAGGTACCATTGACCTTCTTATGCAACAAGGTGTAACTGGCAGCAAGATTTTTGCATCGTGTCGATTTTCAGCATAATTAGTTACTTTGTCCATGCATAAGTTAAATGGATGGGTTCATTATTTAAAAAAGATATGTGTAATTTCCTAGCTTATAGCTTGTTATTTCATACACACAAAGATATAATTACTTCATCTCCTCTTTGTTTAAATACTGGTATGTGTACTACTTTCATTTGTAAAGTGCTTTGTGAACCCAAACATATAATTATTATCGATCAACTTTTCTTCTTCTTTCATCTTCTTTTTCCTTCTTCTTCTTCCTACTAAATAGTAATAGTATCCTATTACTATTATTATTACAAGTAGTGTTTCTGTTATTATTACTATCATTATTATTATTTTTATATTCCACATACTAAGAATCTTGCTCTACGATTGGTCATAAGTAAATCACGTGATCAAAGCTTGTTGCCCTTTGTAGATAGTACTACTATCTACAAAGGGCAACACACTTTTACTGAAGATAGAGGTACTATCTACAAAGGGCAACGCACTTTCACTGAAGATTATCCAAAAGCGCACTAAAACAGGCGTAATTAAGCGCGCATTACCAATGAGCGCAATTAAAACAAACACATGCGTGCACTGTACCCTCAAGGGGTTGGGTTAATAAACTGTTTAACTTTTTTGGTGTGAATTTGGGCATGGTGTCTTTTATGTAGATGCATACACGTCCTTTTCTTTTTGTATAGTTAAATTGTTTTAGATGTGGAATATAAAGCAAATAATCACCTTTTGGATTCAGGCGATGGCAAACTATCACTTCCTCGTCGATCAGAATGTATACGCTATCTTTCCTCAGCTTCGCTTTGGAAAAATAGCTACATCCAGATCGCCTCGGAAGTGATAGCTTGTCCCATCACCTTCACCAACGGTAGTTATTTGCTTACTATTACTATTAATATAACTATTACTACTTCTATTGCTATTAAAATTACTACAATGTACTATTATTATTACAAGTAGTGTTTCTGTTATTATTACTATCATTATTATCATTACTACTATTACTATAACTATTACTATTACTATCAAAATTACGACAATTAATATTACTATTATCATTACTACTATTATTATTACTATTACTATTACCAATTCTAATACTCTTATAATTAAACTACTGTGATTACAATAGCTGGTACACAGTATAAACATACCTCTAGAATCAGCCTCCAAATGTCCTCTGGAAACTTGTACTCGAAGGGGCTCTTGAGACTGCAGGCTAACACTGTCCACATGAGGATGAAGAGAAGGTTGAATGCAAGCTGCTTGATGGCTCCTTTCCTGTAATTTTTATAAAGCAGACAAAAAATACAGTCAAACCTGTCCAGAAAGACCACTCTCTAGGAATAAAGAACAATCAATTTACGTCACATAAATAGAGTTTATATTTGATAATACTTTCTTTAAAGCCTGTCTGTACTAGTTTGGCCAGGAGTGATTAGACCTCCCTGCGCGGTCACTGACAGGTGGTTATCTCATCAACTCGGCTCTCAATTAACATAAGAAAAGGGGATCATAGGGGAAATACAGGCACTGATTAGGGATTGTTTGCTACATAGAGGGCACAAGTAGCTGTAAGTAGTAAAGTGGGGCTTTAAAGGGACTGGGTATCTTTGTCTCAGATTCTGAAACAAAATCCTGGATTTAGCTCATGCTGCAATCATAATTATAAACCTATAGGTCAGTCAGGAACCCAATGACTTTTACAGCCGATTGCCTGTCTGATTATCAAGAAATTTATGATTGGAAATCAAAATTTCAAAAACTGTTTTGATAACACTAGTCTACTGGAAAAAATGAGTATGGTAAAACTGGTCACTCAAAGATTTTTTACACTAATAACACGTAGGGCCTTGCATCTCATATTTAACATTGTTAAACAATGCCTTCAACTGTAGCAAAAATGGAGGAAAAAAAGAGAGCAAAATGCTGTGAAATTTATGCTGAAATATCATTCACTGGGATTAAAAGGATATAATTTCAAACAAACAGACTGTATATACAATACAGAAAGAACATTAAGGGAAGCAGAGAAAATGCATTAAAGAATTATACAATGGCTTCTAAAACATATATGGAGATGAAAGTTTATTAACTTCCAATCTATACATCAATCATGCTCAAAGAAATTATGAAGAATTTAAAGTTAACAATACAGAAAGAACATTAAGGGAAGCAGAGAAAATGCATTCAAGAATCATACAATGGCTCCTAAAACAGATATGGAGATGAAGTTTATTAACTTCCAATCTATACATCAATCACGCTCAAAGAAATGAAGAAGCATTTCAAGTCACCAATAGAGAAAGAACATTTAGCGGAAAAGAGAAAATGCATTAAATAACCATACAAAGGCTCCTAAAACAGAGATGGAAATAAAAGTCTTTTAACTACCATTCAATCATGTTCAAAACAATGATGAAGAATTTCAAGTCACCAATAGAGAAAGAACATTTAGTGGAAAAGAGAAAATGCATTAAATAATCATACAAAGGCTCCTAAAACAGAGATGGAAATAAAAGTCTTTTAACTACCATTCAATCATGTTCAAAACAATGATGAAGAATTTCAAGTCACCAATAGAGAAAGAACATTTAGTGGAAAAGAGAAAATGCATTAAATAACCATACAAAGGCTCCTAAAACAGAGATGGAAATAAAAGTCTTTTAAGTACCATTCAATCATGTTCAAAACAATGATGAAGAATTTCAAGTCACCAATAGAGAAAGAACATTTAGCAGAACAGAAAAAATGCATTCAAGAATCATACAAAGGATTCTAAAACACACTGGGGTGATAGTGAGCACTAGAAAAAAAGTAGGTTTTTTTCTTACCCTCAACCACCTCTCCCTTGAGTAACAAAACAATAAAAGATTTGGGGAAAAATATGGCATCTAACAACATTCCCCGCCTTTTGAGTAAGAAAATTGGAAAAAAATAGTGAAAGTAAGGGAAAATCAGGGGAAAATCAGGAAAATGAGTGTAAAATCGGGAAACAAATCGGTAAAAAATAAATAAAAAAAATCAGGGAAAAAACAACAACAAAAAAGCATGGGGAAAAAAAAATAGGATTTTTTTTTTTTAAATCGGGAAACCGATTTAAATGGGTTTATTATCAGGCCTGAACACAGAGGGAGATGAAACGAAACATAGCAAGCAAGCGACGGATTCGTACTGACCTTCCAAATTTCTCCCATTTGGCCTCTACGAGCTGACGACACACCGGATGCATAATGAGCTCCAGCTGGTTGTAAAGGACTATGCTCTCAAGCTGTGTGAAGAACAAAATCAATTCATTTTGAATTACCCAATGCAATCTGTATCATAAATATCACTCTATATATCACAAAATTGTTTTAGATTAAAGGTTCATTATCAAAAGTTTGCAAGGTCGCTCAAAACCAATTTCCCCAGAAAAGAACCTTCTTTGATTTTAAATTATCGATCAATTCCTTGCTCCTTTCAAGTTTCCAGATTATTAATGTATCCCAAAGGGAGCCCCCTGTCTACACCCGAGAGACAGGACGGTGTCTGGACGATGTCTTAAAACAGACAGGACTACTCGGTAACCTACAGCATACCAAAATCTGCATTTTTTTCTTTTAATTTTAATTCCTAGTTTTGGTTATCAAAATTAAAAAGATAGGATTGGAAAGGGGAGAGAAAAAAGAGAGAGTGAATCCATTAATTTTTTTATTTCGTTTTTTATACTGTTATCCGCATTATATATTTCAAAAAGGAGAGAAAAAAAAGAAAGAAGGAAATTAATATTACAAAGAAGGGCGTTGGTGATTATAGTCAGTTCTTGACTGATTGCCATTAAAACAAAAAACAACAACAACATCGAAATTGCACAATGTGCATGAACACTTTGATTGCTTTCTTTGCCCCTCTACACAGTAGCTCCATTGCCATGCATGCAATTTTGCACAAGACAATAGGCACCAATAGACGGAAGGATTGCTTTGTGCGACACAGTTGCTTTGCAAAATTACCCAGTTTCGGGTCCGGTTTGTAAACTCTATTACAACCCTTGACACAACGGTATAGATACATCTCGCACTTAGAACAGTTAAATAATCTTGAAGAATTTGATATTTTTGTCCAAAGATAAATGCAAGTTGGCATTCAAAGAGTTTATATCAACATATCTGTCATGTGATCCGAAATTGCGGTCAAGACCTCGGGGGCTATTCAATTCAAAACTTAAATCAAAAATATTAATACTTTACAAAGTATTAACTTTAGGTATTTAGTACTTTTCTAGCTAAAATCAAATTCAGTTATTTCTTAACTCTAGATATCGAAACCGTTATTGGTAATTTTGACTTTTGGATGTGATATAAGAAGTTTCAAACAAGTATTACAACCATCCTGATGAAAATCTCTATAATATATTGCCTACCACAGTGCGTGCAGGGACCTCTATGCCTGAATCCAGAGGTAGCGGTTCTAGGAGATGAAGATCATAGTACTGCTTACGATTGGCTCTATCACATCGGTACAGCTGATTGAGGCCTTCCTTGGCCTAGTGGAGTTTGGGAGAAAACAGAACAAAAATTACTTGTTACAAAAAAAAGACTATAGAAATGTCCAAAAGAAATCAGGCCTACCGGTAAACAAAAGATTGTTGTATTGCCCTTTAGGTGCCAAAACATGGGTCGGTCGGTCGGAAATCTTTCTTTTTTTAATACTTTTTTTCTCCCTCTTTAGGCTGATATTTCTCAGTTTTGAATGCTTTAATACATATTTTTTCTCTAAAAAAAAACGGTAAAAAGAAAAAAATTAAAAAAAAGCTGAGTGTAGATTTCAAGATTTTGGGGTCGGTCGCAATTATTATTCTGAAATGATTATACAAAATGAATAAAGCTGCTTTGTATTCATCAAAATCAATAAACATTATTCTTAAATCATAAATACAGGTTCATAATGTTTAAAATGTACAAAGTTGCTTTGTGAAAATAAGAATAGCGTTAATGTGCAGGAGGCAACATCAGCTTTATAGCTACTTGCGCCCTCTATATAGCAAACAATGCCTAAGCAGTGCCTGTTGGTCCCCCATGATCCTTTTTTTCTTAAGTTAATTGAGAGCTGATCTGATGAGTTAACCACCCGTCAGTGACCTTGCAGGGAGGTCCAATCCCCCTGGCCAAACTAGTGCAGACAGGCTTTAAATTCTGTACTGATAGTGTACCTTTGCACAACAAAAGGAACTTACCACAGCTGGCATTTTGGTGACCATGACTTGGAGCGCTGTGTGTCCCGTACGGTCAACATCATATGATCTGGCCCCCATCTCTAATAAGACGTTGGAAGTCTCACTTCGATCTGAAGAGATAATAACAATAATGATAATAAATTATATTTCTATAGCGCAAAAAATATGTCTCTATGCGCTTTACATTGTATTACGTTGTAAAAGCTTAATTAATTATCTACTGTTGAATTATCCTTTAACAAAAATTCTGACAAAATCTGAACTAAAGTAGTTCAACAATAACTATTGTTGAATAATGATACAACAATTATGATACAATGATTATGATACGATACTAAAGTGATGGTGAAACCAAAGTGATTTTCTTGCTGAAAAATTTCATTTCGAATCTCAATTTGCTTTTCAAAGAAATACATTTTTTCATCAAATTTCACATTCACATACAGGAATAATAGGAATACATATAGGAATAATCGAGCAAGTTCTTTCACAACAGAATACACAATTAGAATATTTTTTACTGGGTGTAAGCCACAAATATGTTTAAGCAATTGAAATTCTCCCAGGAAGCATTACATTTATAAAAGTTATTGTCCTATGGCAGACTAAAGTCAGAACTAATCAGGAAAGCTTGGGTATTTGTTTCTAGTTCATCGTGACTGTGCCATGGACCAGTTATGACCTGGTGGCAGAGTCAATGCAAACAGTAGATGGTAGGTTCAAGTCCCACTTGTTCCAAGATTTTTTCCGATTTGTTTTTCAATCGATCTTATTTACTGGGTGTAAGCCACAAATATATTTAAACAATTAAAATATGTTAAAAAGCCCAGCACTCTCCAAACAAGGGAAACGCTCTCGGCGGTCTCGCCTGCATAACGCAATTCAATATGATAAACCAGAACGTCAATGACGCAGCGCTCATCCGCATCTCGCAACAACAAATATCTTAAATTTTATGTGGTACACTTTTGAACTGGTCAAAAAATAAAAATTTGATGCCCTGGAAGGGACATAATTTCATTTCATTTGCATAAAGTACCATAAATAATCAATGGAGCAAAATCTCAAAATTCTGTATAGAAGTTTAGTGTTCCAAATTTAGCTCTACCAGATAAGGCAAACCAAATCAAAATCGGTCAAGAAATGAGGAGAAGCAACTTTTGTTATTTTTGGAATAAATTTGCATAAATTAGCATAGATAATGAATTTCACGATTCTGTGTAGAAGTTTTAAATCCCCCTCCTAGCCCTATCATATGAAACAATCAGAATCAAAATCGGTTGAAAAATAACGAAGAAGAAGCATTTTGATAATCTTGATGTTGATGCCACAACAAAGTCTAAGTTTATTGATCTTAAATGACCTTTGACCTTAACTTAGTGACCTGAAATTCTACTCACATGATTGGGGAGACTTGATAACCCTATAGTCCAAGTTTCATTGACTAAGAACTTATACTTTCAAAATTATATCAAAAATTCAAAAACTTAACCTTAGGTTAAGTTTTCGATGATGATGCTACAACATAGTCCAAGTCTGTTGATCTGAAATGACCTTTGACCTTGACTTTGTGATCTGAAATTCTACTCACATGATTGGGGATACTTGATTACTCTATAGTCAAAGTTTCATTGACTAAGAACTTATACTTTCAAAATTATATCAAAAATTCAAAAACTTAACCTTAGGTTAAGTTTTTGATAACCTTAGGTTAAGTTTTTGATGTTGATCGTCGACGCCGTCACCGGAAAAGCGGTGCCTATGTCTCGCTTTTTGCTACGCAGGCGAGACAAAAAATGGGCTAATAATAAACACTGACTGAGGTTGTACAATCAACATTGGGGAGGGGGGGGGGGGGCACTTTACTTTAACTACCGGTACATGTAATCTTTAGACATACCTAACTCTGCAGCAAGCAAGAGAGGTGTTCTCCCCTTGTAATCTCGAATGTGGAGCTGTGCCCCTTTCTTCAGGAGCAGTCTCAAGCTCTCACAGGCATCATTCCGTGCTGCGTAGTGGAGGGGGGACTGCATCTCCTTTTCAGTCAGGCTTTCAATGTATGCTATCATAACAAGAATAATTGGATCAATTTATGATAATAATAATAATAATAATAGGCATTTCTATAGCACCGTCTATCTAGAAATTCTATTCTGAGCCGTGACTAATTATTACCCTGGCTTTAGCCTAGCTGCCATTACAGCGCTCTAGCATTTCAAGGAAATAATTCCTGCCAGGTTCCTCACCTGGGTCGAGTGTGGCAAAGTAGATTAATGCCTTGCCAAAGGACATCAGTGCTGTGTCAGGGATTGAACCAAAACCTTTGTATTTCAAGTCAAGTGCTTAAACCACTCGACTATGACACTTCTACTTTACAAATGTACTCTTGCTGCACTGTGGTGAAAACAAAACTACACCAACATTGGTTCTTTACAGACACACAATAAAAAGAAACTAATCAAAAGCGGCTCATTGTGACTTAACAAGTGCACAAGCTTCAAAACATGAATTATTTGTGGGCAGAATGAATACAAATGTTCAAATGCACAGATCAATGTCCTTGGCCATAATGAACCTACAGTATATCATTTCATCACAATTTAACTTTTACACGCCAGAGACATATATACGAGCAACTTAGCTGTGCATTATGTCGTTTAACTGTGGGATGTCACTTTCTAATGGGAACTTTTTTGCACTTCTCTATAAAGACCACTTGTTGTTGGTGGTCACCCATATGGCTACCTTTATCAAATTCAAACAATTACTTTGCCTTGCACACGATCCTTTGAGGTTCTTTAATTCTTCAAAATATTCCTATACATGTACCATATGCTTCAATCCATTCTATCACTCTGAGAAAGACAATGGGAGCAATTGAATGACATTCAGCCAACTTACCTCCATTTTCGAGCAGAACTTTTATCATTTCAGGGAAGTCCACGGCAGCAGCAACGTGAAGAGGAGTCCTACCGTACAGGTCAGCCTGGTTTACGTTGCTCCCTCTCTCAATCATGAAAACCGCAACGTCTGGATCCCACGTTCTAGATATCTATGAAAGGAAAATATGATCAATTATGATATTCAGGGGGGGCGTTTCACAAAACTTGTCATCAGTGACGAATGACAGTTTTTGTTATAAGCTAGTGGAATCCTTGCTTCTTATTGGTTATCAGCAGATTTCTCACTGATTTTTGTCATTTGTCATTGAAAAAAGGCTTTGTGAAACGGGCCCCAGGAGGGATGGAACTTGACCTCAAGACAGCTCTAGTGTGTTTCACAAAGAATAAGATCAACATTAAGTTGGACTTAACTATGGCAGGCCGTTCATGCCACTGGTTGTTCTCACAGTTGGTCTCTCAATTATGATCTTTAGACAATATTTTCTCCTTCAATATTGAACTCTTCAAAAAAGGTAAATTCTGTAGATTTGTGACAATGATTTGTACGTCCCTTGAGAGACCAATGCCAGTAAATGGTGAGAGCAAACAGGGGCATGAACGGCCTGCCATAGTTAAGTTCAACTTAAAGTCGATCTTATTCTTTGTGAAACACTCCCCTGGACAATGAAAAACCAGGGGGGTGTTTCACAAAGATTCTAAGTCAAACTTTACTCTAAGTTGGACTTAAATATTATGGAGAGCCATTTGTAGCCTTAAAATGAAATATATTCAAAAGCAAAAATTCAAGTATTTTAGACTTTTCATAAATTCCACATCAAGAACATGAAATCTTTCATGATAATAGAAAATATGAATGATTTAAATCAACATTTTATGCCTTTTAAAATAACTTTTACAGAATATTTTCAAGGATGCTAATGGCTATCCATAACTTTTAAGTCCAACTTAGAGATAAGTTCAACTTAGGATCTTTGTGAAACACCCCCCAGCTCTGTTATAAAATAAATGAATAAAAGGTCATTAATCACAGGTGGCATCAAATATGTATCTCACTTTAGTAAAGTTGAAGTCTTTTCTGGAGGATCATTGACTCAAACACTTGAATTGAGAGTCCAGTGATGAGTCTCTATACCACAACACTTCCACACAATCTTTATTAATATTAAAGCCCCACTGTCCTACTTGTATCTACTTGCTCCCTCTATATAGAAAACTTCCCCAATCGGTGCCTGTTGGTCCCCCATGATCCTCGTTTTCTTATGTTAGTTGAGAGCTGAGTTAATGAGATAGCCACCTGTCAGTGACCTCGCTGTGTGGTCTAATCCCTTCTGGCCCAGTAGTATTGACGGTCTTTAACAACTCTGATAACATACCTCATGGAGTGCTGTCTGACCATACTTGTCTGTACAGTTAATATCAGCTCCTCTGCTCAGAATCAGCTCCAAGTATTCCAAATCTATTGATATGTTAGGGTCCGTCGATGTCGCAAGGTGTCCAAAGTAGCCAATCAGCTCTGCGTTGGCCAGGTTGGCACTGAGTGGGTCCGGTGAAATGCTGGCATCGATGCCCCGGACTAAAGTGAATTTTTTAGCTAGGAAGGAAGGAAGGGAATGAAAATTAATGGTACTCAAAAGAAATTTGCATAGGTTTGATTACCTTGATCGATGAATAAAGAGGTTTAAAGCCTATCTGCACTAGTTTGGCCAGGGGGATTAGACCACCCAGTGTGGTCACTGACAGGTGTTTATTTCATCAACTCAGCTCTCAAGTAACATAAGAAAAAGAGGATCATGGGGGACCAACAGGCACCACTTAGGCATTGTTTTCTATATAGAGGGAGCAAGAAGCTTCAAGTAGGGCAGTGGGGCTTTAATGCAGACTGTTCAAGTTCCGAACATTTTCTTTTATTTACAATAGTTATTGCTCCCTCCAAGCACAAATTTGTATCTAATATATGTAAGAATTTTGATGAAGTCTTCTCTTATATACATGAAATAAAAGATATTAGAAGCAATAGCTCTAAAAATACAAACAAATGGATTGGCCACCCCGCTGCCTCAAGAACAGTATAGTAAATCTTTAATTCAGGATAAAACCTTATAATGCAATTAATGAAGAAAGGATAAATTGTTAAATAAAGATGAATCTTATCATATGTTTTAAAAACAGGTTAATTCTCTTGCTGAGGATCATCAGCCTTTCACCACAAACATGGACATGTAGCATACATTGTGTTTTTCATTCAATCCAGTATCAGGCTGCATCATAAAGATGATTTTTTTAAATTTTTTTTAAATGAAGTAAACATGTTCCTCACTATTTTGGAAGCACTAGCCAAGAGGCATGCAGTGTAAAATGGTAAATAAAATCAAAACAAAGTTTCTCACACAAAGAATTTATTTGTTAGTAGGCCTGGTATATATGATTGTAAAAAGAAATGGAAATAAGATATTACAGTAAGTCCATGCAAACAGTTTTAGTTCTTTATTGCAGTCTATAATTAAATCAACAGATTTGTGCAGAAAATCCAATAAAGGTTCAACTTCAAGTGTACCACTCAAAAAGATGTGGATAACAAATTGAAATGATATTATGATAAGAAACAAAAACGTGCTAAATATGTGAAGTTTTTCAGGTGAAAAAATAACCTGGCAAAAAGAAATAAATAATAAACCCATCACCAGCGTTAGTTATTTTCTGAATGAACCCATCACCAGTGTTAGTTATTTTCCGAACTCCACAGCTGGAACAAATGTGAAAGTTGCCTGGCACTACATCACAGTGACATTACCGATTCAACTAATTTGAAGTTCTCATGCTACGTATTAAAAGTGATTACAACTTTCACAAAATTCATAGCTTTCTCATTTTTGCCCAATTTATTCAAACTATCACCAGTCTCCTTCTCTGATTTTTCTGCTTTCTTTTAGAATTGTTTGCTATTAGGGCTAGACTTCCCTTTATAACCACCACCGATTCAAAGATGAAAATCCTATGTTTACTTTACAATGACTCTGAACACAAATGTAAATTAGTGCACCATGCTTTCCATGAACCTTAAACAAGAGTGCAAAAAACTTCTATTGGAAAAAGGCATTTAGTGAATATGAAAATTAATAAAAACTGAAATTCACACCAAATAAGTGAGTTTAAAAAAAAAATTGCAATAGATACTTACATTGTGAAATTTGGGGGTTGGGAAGAAGTAGGGGATAAAATAATTCCAAGAAAGGAATAATAAACAAAAAAGAGAAAGAATCATAAACAGCATATAGAAAGTTGCTTTGTTCTAAATTAAAAAATGTAGAAGCTACAGAACCAATTAGGTCTAAGAAGTTTAAAAATGCTCTACTAAAGAACTAGGGTCCAGAAATCAGGATCTGTATAATAGCAATAAAGCAAGCTCATTTTTATTTCCACTTCAAGTGAAAATGACAAAAAACCTACCATTTTCTCTCAGACCTGTATTAACAAACAAAGGCAGAATAAATGCACGCAACATTAAACAATTACATATGTATCATCAAACATACAGAGAGAATCTAGAACATTTGATTTGCCAAAGGCATACAACTGTACATGTATTACCTGATCAACATAATTTTACAGACATACCATTAAATGCACACTTCTCTATCCATGCATTGTTTTAATAATGTAACCAAATTTATATTTGAAGGGATAGTTGAGTTTTGGTCTAGAGGGCGCTACACATAATAATTGTATTATTTCATTTTTTAGCAAAATAGGGAAGTCATGTATGGCTCAAGCACTGTTCTACTGGGCAATATTTTACATGAAAATGATACTAAAATATAAAATAAAAACTATATAGGCTGCCACTGGAACAATGCATATAAGACTGTAGATAAAACAAGCAAGCAGACTTTAAAAACACAACATGAATAAACATAAATAATAATAATAATGATAATTTAAGAAAGAGTGAGATCATAATGGCTACTAAATGGAAGAATATAATTGAGGAAAACATTTGAATGTAACATACCTGTAGATCCACCATTCCTAGACCTCCTCCCACATTTCAAGTTCTTAAACTTATCCACCCCTTTCTTCACCAGCTGGTAATTGGTGATGAAATTGGCTGCCGAATTCCTCTTATGGGTCGTCTCCAGCAAGTCTTTATGACCTTTCCCCGACCTCTTGAGGAGCTCCTCCTGGTCACTTCCTGTTTGGATGACGACGGGGTGCATGGGGAAGACTTTTCCCACCTTCCCTTTCTTTTTCTTCTTCTTGCCGTTCCTGGTTTGGCCATTATCGCCAGAGGAACTCATGGTGCGTAGAGTCTAGAGAGGCTGCTCTTGGATGCTGGACATGAAATCTTCCTGATTTACAACTAGTACCGATCCTAAATTTATGAGATGGGGATGAAGATAGAGAAAAAGATATTAATGAAAGAAAGTTTTGAGGGGTCAGTGACACAAAGACCTAACTCCATTTTGGCCATTTTGAGAAAAAGTGGTTAATGTGTCACTGAGCAATTGGGCCTTAAGGAGTGAAGTCTATGTTTCACTAGCCATTGACTTCACTGGGGTTTTGGGTGGAGACAAGTCTTTGTGTTTCCTGGAAAGCCCACATTTTTCTGAACATTTTGATATCAAATACTTATTTTGGCAAAATATGGAGTTATGTCTTTGTATCACTGAACCCTCAGTGTGATGGGCAGCATTTTGCCTATTGTCAATCCTTGCATAAAGCCACTTCATATTTATTTTGTACATTTCTTCATCCCTACTGAATCGTTGTGTAAACTCGATGTACCAAAATTTGGTGGTAACAAATTTGATTCATACCTTACCGCGCGCATTGATTCTACATGATAAATACTGTTACATTTTTAGGAACCAAGGTTTTTTGCAGTCAAGTTTTGTTTGGTTGAGTAGCAAACTAGACAATTTACGAATGCTAGTACAAAACAGGATGCCACGGACAAAAATCAGCAGCGGTTCCTTCGTTTTTTTTTCTACATTTTGAGATTGGAATTGACTGGACTGTGTGCGAGGTATGATATTGGTTTCAAGAACGCACGTTTCGCAACAGTGCACGTCACTTATCAGCTGTCGAATGTCTAAGGACGTTTTAACATGTACGATTTTTAGTACGAATATCTGGTCAGTTTTCTTCTTATTTTGGGGTTACGTAGTCTACAACAATTAAAAAGATAATTTCTTCAAATTTGTTCCTGACGTGGTTCAGACTTATTGTCTGATGTGTTTTCAAATTAATTTTTTGAATATATTTTATTGTATGAATTTGCCTATCTAGTCTAGATCTAGGGTAGCGCGTCCGGTATTCGGGAAATCGCTAATATTTTGAATTCTTACCTCTTTTATTTGGCAATCTACCCATCAAAAGAAAAGAAATTTGTTCCTCTAACAGGATTTTATAGTCACTTAAAATATAGAATGATGATAAGCTAAATATTTCTGAATGAAGACGAAGCATTTTTCTGCTCAGAATTCGGTCGCGCCGAATATAATTCAGTCACACAATTTGTGCGTGGTATCTCCGTTCCCAAGGTGCGTATTTGCGCACTATTTTCACACAATTGCGCGACAAATCACTGAATGTCAATACGTTGACCGAATACTGGACGAGCGCTACCGCATGACAAGGGTATCGTATAAATACCTCTTGCACATCGGCAAGTGCGTCATTTGCAAATTTGCTGCGATGGAGCGAACACGGAAGAGCTCCTCTTCACACACATACTAAATTCATTGCGACAGCACACGTAGTTGTTTCGCAATAGACTTCTACATATGGCATGCATGTTAGCGCATGCAGAGCTACCAAGTATCACGCATTAGGCGTGACATCACGCATTTCAAGGGTCTGAAAATGCTCTTACGCACGACGCGCGCGCTAGATTTTGAAAAAACGCTATACCTTATACGTGTGTTATACCCTCGCACGCGCGATGAATCATGAAAATGTCACGCATTGCCGATCTTTGAACTTGGCGTCTCTGCGCATGTGGCTAACAGAACCTGGAAGTGCAGAAAGTTGTGCGACACTGAACAATTTCAAGTTAAATTGGAGATCTTTCCGGGGCCCTATAGACCTGATTTTATTTTGAGAGTTAGGAAAAGTTGTTCAGCTGCCTGATTTGTGCAAGTTTCGTGGCTCATAATTTTTATTTTTTTATTGTTAGGGATCTACACAGATGTTGAATCGGCTGTCTGACCGAATACCGGGCGCGCTACCCTATATAGAGTAAGACCGCCAAACTTCGGACACTTCAGACAAAACGGGGGAAAACATTAAATTCTTTTTTAATTATTGAAAGATCACATATACTATTATTGTGCAAATACTGTTTATGTATATCATGTAAAAGAAAATTGGTAAAGGAAATGGAAAACTAGAATTATTTACTTACCCGCCGAACCTGTTTTCATGATGCCAAGCTTCGGACGCACTTGCCAAGCTTCGGACGTTCATGTGTAGCGCATAGCGCACGCGCCAAAGTGCGCATTCATCGGAGGTTTGGAAACCGGATCAAAATCGTACGACGGGGGTAAGTTTGACTGTGTTGACTTCATGAAAAAAAGTATTATTTTCTCGTTTTGGGTAGATTTAAGTGAGGTAGAACTATCAGAAAGGTGTTTTTCACAACACTCGTACAATATTTTGGTGCTAAAATCTTACGAAAGCACTAGGGTCTATTATTTCGTAGTAAAAATGACACTCAATGTTGCCTGTCCGAAGCTTGGAAGAGCGCCATCTTCTGGTAGGGAAATCTCTCTAGTACCCCTAGGTCCGTGGTAACGGCCGCCATTAGAACATTTTCGCGAGAGTGAAAAAGTATCTCATAACCACCTGAAATATGCCAAGGATTTGTTTGTAATCGATATATTGGAGGCTCTACACCTTAACTCCCCTGTTAAGGAACTGTAAAAATCTAGGTAACCTGAAATCTGTCTCTGAATTCGATGTTTTTTGTGAGTTTTGCAGACGGCAACCTGCCCTAACTTTTTGTACTAACGATATAGAGTAAAGGAGCCGGTAATCGGACAGTTCCAGTTTTCGGCCGATCCATTGGATGCATGGTAAAATCCCTTTAAAATACATCGCATAATAGCATATCACATATCCCACACATACCATACCATGCCAGAGTCACTGAAGAACCACATTTGCAATGGAAAATATATCCTAAAATATCACATTTTAGCGATGTAATCGGCGGTCCCGCTACCCAAATCTGAAAAATCGAGTTTCTTACGCGTGTATGTAAGAAATATGGGTACCATAAAATGAGCTTTATTTCAAGTATTTTTCAGATTTAGAGCCCGATTTTGTTTACTCTAGGTTAGTAGTAGTATCAAATGCATGCAAGTTACCCGCCTGAGCTAGGCTCATATTTTGCGTTCGAGCCGTTGAAGTAATTTTTGTCCGAAGCTTGGCAACGTCCGAAGTTTGCGGTTTTACTCTACTCTCTAGATCTAGACGATAGACCTAGGCAGTACTGTACTAGGGTGTCTGAACGATTTTTCAATTTTCAATTTGGGATCGTTTTTCACCATTTTTGTTTGATATTTGAATAAAAAGTGTAATCAGAATAATACATTTCAAATTTGAAGCTTCACCGATGTTTCTATCAAAAGATACAGCCCCTCCAAAACGCTGGTATATTCATATTATTTTGGTCAAAATCGACGAAAAAGACGTCCACGCAGAGTGATGTTGTTTTGCTAAATTTAGCCAAACAGCTGTATCGCGCGATATGCAAGCGTATGCATATCGTACGCATGCTGCTCAGCCAATGCGCGACTTGCAGCTTGAGCCCCGTTGTCTCCGCGATGCCTGCCATTGACTAGTATGGGTAGCCATTCGCGTAAAAAAAACCCGAAGGCAAAATGATTATGAAGGAAAAACTGTGCGCCATCTACACGTTCGTAATGGCGTTATCACAGTTTTTTCCTTCATAATCATTTTGCCTTCGGCGTAGACTAGAAGGGATGAGATTGACGGCAGCGAGAGTTTAACACGGCTTGCAAGATTTTCAACATGGATGTCGATTTTGACCGATAATTTCCTTAAAAGGGACCATTAAACGGATTATATCAATCAAGTTAGTAAGTGGAACCGATGTATTATAGCCTAGGCCTAATTTAAAATTGGAAATGAACGAGGTAAAATGACATTTTGGGGGATTTTGGGGGCATAACAATACGGCCGTGGCAAGTTTGTGGGAGGGGCCTAGCGGCTAAAATCTAGCGGAATAAGTTCAACACAGGCTGGCATAGGCAGTCGTTCAGTCTCTATAACCGGAGGTCTAGTGGAGCCAGACGTAGTCTCAGTGGAACAACCGACGATTATAGAGACTGAAGCTTTCGGTCTAAGTATGGCTATGCCTTTGGCTTTGCTGGAGTGGACTTAAGCACCGCTAAATCGGGTATGATATGACTTGGGACTACACGAGGTCAATGGTATTTACGGTTAGACCTCAAATCAAGGCTCAGGCATTGTAGGAGTGGCTATGGCTAGTATGAGTGCACGCTCACACACACAAACACCCATCTACTAGGAATAGAATCTACATCTACAAAGAGCTAACACAAATACCATTATGTGGGGATGGGCTTCATGGTGCAGGCGCAGTCGACCAATTTCGTCGACAGATTTAAAACTAAAACAAACATCAACATTCATGCATTAGACCGAAGCAAAAACATATACAGCATGAAACAATAACAATACATTGATAAAGTTTAAAAAACACACATCTAATGATAAAAATAATGAATTTTATTACCTTCAGTAGCGTCAGGCATCAATTAATCAGTGAACGCACATTGATTAGTGCTTCCATGGAAACTGAAAAAAAGCGCCATCTGTAGCTAGCTAGCTGTGCATGTGAGAAATACCTCCTGGAAATTTTTGCAAATTTTAAACGCACGCAAGCGATCATCCCCAGCTAGTGTATTCCCCCAAAAAAAAGAAAAAAAAAAAGAAGAAGAAACAAATGAAGAAGAAGAAGAAAAATCGTGTTTCCTTCGATTTTTCCTCTCTCATTTTGTTTCTCTCCGCTCATTTTTTTTCTTTCTTTCTTTCATTTTCGTTCCCAACTTTCCCTTTTCCTTCTTTTCTCCTTTTTTTGTTCGTTTTATCCTTCTTCTTCCCTTGTTCATATTCCACTGTTTTTTTTCTTCTCCATTTTTCATTACTCAATTCCTCGAAAATTCGTAGTTGTCTCTGCATTTAGCAATGCGTATTATTTAGTCTATAGTTCTCGCCATTGATTCTGAAAAGTGATGATGATGATGGGGATGGAAAAAATAACAGCATGAACAACTTTGAACAATAACATTATAAGAGAAAATATTCATGATAATGGTTATATTACTACTTCTTCTAATAATAACAATGAACGATAACAATAACGATAGTGATGATAACGATAACATAGTAGTAATAATGATAATAATATTGATGATGATGATGATAATAATACAAGTAGTAAAAAACAGCGAAACAGCAGCAGCAACAAAAAATGCTTCTATGTAACACGAGGCCACATTAAAAGACTGTATGGCGAAACCATGACCTCGCCTGTATACAATACGAATATTTTCTTATTGGTAAAACTGAGAAGATAAAAAAAAAGAAAGAAAAAAAGATAGGATAGGAAAGAAGAAAAAGAATAAGAAGAGCAGAACATGAAATAACAATTATGTTATACATTAATGCCAGGCAAGGCCTATTGAATGCGATTTTAATGGATCTGATACATATGTAGCTCTAGCAGGCGCGCCGGAAGCAGTTTGGGATTGGGGGGGGGGGGGGGCAAACATTCCAGGGGGCTCACCTTCCAGGGGCAGTGACGGAATGAGAAAAAACGTTCGGAAGGGGGGGGGGGGGCAGACGAAAAATCTGCATCACCACCAGTCTTACACGTTACATGCAGGTCCCGCGGAACGTTTTTCAAAGTGGAGTATTAACGATCAGGTATAGAGCGTAAATTGGCGTGGGGTCCAGGGCATGAGGTCAAGTAGTCTAGTTCTGGACCCTATATGATTTTTGTTATTCGCTGACTATAAACGTTAAGCCGAGTGATGGCCGATCCTTATTGACCGCCATATCCCCTGGTAATCGCGCGAGAATCCTATTCTCGCGCGATTACCAGGGGATTCTCGCGCGATTACCAGGGGATATGGCGGTCAATAAGGATCGGCCATCACTCGGCTTAACGTTTATAGTCGGCGAATAACAAAAATCATATAGGGTCCAGAACTAGACTAGAGGTCAAGGGGCTGAGCCCCCGGAAGCTCTCGGGTTTAGGTATTAAATTATGGTTAGATGTGCATCCAGGGGCCCTCTTTAAGGCCATTGACGTGTTCCAGGGGGGGGGGGGGAGAGCCGGCCCCAGAAGCTCAGAGGTTTTAATATCTAACTACGGTCAGATGAGCATCCAGGGGCCGCCTTAGGGCCCTTGGTGGGGTCCAGGGGGCAGAGCCCCCGGAAGCTCAGGGGTTTTAGTTATTTAATTACGGTCACGTGAGCATCCAGGGGCCCGCTTTAGGGCCCTTAGTGGGGTCCAGGGGGCAGAGCCCCCGGAAGCTCAGGGGTTTTGGGTATTTAATTACGGTCAGATGAGCATCCAGGGGCCCGCTTTAGGGCCCTTGGTGGGGTCCAGGGGACAGAGCCCCCGGAAGCTCAGGGGTTTTAGGTATTTAATTACGGTCAGATGAGCATCCAGGGGCCCGCTTTAGGGCCCTTGGTGGGGTCCAGGGGGCAGAGCCCCCGGAAGCTCAGGGGTTTTGGGTATTTAATTACGGTCAGATGAGCATCCAGGGGCCCGCTTTAGGGCCATTGGTGGGGTCCAGGGTGCAGAGCCCCCGGACGCTCAGGGGTTTTAGGCATTTAATTACGGTCAGATGAGCATTTTTTATACCTTATTTGTGACATTGGCAGGTCACTAATTTTTTTTCCCCGTCTTTCTTTCTTTTTCTCTTTAACATACTTTTTTTCAAAAAGTGAGGGGGGGGGGGGGGAGGGGCTCGAGCCCAGCCACTTTGCAGACCATGACATAAAGGCATCTAAATAAACGTATTTTTCGCCCGACTGTAATCTGGGAATTTCTTATTTTCCAACAAACGCATAATAAGGTATGACTTACAAAAAAATGGAGAAAAAATACCGGAAAATCATGTCATAACAGCAACATTTGTAAATCACTGGTATCGAATAAGAAATACACCCCCCTCCCATCAGTACGCCAGCGTTCAGGGGCTCATGTCTTCTCACCCCTATAACCAAAAAACAGACACGCTTTCCCATTCTCGCACAATATGTCCACGATATGCACGTATCGCTATTATGAAGAGAAATAAGACGATTCGTTGTACCGTTCTCCACTCGTCTAAATGAAGTTTCCCCCTTCCGCGCGAAGCGCGTAATTTTTGGCGTTTCATATTGATAAATACCGTATAGGTTATACCTCAATGTTTATAAAATTTAATTCCTGTGAACTTTCCTTTTCTTTGAATGGAATTGATTCAGGTTTTTATTATTGTTATGTTCTTTTTGGTTAAAAATACAAACCATGTTTACTCCTTTACTGCTTTTTTTGTTTTTGTTGTTGGAAGGGGGGGGCGTTTTTTTTGGGGGAAAAAAATGCGTTTTGCCCCCCCCCCCCCACTTTTTTGATTGGGGGGGGGGGCAACTGCCCCCCCCCCCCACTTCCGGCGCCTATGAGCTCTAGGCCAAAAGTCAGCAAAAGTACAAACATCAACATAGAGGTTACTATCGTTACCCTCAAATTGTCGTATAGAACTTAGAAATAATGGGCATACTTGTCCAGAGACTAGAGATAGATAGAGAGAGAGAGATAATATAGATAGAGAGAGATAGAGAGAGAGATAGAGAGAGAGAGAGAGACAGAGAGAGAGAGAGAGAGAGAGAGAGACTAGAGATAGAGAGACAGAGACAGAGACAGAGACAGAGACAGAGACAGAGACAGAGAAAGAGAAGGGGGAGCGGATAATTGTCATCGTATAACTGAAATGGTATTTATCAAGCCCCGCGGAACGCTTTTTTAAAGACATGCATTGGAACAACTAAGCTTCCAAAATTGAGGGGGAAAATGGAATTCAAAGATACAACGAAGGTTTCGAAGCCCATATTCTTAACATCAACATGGTAAAGATTAATATTACATGAAACAAAATTAAACATATAGCTTTCTGCTGTTCTGAAGGAAACCAGAGGAGAAGGCGTATCTGAGGCATTCATAGAAAGAAAAAGTGTAATGGGCAATAACAGGAAAAATTAATATAGAACTGTACATCGTAGGCCATAATTGAGGAGTTGATAATGGCGACAATGTAGTAGCATGGACAAAGAGAAGGTTTCGGCAATCGTTACAAAACATTGCAATAGATGCATGATATAAGAAGATAGAGAGAGAGAGAGAGAGAGAGAGAGAGGGGAAGAGGGGGGGGGGGGGGGGGTAAGAGAGGGAAGTGGGAGGCTCAAAATCAGACTGAACAACAAATTCAATGGAAATTACTCACGAGTTAGAGACTAGAATTTTGCCATATTTATAAAATAAAATCGATTAACATGGGTCCTCGCTAATATCGCACGACAATAGGCCTATTAGCCTAGCGAAGTAGCAAAAACAAAAAACACAAAAACAAAAAGGGGTCGGTTATAATTTGATAGCCACTCTCCCAACTCTCCCCTTTCCTTCTTTTTACATTTTTGTTCGTAAGTATATGGTCTTCTTCAAGTTCTTCTTCCCTTTTTCTATTACTTATCCTTTCCCCCGTTTTCTTCCTCTCTTAATTACTTAATTCCACGATCATTGCTTTATAAGTTAAATTCGTAGTTGTCTATGCATTTAGCAATGTGTATTTTATTTAGTCTAGTTCTCGTCATTGATAATGATGAGGATGATTATGATGATGAATAGCAATGAACGATAACAGATGATAATAATTATAATTTTTATAATAGGAATAATAATAATAGTAATAACAATAATATAGGATTTCCCGGCCAAATTCGCGGGTTTGTCATTCGAATTCATTTACTTTGCATTTAAGTTACTGCAGATCGGCTTTGCCATGCCAATAATCATTCAATTTTCCCTTTTTTGTATTTAATTTAGGATTTTGGTAGAAGGATTTCATAGATCTGTCATTTGATTTAGAAACTGCTCAACTAGTATTCAAATTAATCGTCACTTGTCGAGGCGTCATTGTTATCATTCAAATTAACACCTGTCATTCGTATTCGAAATATGAATATTCAAGTTAGGAATGATATCATAGGGGAAAGAATTGCAACAAACGTTTACAGTTTTTAAATAATGCGATTAAAATGCATGATTTGCCCTTGGGGTCTAAGCTGTTATTTCGTTTATTAATTTTCAGGACAATGCAGATGGGTGTAGTCAGACATTAAGTAAAGAAGGGGCGAAATCAAGGAATATGGCATTTCTACACGATGTTTATATACCGGGAAAGGTGGGAGTACCCTCAATCGCCCCTTTTCACTATAGACTTGAAATTTAAAAAAAGTAATTCACATCGTCTCTTACACCCAGCACACCCCTCTGTTTTTCTAAAAAAGTTTCATAGTTTACTAGCCCGCCAGTAGATCGATGGCTAAAGATTTTGCTATATAATGACTCATGCTTAAGTTGTGTGACTCTAGTCCCTACCCCAGTCACAATATGTTATTGTACGTGTGTACCCTTTCTGCATAATGAAATTATGATGATAAATTTATGATGAAACACAAGACAAACAACTTCCTGACATGAAAGTTTCAAACATATTGAGACCATGAGGTCCATAGATGCAAGTCGTTTTTTTTTCCTTCATAACAATCAAACTTAAATGCTGATGAAGATCAGATGAATCTAATAAGTATAGCCTAAGTGTATAAATGCAATAAACTAAAATATGATGAAATACACATGAACAAATCAATCTTAAAAGAAAAAGAATTAGCTTTAAAAGATGTGTAATAAACGAGAAATGTATATTGACCATCAATAAGTGCACAAAGTGTTAATTTGAATGCTACAAATGAATTAGAATGCTAGGAGTGCACCGTCGCGATGTCAGAATATCGTGCTGCGCCAAATTGAATGACCAAATAGCGAAAGAAGCACATTGTTCATTAATTTGAATGAAACAAACATGAATTCTAACGAAAATTTCATAGATTTGAAAACTAGAAAAATGAATATAAACCCGAGATATACCTGACAGCACTAAAACCGTCAAATTTGGAAGCAGGACAAATTAATTTCAATGACAAACTCGCGAATTTGGCCGGGAAATATAGTTATAATAATAATAATAATAATAATAATAATGATAATAATAATAATAATGACGATAATAATGATAATAATAACAATGATAATGATTATAATAAAGATTATAATAACGATGATGATGATGATGATGATGATGATGAAGAAAATAATATTAATGATAATAATGATTACAATGATATAGTAATAAAAACGACGATGGTGATGATGATACTAGTAATATTAAATAACAACAAAACAGCAGCAGCAAAAAAATGCTTTTATAACACGAGGCCACATTAAAAGACTGTATGGCTAAACCATGACCTCGCCTGTACAATCTCAATATTTTCTAATTGGTAAAACTGAAACCAAAAACAACAAAAAGAGAAAGAGATAGGAAAGGGAAGAACAAGAAGAAGAAGGAGAGCAGAAGAAGAAATGCCAGGCAAGGCCTTTTGAATGCGATTTAATGGATCTGATAAAAGTAGCTGTAGGCCATATAATCAGCAAGTACACACAGAGTCAACGCAGAGGTTGCTAGCGTTACCAAGGAGTTATTACAACCCTAAGGCTATATAAACATGATAAAATCGTCGAATAGAGCTTAACAATAATGGGCATACTTGTCAGAGAGATCGAGAGAGAGAGAGATACTAGAGAGAGAGAGAGAGAGAGAGAGAGAGATACTAGAGAGAGAGAGGGAGAGAGGGAGAGAGAGAGAGAGAGGGGGGGGGGGGCGAAAGGGGAGAGGGGGTGGGGGAAGAGAGAGAGAGAGAGAGAGGGGGAGGGAGAAGGAGAGAGGGGGAACATAGCCATATAGGCATATGAAGAGAGATACAGAGTAAGGGGATACAAGTGGAGCACAGAAAGAGCGGATATTGTAATTGTAACTGAAATTGTATTTATCAGGCCCCGCGGAACGCTTTTTTAAAGTGGGGGGGGGGGGGGGGGGGGGGTGGTTACAATCAGGGTAGAGCATATAACGAGCGAAGCAAGCGGAGTGTCAGTTGGGTTTAGTTGGGTCAGGATGAAGAAGAAAAAAAGCCCCTTTGAAACTTAAGAGTTTTAGGCATTTAATTATGGTCAGATGGGCATATTTTGATACCTTATTTGTGGCACTGGCAGATCACTTTATTTTGTGTAATCGACGTAAATCATGGTCTGCAGCAAATATTCAAACATTCTAATGAGACGCTTGCTATAGATTTGAAAATACAACCCTTTATTTGTATGAGTACATCTTATGCCGTGGTTGCTTTTGCTTAATACAAGATCATTCTCCGCTCGCTGATTCAAAATGTAATTTGATATATTATATTGTTCCTTCTCCTGCTTATTTCCTTTCTAATGCGCATTTCTCTTTCCTTATCTTTTTCTCAACCCCACATGCAGCTCATCATTTAGTATTATTTTCTGTACCCCCGATCTCTCACTTCTTTTTGTCATTGTCTACTCTTTGTATTATGACCGTGTTCTTCTATCTTTGTCGTGTAAAGTATTGTCTTGTCAGAAGCGGATCTAGAGGGGGGGTTGGGGGGTTGCAACCCCCCCCCCCTTGGGCGGCCCACAAAAAAAAAAAAAAAAAAAAAAAAAAGAAAGAAAAAAAGAAAGAAAAAAGAACGCACGCTGGAGAGAAACCCTTTCAAGTGCAAATATTGTGAGAAGATATTCAACACATCTGGTAACTTAACCAAACACATGATAACTCTGGATATAACTATGTATTAAACTGTTACTTGATTTAAAAAGACGTTATCATGCACTGCTTTTTATGGTCTCCATTGTGTTAATAGATGCCAGGAAAACATCACTTACGGGGTTCAAATAAACACCCCCCAAAAAAAATCGGCTCGCCGCTTCGCGGATCGTGGACGATGCTCCGCATCGTCATTATTTTGGTCAACCCCCCCCCTTAGCAAAAAGCTAGATCCGCCCCTGCTTGTCCCGTTCTATTCTCTGTTGCCATCCCCCTTTTTCTTTCCCCTATTTTGTAGTTCCTTTTGTAGTTACAGATTAGTTAATTTAATTACTCATTATTCCTAAGTTTTCATTTGAGGTGTTCACACTTGTACAAGCATTGCTTTTTAATGGACCCCTCTGCTTCCAACATGTATTTCTTAAATTTGTTTTAAATGCTTATAATTGATTTGTAATGTTTTGTTGGAAACATGAATAAATTTGAAATTTGAATAGCTGGAAAAAAAATCTTTACAATCTAATGCAATCAAATACCGTTTCATCTCTTCCTTTCACATTAAAAACAAAAAAGGCATATCTTTCTTGAAGGGCAATATTATATTTTTTTTTAAAGAAAACAAATTAACGATGTGATTGAAGACATGCATTGGAATAACTAGGCTTCCAAAATTGAAAACACAAATAAAATTCAAAGATACAACGAAAGTTTCGAAGCCCATATTCTTAACATAAACATGGTAAAGATTAATATTACATGAAACAAAATTAAACATATAGCTTCCTGCTGTCCTGAAGGAAACCAGAGGAGAAGGCGTATCAAAGAGACTAAGGCGTTCATATAAAGAAAAAATGTAATGGGTAAATCAATATAGAACTGTACATCGTACATACAGAGAAAAGTAGGTGTAAATTGACTCCTTATAGGGAGTAACTGCTTGTCACATAAGTGACACCCCTCAGGGAGTAATTTTTTTTTTCTCATAAGAAGGTGAAAATTTGCACCCCAAGGTTATGATTATCCCTTTAAGGAGTGAAATTATGCACCCAATGCTCATTTAACACCTTTTGGTTCCATTTTCATGAAAAATGGGTTCAAATTTTAGTGGGGTTGAATTTTATACCCTCTATGATCGATTCCACACCCTGTGGGGAGTAAATCTACACCCTGTGGGGAGTAAATTTACACCCTGTTTATGCACAGCATCAACCAATTGATCACCCCTCCAGCAATCAATCATACATGCTTCGTAATCACCTAATAGTCACTGATTCTCACCCTTTTGTCTATGTTTCACTGCTCTAATGAAATCAGACCAGAATGTCGAGTTATATGTTGAAAGGATTTAATGCTTACCTAAACAACAATAAGTGTGAACTCAACACAACTGCAGACTGTAAAAACTAACTTATGGCTGGACGTATCGGTTCAAATGTAATGGAATTACCTAAATACACAATCCTGCCTTATTGAAAATCTTCCCTTTACTTACACGTATAAGAAGCCAATTATGTACTAGTTAGTAAAACAACACTTCTACTAATTTCATTAAATTATCAAATATAACCTTCGGTACAACCCCTTATTCTTGATCGGATAACTTTCACACAAATAATATGCCCAAATGAAACATGATAATTCCCCTAACATGACTAAAATATGTGAATTATGCTAATTTTTCTTCATTTGGCAGTACCTATAATGACACGATGCGCCATTGCTGTAGCGCATGCGCATATGCACTGACCAATCAGAGCTCGTTTGACTAAAATAGGGTGTAAAATTACATCCCTTAAATATACACCCTTGCGTATTTCCGTGTTTTACTCCATAAAAGGTGTAATAGGGACGCCCTATTTTTCCAATTTCGTTTGACTCCCCAAGAACACCTTTTATTTCTCTGTGTGAAGGCCATATGTGAGGAGTTGATAATGGCGAAAATGTAATAGCATGAACAAAGAGAAGGTTTCGGCAATCGTTACAAAACATTGCAATAGATGCATGATATTAGGAGAGAGAGAGAGGGAGAGAGAGAGAGAGAGAGAGAAAGAGATAGAGAGAGAGAAAGAGAGAGAGAAAGAGAGGGGGTAAAAGAGGGAAGGGCGAGGCTGAAAATCAAACAGAACAACATATTCAATGGAAATTACGCACGAGTTCGACATATTTATGAAATAAAATCGATTAACATGGGTCCTCGCTAATATCGCACGACAATAGGCCTATTAGCCTAGCGAAGTAGCAAAAACAAAAAACACAAAAACAAAAAGGGGGTCGATTATAATTTGATAGCCACTTGTCTCAAACTAAACTTATGGCGCTACCAAAAATACCCGGATTCTGGCGAAATTCAACAAGAGTGGTAAAGGCACTAGGTTTTGCACTACTTATAGTCAATTTGAATTATTTTGCTGCACCATACTCTTCTTCGTTCTAAGCGACGATGAGGCATTTATCCCCTTTTGGAAAGTGATGCTTTCGATGGCTTCGATGGATCTTTTTATCTTTTCCCAGCTAAGCTTTTGAAACAGGGGGCTAACGCTGGCGACTCTACCTTATGTCTTACCACCGTGACGATTGTGTCAACATATCGAAGGTGAGGCTAAAATGTTTTTAATTTGATTATTTGATTTCCTTGCCAGAAGATAATTGTTAGGGCATCAAATTATAATGTGCATAACGGGGCGTTTGACACTGGTTACAAAGTTGTCTTAAATCAATAAAGCTTCGGAAATACTGAGAAAATTATGTCAAAATTATATTTTCATTTAAAAATACATATTTTGTATATTTATGTATCTTTGCCAACAGATATTGGGGCATGAAATAATGTGCATAACGGGGCATTTAAAACTGGATATAAATTTGTCTTAAATCAATAAGGCTTCGGAAAAACTCACAATATTATGTCCAAAATATATATTCATTTAATCATACATATTTTGTCTTTATTATGATCATAGGTAATTATCTTACTATTTAAAAATGTTTCCAGTATTTTTGTTGTCATATTAAGATACATTAACAGAATCACACGCATTGAAAGCATGCTATAAGCTCTAACTCTACTTAATTTTCTCTTTAAAGGGACAAGATAACATATTTCAGATTAGAGAAAATGATGATAAGGAAATGGAGAAAAAACACAATTATTAATGATACAAATTGGGAAAAACTGATCTGATCGATTCCTTAATTCTTCCAACTATGTTATTATAATTTAATTACATTTTAGGTGAATTTAAATCGATACAAAGCAATGAATTGGCTCTATATACCATTCCATACATTCAAGTGTTGACAGATTTAAAAAAGCCTGCTTTATGTTTCATTTTCATGAAAAAACGGTTGGGAAAATTCAAAAATGGTTCAGGACTTACTATTAGAGGGTGTTGCACAGTGACGCCGCCAAAGAAAACCATAAAAATCTTTGTGGTTTGATATTTTTTTTCAATAATTTTTGCATGTTAGAGCGTTAGTACAGCAGAAGGAATGTAATAAGTAACATTTCATACAAAATTAAATTACATTTTAGGTGGTTTGATTTTTTCCAGGTTTTTGTGCATGTTAGAGGGTTAGTACAGCGATATTAAGTAACAGGAATTATGAATATGTCATTTATGTCCTATCTGTGAAATTTAAACGTTAGCAGTGTCCCAATATTCAAATTATGCAAGGAAACCGTAATACTTGCTAGACTTCACTGTCAGACACTATTGAGTGACTGACTGGCATTTTTCTTCTTCTTTTGTAATAACATACATAAACTGAGCTGTAAAGGGTAAATGAGCATTTGTCTACATCAATAACCCACTTCTTGTAATGGCCAAAATTAAACTGATTGAATCTTTGCGCAGCATAAAACGTACGACCCTTCGGTACAATGGTCTGAACACTCAGACTATTACTTACTGGCTCTATAGCTCCTAAGTCGAGTTGACAACTAATAGTCGTTATTTTCCCACTTAAAGACATTTTCAAGCCCCCCCCCCTTTTTTTTTAGGAAAGTTCTAAATTAGTATTATCTTTCAAATACCGTTGGAATTTAACCTTTTCATTTTTTTGGCCTGCAAATGGGACATAGTACCTTTAAAGGATGTTAGCTGTATTTTTAATTCTTATCATGGCATATAATAAGAAGCATGACGTTTTTGCACTCTTTTCTTCCAGTACCCTCTTGTATGTTGATTGTGCAGCCTCCTCCTCCAATGGGCGTCAACCGCTTCAATTTTGTGGGGGACGAAACACACTGGAAAAATAAAATTGCAACCTCCTGCCGCCTTGACTATATATAAGTATCATTATATTGACCTTTCAAATTCGTTTTCAGCGGCAGAAAATGACCATCATTAGTTCATAGATGCCCGGCAAAAAAACATATTTAGATCTTTAAAACCGGGATGCAAGGGTGCTGGCATTGAATTTTTTGTTCCTATCTCGAAAGATTTAAAGCAGATGGCTTATTCCAATCTTATAGCATTCACCTGTGTAACTATAGCTGTTTCAGTATTCAAACACAGACAGCACACACTCTCTTCTGTTACAAGACATTAATGATCAATTTTTTTTCTTCTTCACATTTTCTATAGAAATGATGTCTTAGGGGGATCAATCACGTACTTCTTGAGAATTAAATTATCCCCATAAAACTTTAACGGAGTAATGATAAATCATAGTTCATCAAATCATTTATTAAGTTAAATTGAGAGTAAGAAGCGAAACCACCATGACAACGTTTTTTGGAGCAATCATAAACAAGACCCAATTATCATATCGATTCAATTAAGTTGAATACGTAATCATGATTTTCTGTTGCACAGCGCTCTAATTATCGAATGTTTTTCACCCATTTACCACACCCGTTAATTGCAATTTGATTACAATAATCTAAATCGTGCACTCTCTCTCTGTCTCTCTGTCTCTCTCTCTCTCTCGCTTGCTCTCTTCAGGCAATCTATCGACAACGAGCCAGACTCTTTTTGTCCTCCCTAACCTATTGGTTCCGTGCCTCCTTTCAACATTATTATTTGTTGTTATGTTGTTATACGCTATGTTATTTGACTAATTCCGTTTTTCTCGTTAGTTCATTTATTCGTCCATATCGTGTAATTTACAACCATTCTCTGTTCCATGAAATTCAGTTATGATGCACTATAAAATTCATTTTCATTTTATTTATAATTTTTACAATTAAGATTTGAAATGTTACGCTAATTTTAACCATGGTAAAATCATATTTTGTTGTAGTGGTTGAGCTTGTTTTAGCAAAAGTTAATATTTTTAGCGCCTGTAGTGGCGATGTACAGTGGTGCATGTAAATGTTGTATGCAATTTAATCATGCGATAGCTAACTGTTATGGCAAAAGTTGTAGATAGTTATTTGTCAAATAGGTCTACTTTTTTGTTTGTATGTTTGACTTGTTTTGTTGTGCAACTAGATAAAAATGTATGGTGTTGATTGTTAAATATCACCGATCTCCAAATGAAAGAGGGGAGGTAGTGACTCGGAGTGAGGAAGAGAGGGAGAGAAGGAGAGAGAGAGAGAGAGAGAGAGGAGAGAGAGGGAGAGAGGAAGAGAGGGAGAGAGGGAGAAAGGGAGCGTGAGAGATAAGGTCGAATTTGACGTAGGCACACATTAAATTACGTAATCCTGCTGAGATGCTAATGGAGGTGAAATCAAATAACTTATAATTTTTGCATTGCTCCTATTTTTACTTTCCAAAATAACGGTAGGTTTTCCATGAAATCATAAAAACATGTTTTTTGTCCATGGACATAACGAGGTTGTACAATCCGAACATAAATCATTATCTGTTAAGTGATGATAATAATAATAGTAATTATATACTAATAACGTTTCTATCCACTTAAATTTCATATTCGATGTTCTTCCCAATGTTTCAGATTTTGCGAATGGATTTCACTTTTCGATCTGCTTCGCGATCTCAATTTCTTCGCAGTTCAATAATATTTTTTATTTTGTATTATTATTAGTTTTATCTCGATCTTTTTTTAACACGTTTCTATAAAATTAGTTTATCATTTCGATGATAGTTGAGAGCAACGTTTGCCATGACACAATTCCAAGTTCCTAAAAAATCAAGACTTATTGAAAATGGCTCGAAAAAGGTTTATTATTTTTTATTTCTTGATTTCTAGTCAGAAATAACGTGAGCATGGAAAGATCTTGATCCATGCTCCATCTCTTTCCTTCCTCGTCTAGGACTGAACTGTACTTAGGCGCGTACGCAGGATTTTTTCAAGGGGGGGGGTCAACCCCCAACCCCCCCCCCCCTCCCCACTGCGTACGCGCCTGACTGTACTCTACGTTTACCACAATGCACTGATAATAATCTTTGGATGGAATCAAAGACAGTATAATCAACTATGAATTTATATTTCAAATTCCATTATTTCCATTGTTATCAATCTTCTATCTTTATGATCGTGATTAATATTTGAACTTAATCCATTCCTCAATTTACTACTGTTTAGCAACTGCCGACTTAACTTTTCCTTTTTCTTTCCTTTCTCGCCTGTAGCTAGCTTTCAGTTTACAGTGAAAGTATATATATATATATTTTTCTTTCTCCCCCCACTCGAGCTCTCCCTCTCTTTCCCACTCCCGCTCCCTCTCTCCATTTCTATATCCCACATTATTATCACTCTTATCTCCCCCTTTTGTACATAGTCTCTTCTCCCCACCCTTTTTTATTACTCAGTTAAACCATGTGTATAATCATATAGTTATTGTTTATAGTTATTTGTTTTAGTACTTTAGCGCCTTTGACGAACATTTCTTGTATTAATCTATTATATATTAAACCAGGCTGTTCTTGTTGTTTATGTTATTGTTTTTGAGGGACCTGACCTCTACAAGCTAAGCTTTAATTAGGTCTCCTCGTCTTTTCTTCTTTTGTTTTCTCATGTAAATGCATTGTATGAACTTGATTCTTATAAGTGTTCCTCTTATATATTTTGCATGTTATACATTTGTTAAATTGTATTACATTTATGTTGGAAGAAAGACAAATAAACTTGAACTTGAAATAAACTTGAACTTGAACTTGAACTCATAACTTTGATGACATTTCTACCGTATTTCTTTAGAGAGTGTTGTGGAAGATCTTTTAATGTTTATGTGATTTAATTTTATGCACGAGTGTGCCTTGAGCATTTTATTTCAAGTGGATTTGGTGCCTTACAAATCACATGCATTTATTATAATCATTACTATTTAAAGATAATTGTTTACTTAATCATTCCCTCGTCTTTCTTCACTTAATGCAACGAATCTTTATCTTTATCTTTATCTTTTCTCTTACAAGTATGTATATATTGATGACATTTCTACCGCATTTCTTTAGAGAGTGTTGTGAAAGATCTTTTAATGTTTATGTGATTTAATTTTATGCACGAGTGTGTCTTGAGCATTTTATTTCAAGTGGATTTGGTACCTTACAAATCACATGCATTTATTATAATCATTACTATTTAAAGATTTTTTTTTACTTAATCATTCCCTAGTCTTTCTTCACTTAATGCAATGAATCTTCATCTTTATCTTTTCTCTTACAGGTATGTATGCACGTGGTCATCTTGAATAATTATGTTAAAGCTGATTTATATATTGTTTTATTAATCGTTCTCTTATAATCACAGAACCTGTTATGGATTTTCAGTATCTTTCAACGGTGAGGATAATAATTTTCTGTTGATCATGATATTTATTAAAATTCCACATGTACCAAAACAAACAAACAAACTTAAGGATATGTATATAGGTTATTTAATATGGTATTTGTAATCGCATGGAAAAGATTTAAGTAACGAAATACTGGTTACGATCAGTTGATAGATTGGCATCTACAATCGACTTTGACTAAAATACATTAAAAGAGGTCTTTGTGTTCTCTATTGATAATCTTAAGTCATAGAGATTTTTTTTAATGGTTTATGGGACACACACTTAATCGGTACTGTCGACAATCTTCAACACATTACGACCCACTGTGTGTAATGGTTTAGAATCCACACATGGCTTCTAATTCTCGCTACCCCAAATAGCGATTCTGCCGAGATCCGGGGAAAATCCTGAAAACGCGCATTGCATTATGGGATAGCTTTTCGACACTACAGCTTCCTGTGCAGGCGCTATATTACTAGGCGCGATAGCGCAAACGTAAAACACAACGTGTATGCACCGAATATGTCGTCTGCTCGGTCTTGTTTTTTTTTCGCAAATATTTCAACGTTTATTTGAACATTTCATTCGTTGTTTTTTGCGTCTTTTGACATCAGTGACGATGGTTTTCTTTTGTGAGGCTGCACAGTGCTGGGCTCATGATTCCAAGCGTAAGAACCCTGATTTTAGCGTGCGTGAAAACTCTGCACAGCGGGATGGGACTCTATACCGGAAGTTGTAGTGACGACCCGAGAGAGTGAAAATTACCTCGTCTCGCGAATTTCGAGATTTTCATACCTATTTAGGGTAGCGAGAATTGATAAACCAATTTTATATCTGTAGGTTTCGCATTTACAAAAGTTGATACAAAGAGAAATAGATGAAGCAGTACCGATTGCAGCTTGCGTCACCACTCCTACTCACAAACAATAAACGAAATGACTGAAAGTGCAAGGTCTTTTTAATGCGCTGTGATAAAAATGACAGAAGTAGAAGAATATAAGACAAAACAAAAGAAAGAAAGACAGAACTAAGCCAACTTGAATAATATCTTGTCGTTATAATTCAGATCACCGAGATGCTGGCTGTCACTCATGCCGACCTTCTGCACGTGACCAAGTCTGTTTTGACCAATCAGAAGGCGAGTTCACTGTCTAACGAGGAATTGTCGATTGTCTTGGCAGCGATGGAGAGACTGTCGTCTGTTGCCCCGAATCTTCGTACCCTCCCAGTCAGTGAGGGAGTGCAGGTTAGATTATTCTAAGTATAAAATAAACCAGGGTTTATAAGGCGCTACTGGATTTAGTTTCAGTTTCAAAGACGCCATTAATTTCCCCCAAAAGCGTTCAAAGTTGAAAGAAAATTGAAATCTCTAACAGAGCGCGCGCGTGTGTGTGTGTGTTTGGAGACTCCTGTTCAAACCGTTTCATGTTGGCAGTATATTATTTGTCAAATCGATTGTCGATGTAGCCTACTATGACATGACTGTACATAGGATGCAAACATACACTGTAAATCAGGGATTACTCCTTGCTCTATTCTTGTTAGTGTAATATATTTAGCTTGAACAGTTTCCTGTCTTTTTACAGTCAAAAGAAGGCGTAATAGAAAATAATATTGATTTTTTTAAAAATAGTTTATGTGATCTAAGTATATCAAATTACCTAAAATGAAAAAAAGTTTATTGGAGGAGACATTTCGTTGATGTTAACCCCCTTTAAGAAATACTCAACAGGCCAAATGAATTAGATATATACCCCCGGCCTACCCTTAAACCAACAGATTGACGGCAATATATCTAAGTATTAATAGGCTTTAAGTTTCCACGAGAAATAAAACGTGGGTAATTTGTGGTATGTACCCCTTTTCGATCTGCATCGCGATTTTAATGTCTTCGCAGTTCATTGATATTTGTTATTTTGTAATTTTTAGTTTAATCTTGATCTTTTTTTACACGTTTCTATAAATTTAGTTCATCATTTTGATGATTTTGAGAGGAAATACAGACTCTTTCTGTAATATTCCACTTTTAAAAGACCATGATAATATGACTCTCAAATAGCAAAAAAATTGTTCCCTGTAATCTTCATATATCTCTGAAAAAGAAGAAGCTATGACGTATTTAACGAACATTTCTCTCAAGCAAAGGCTGTGTGCAGACTCAGTAGTTAAGGGCAATCCAACCTTTGAAAAAAGTTGATTTGTATGAAAGCAGAAATACAATAGAAACAGAATGACAGCAGAATGAAATAAGTCGGACCAGTAATAGGAATGCTTGGAATATGAGATCACTAAATCTATGCGAATCTCAATTGGCAGTTTGGTGGGTGGATTATGACGTAATCATGGACATCTCTTTTTACTTTTTCGTGTAAAAAAATAAAATAATTTCTATTTTTTTCTCCCAAGTTCCTTCTCCCTTGGCGCACTACTCAAAATTTATTATGGATACCATGTTATATTTCCTCTCAGTGAAAAGAGAAGACTCTCCCGAGTCAAATAGGAAAGTTGTTTGCAAGTACATCATAGAGACCTAACCGATTCAATCTTACCGAGTTGAACATTTTGAAAAACTAATAGAAATATCAGTCATTTTGTGAGTCGTAACAGATAAGGGAAATTGTCTCGCACTACGTCACCAAGACAAAACCGGTTCAGCCAATTTGAAGTTCACACACGTAGTGATTACAACTTTCATATAATCATAACTTTTCTATTTTTTAAATTCCAAATCCGTAAAAAAAAAAAAACACTAGGATGTTTTTTCTTATTTTTTCAGCTTTCTTTTAATTAGATTACTTAGCCATTAAGATTGGATTTTCATATAAACAGTACCAATTACCTAGAAATAATTTGTGTCCTTAGCTAGAATTTGTAAGATCAAGCTCAAAAACTGCACTCGGCTTGCTATCAACTAACGGATAAGGAGTAAGAAGGAATTACAGAACTACATAAGATGGCGCACACGGAACCCAAGTTGCACTTACCTTCCGTTAGATAGCAAAAGAAGGAGTCACCATTATACAAATAATACACATCAGTGAGGGCATTAGTAAAAATTACCCACACGAGGTACCTTTGGAATAGTCTAATACGCCCGAGGCGATAGCCGAGGGCGTTTGAACTGTTTTGAAGTTACCAAGTGGGGGTAATTTTACTAATGCCGAACAACATGATGTGTATTATTTGTTTTATAAGATTATGTTTTATTTGTTTTTTTAAAATGATGTTTTCTAACATGATTTTGATAATGACCGGTCATTACCATTGGATAATGACCGGTCATTACCCAAATTACGCGCGATTACGCGTTATGCAAAATAAATGCCTGGTCACGTGTACGCTTTCAACTAATCATTTGATTAGGATCCACGTCATCATCTTATAATGCACGTTAAGAACCTCCCAAGGGGGAAACCCGGTGTAGAGGTCCACTTACTTGCACATCTCGAGGGTCACTGTGATTCAGTTCATTTTTCCCACTCCCATTAGGCGCAAGTGACGACAAATACCTTATTACAATGATGATAAAATAAAATGCTCTATCAAGGACAAAATGAAATAAGATTTTTTTTGGGGGGGTCTGATTGTGAATGTATTTCAAACATCTCTTATACATGAGTGACGTGAGTAGGAACATTAATACCAATCACAATACAGGAATATATATCGTGACATAGTTTAGTATAAACACGAATGAATGAAATTAACATCATATACATACGTAATATGTGATATAAACAATTTACTATACCAATAACGTCATCAATGAACGTGTGTTCCATTTACTTGTTACACAAGTTTGTAATACATTATTACCAAATGAATGTTACGGTGCATCACAGAAAAAGCGAAACCCTAAAACAGACGATTACTGCGAACAAACTATTAGCTGTATAAATATTATTCCTTACTTTTCGTAAAGAAGAAATAATATAATTGAAAGTGATACACTGATCGCATGAATTCATTCACGTTTCATTCAAGTTAGCATGTTTGCTTTGAAAATGGCATGTCAAAATCCATTTGTGCCAGATTTGGGTAAAACCGAGATAGAACATGAACGAATATGACCTGCAATATGATCTGCAAAACCAAATGAGAGGATTATTTTCACGTGCTTCTTTTAATAATAAGAATAACGCCATAATCATAAAATAAAGGATAGTAGATATTGTCCATGGTGATGGTAAAAAGTACTTATACGTAAATGGGTCTGTAATGGTTATAAATAGTAATTGATGCATTTTTCAGAAGTTAGAGCAACTTTATTAAAAGCACAAAGCGGACAACCAGGTATTATTTGGACATGAACCATATCACAGAACACTTTGATATAGGGGGACAGGTATGATTTAATAGACACAAATAGCAGAAAATGAATATATGAATATGTTGACTTCCCCTCTCGATGGTTACCCTCCAATCACAAAAAGGGGCACTCTTTCATTGCTCATTTTTATTAATTTGGGGAAAATCTAAGGCTGTCCTTCCCTGTCATCTCGAAAATGAGTACTGGCCCCTATTTTTTGTATTCACTTTAATACTCGAATCACACAATGGAAAACTTGCATAATCATCTGTTAAAGCTTATATTTAAATTTGTCATGTTTACAGGTGGGTGTCGTGGAAAAATAAAATAAACTGAACTTTTACTGTTTCCCCTAAATTCGGCACATGTCAAATAGATTTTGACAAGATATTGACAGAACAATGGTGATCGGTGGGGAATGTATGATTTAATGCATATGAAGTATAATCTAAATGCATATTTCTCCTACTTTATGAACAGTAAAGAAATATTTTTATATAAAATTCATAGTTTGCTCACAAAAACAGTTCGCTTTCGGGTTTTACTTTTTTATTGGACGCACTGTATTTCGAAATGAAAAATCAGACAAAATCAGTGTCTGCTTATCAAGAATGTGATTCTATTTTCTCTTATAAAACGTTACTGACCAAATTATGAGACAAAACAATGGCACCTTTTTCTCTTTTTTTGCACTTGTCTTTACACCAGTAATACAACTTAAGTCAATAGCATACACAATCAATGATATTCATCATACAGTAAAAAATTATCAAAACGAAAAGACCTTTCTTTCGTTTTTGTGGGTGTGTCTTAGTTGGTGTTCTACAAAATATACAACATTATCGACACAAGCAAACACATTATATTTGTCAAATAAGTATATACTAATATCTAATACAACAAATATATTTTAATTTTGTAGAACTGTAACTTGGTAATCAACTCAGGTAAACAACTACATCGATAATCGCATCAGCCATTGAGGAAGACATAGCATACACCGCACTGTCAAATTGGCTCTACCACGAGTGAATCCCATTAATTGATGAATATCTGATGGGAGAAATTAAGCAACTATACACAAGCAAATTTACGTATTATTAACATGCGTGCGGTTTTGTTCAAAATTCAGGAATGACATGAAAGAGTTTATAAAGAATCATATTTGACCCCCCCCCCCCCACTGGATGGGAAACACGGGTGAAACCAAATATCATTGGTACGAATAGTATTTATATTTTGAATATTTTCCATGCATTGCAATTAATTGTTCTATATAAATTCTAGGCATATTCGGTATCCACATTTTGTCCCTTCGGCATCAATAAAATCTTATCTACACTTACCGGTCAAATGTCATGACAATAAAGCTTTATATTATGGTACGTATAGCAAACAAAAATCCTATACAATATTGTTAAAAGTGACACTGGCTTCTAATTAGAGCTTTTAAATTTTAAATTTTAAACATACTATGTCGGTCCCTTATTGCAGCCAACATCAAATTCTGTCGAACTTTGCAGAAATTATGAATATGTCATGTATGTCCTATCTGTCAAGTTTAAACATTGATAGCAGTGTCCTATTATTCAAATTATGCAAGGGAACTCGTTTACCTTCTAGACTTCACCGTCAGACACTAGTTTGTCATTGACTGCCATCTTTTTTCTTTGGTAATAACATACATAAAATGAGCTGTATCAGGTACATGAACATTGTTTTAGGCTAAACAATATTTCGTCTCCGTAACATTTTCTGTCAAATGTGAAATAAATATAAAAAAATAAAAAACTAGAAAATCCCGATACCAAAATGAAGAAAAGAAGTCGGGAGAAGTGTACATCCAGAACACATAAACAAAGTGCTCCTCCAATATTTTGCTCATGAACAGACCCCCGTGTTCACATTTTCCGGACAAATAGGTCCGTTCACATGGTTTGTAACATTGCTCTCAGTGGTCGGGACGGAAAGGGAATCTTCCGAAGAGATCCTGTGACGATACATCGAAACACCTTCTGAAAATCTTTGTGTTTGAAGGCGTAAATAAGTGGGTTCATTGCAGAGTTGCTAAAGCACAGACATATACCAACTATATAAGAGATTGCATTCGTGCTGTTGACCAAGAAAGGAAATGGTAGAAAACAGATGAGAAAAACTATAGTAACCACTACTAGATTTTTTGTGATCCTTACTTCATGAGCTTTAAATCTGTTAGCCTCGACTTGCCTCTGCTGGATAACTTGTCTCATAGGTACTTCTCGATTCTCGGCTTGATGACTTGGTGACGGCGCATCTCGATTTGCTTGCTGTTGTACCTGATCTGACGGGCCTGGTTCTGTGCTACTATGCCAGTGACTGTCATCAAGATGAGAAATGATGTAATGATATACTGAGAATAACTACTTAGTATTACATCCCCAAACATCTCTTCTGTTGAATTCGTATTATGATAGATGACTAATTTTGAAAATAGAGAAGATTCCAGAATCCATTAGGCCAATGAAACTCGATTACGAGTTTTCCGTCACATTTTGTTCAGCTCGTAATGAGGCAAATGTTTCATTATTCAATATTTGCAAGATTCCTTTATGTTAATCTTTTTACGAACATTTAATTCACTTTTGTTGGTTCGACTTGTGTATTTCTAGTTCGATTGATTTCGAGCTCGAAAGTATTGCACGAACTTATCCTGAACGCGCCGTTTTAACATTTATTCCTTTTCTGTTTTCGAACGCAATATTTTTGCACTCATTCACCTTTCTGACGGTATCGAAAGTATCGCGAATTCAGCTCATGCAAGAATGCATGTTGCCAGTTTGCAGTGCATTTACTGTTTCTGTAATATTCCTTGTAGAAAATTTTAATTTCATACTGTTTAAACATATGTTTATTTTGACCATTGATTAATGTTACATTGAAAGTGTTGAATGTGATTTTTTTCCAGTTTAATTACTTGTTATAAAACATACAAAAACGCTTCTTCCAGAACCTTAAAACGGCAACATATCAAGAAATAATTTAATAATACTATGTTGCCAAAAGACAATGCGCAAACATATAGCAAAGATTACCCAATGTGTAATAATATATGCACGTTTTTACTACGCAATTCATTTCAAAATGTTTTCAATCACGTCAGCTAAAATAATACTGTCAGATCTGATCATTTTCAGCAAAAAAACAACATTTCAATTGACTTTAAAAACATGCATTGTTGAAACAAAAAAATGGCAACATGTTAAGAAATTACGCGGAAGGAATACATTTGTGATATGTTGCAATAATTGTGCATTTAAATTGCGTATTTTGTTTGTCTTCTTTAAAAGTTATTTATGCACAACTCTTCCGTTCGAAATCAGAATAGGAATAAATGTTAAAACGACGCGCTTAAGATGAATTTCTGCACAACTCTCCCGTTTGAAATTAGAATAGGAATAAATGTTAAAACGGCGCGCTCAGGATGAATTTGTGCAATAATTTTGCGTTCGAAATCAAATACTATAACAATTCTTGATATCAAGAAATGAATTCTTGATAAACTAAACTTTTTGCAGAACATCAGTAATACAAGTTAATGCCCCACTGTACTACTTATAGCTACTTGCGCCCTCTTTAGAGCAGACAATGCCTAATCGGTGTATGTTGGTCCCCCATGATCCCCTTTTCCTTATGTTAATTGAGAGCTGATTTTATGAGATATCCAACTGTCAGTGACCTTGCAAGGAGGTCTAATCCCCCCTGGCCAAACTAGTGCAGACGGGCTTTAATACATCACACACTCAATGATATTTATCATACAAGAAAAGATATCAAAACGAACCATCAACTTTTCTTTACGCTTTTTTGTAGGTCTTTTCTTGTTCCCTTTATGTACGACAATATGTATACAAGTAAACAAATCACTTTTAGCGAATAGCTGCATAATTATATTAATAAATCTAGTTTTAATTAGGTCAAACTATATATTTGACTTTAATTTGTGATCAACAGGTAAATTAACGTTATTCTTCAGTAATTTCATGAATCATCTAAAAACTCCTAAACCAAACTGTCAACTTTGCTATTTAAATTTCTGATGTGTCTAATCACTAACATGACTACAACGAGTGAATCACACATGATATACGTTGGGAACAATAACAGCAAAAGTAAACTAAGCTCTATATATGCTGTATACATTTATCACTATACCCACAACTGCAATATTGTAACATGAAGAACTGTTGTATAATTTGTCTTAGTCCATATGTTTGTACATAATTATGTTTATACATTTTTTTTTTTTTTTGGGGGGGGGGGTTGAAATTACGTTCATTAACTTTGTCTTAATTGTTTATGGTATTTAGCCAGTAGTAACATGACACGTTTAAATAATTTTTAACTAAATGTTCTGAAAGTTGTTTACAATGTATATATCCAATTCGTGTAATTCATGTGCAATTCAGTTGTGAAACTGCCATTCATGAAAGATGCAATAAAATACCATTTATCTATCTATCTATCTAGTTCTTAATCACATAAGTGCAATTTAGTGCAAAATTGTGTTAAGATTATGCAAGAACATAAATATTACACCATTTTCCCCGAGAAGGAAACACCCACCAGAACCCTATGTCATTGGCTTACTTCGAATCATCGGATCATCGCGTCAGGTCGAGTGGTCGGGTGAAATGAAAGCGAGATATGACCTGATCTTTCGTAGAAAGTAAGGTTTCCATAAAGTGTCGGGTAAATTGGACCAGACAATTTGTTGATGAGAGGGGTTTATTTCGCAAACATTGCCCCGATATTTCGTGAATAGAAGGGCACTCGTTTACATATACGGTCGGGTAACGCGACTACCCGACCCGACGCGATGATCAGATGATTCGAAGTTCGCCTATATATGTCATTGGTGTTTTAACCCTAATAAGGCCACGATTTTTCCGATTGCTCGGGAACGCATATGGATGGCGCCCCGCCGCTCGCTGACTTTTTTCTTTCGAGTCTTGCGCAACTTTTAAATTTTTTTTTGTTGAAAATCGGACCTACGGTTACAAGGTCACGTAACCTTTTGTCTTTGCATGTCAGCCCGAAAATCGCTCATTTTCGTGATTTGTGTACAAAACATATGGAAAAGTCATTTTTCCTAAAAACAGATCAAACATGGGTTATTGGGTCTTGTTTAAAGTTTAGGTGGTTGTTTTGGGAGTCAAAATAGTTGAATTGCAGTAAGAAATGAAATAAAACAACAAAAACAATGAAATACATAAGAAATTATCAAAACAAGGGATAACATAAGGAATAAGCTGGCTCTTCCAATTTTTTTGTCGTATTATTATTCAGAATGGTCTAATGAATATAAGTAGTGAAAAAGAATGCTTAAATATGAATAATATATGATTTATGGGTAAAAATGTGATTTTTATGACTTTATTTGCATAAATTACCATAAATATGCAAATGAGTGAATTTTTCAAAAAATTGAAATTATCATATTACTCTACAGTGCGTCCCAGAAAAAACGAAACCGAGAAGTATCGATGTTTTATCATAACTTAATCACAACCATAATTAATGAATGAAACATATTTGGAAAGCTTAGATTCTCCCCTTTCATTCGATGCTACTCAGATGATGCATATTTTACGCATGAGTGATTAAAAGCAATTTGAAGGAAGGAAACCAAAAAGACATTTGGCGGGCGGTATCTGAATTTTGAAGAAAAATTCACATTTCTAGAAAGTTGAGTTTCTGCCCTTTCATATGACACCTCAATCAGGAAAAATGAGCGAGGAATAACAAAGTTCTGTTTGTTTAAAGTAGCCCTTACATTTTCATAATTTTAACAAGCGAATTCGTTTTCACTGGGTGCCTGCCGTAGCAAAAAGCAGATTTGACAAAAGACTTAACTCCGTTTCGTTGACAATCAGCCATGCATGAAGACTCTCGTCTACGGCTGATTGTCAACAAAACGGAGTTAAGTCTTTTGTTAATTTCGTTTATTGATACGGCAGGCAGCCAGTGAAAACGAATTCGTTTACTAAAATTATGGAAATGCAAGCACTACTTTGAACAAACAGAACTTTGTCATTCCTCGCTCATTTTTCCTGATTGAGGTGTCATATGAAAGGGCAGAAACTCAACTTTCTGGAAATGTGAATTTTTCTTCGAAATTCAGATACCGCCCGCCAAATGTCTTTTTGGTTTCCTTCCTTCAAATTGCTTTTATTCACTCATGCGTTAAATATGCATCATCTGAGTAGCATCACGTGAAAGAGGAGACTCTAAGCTTTCCAAATATGTATCATTCATTAATTATAGTTGTGATTAAGTTATGATAGAACATCGATACTTCTCGGTTTCGTTTTTTCTGGGACGCACTGTATACACTTCACTTGACATGCGTGCAAATTTTCGCGGCGATCGGCCGCTTCGCGGCCGAGATCTTAAGGGAGGGCCATAATGCCCCCCCCCCCGGCCGTAGTAAGACCTCAAATAGCCCGGCCTTTTTAGGGTTAAGAGCATCTCTATTCTAAATATTTTACATGCATTGATAATACTCATGATAATCTGTCAGAATGAGTTCGTTCATAAGGTTTGTAAAATTGCTCTCAGTGGTCGGGACGGAAAGGGAATCTTCCGAAGAGATCCTGTGACGATACATCGAAACACCTTCTGAAAATCTTTGTGTTTGAAGGCGTACATAAGTGGGTTCATTGCAGAGTTGCTCAAGCACAGACATATACCAACTATATAAAAGATTGCATTCGAGCTGTTGATCAAGATAGGAAAGGGTAGAAAACAGATGAGAAAGGCTACAGTAACCACTAGTAGATTTTTTGTGATCGTAACTTCATGAGCTTTAAATCTGTTAGCCACGACTTGCCTCTGCTGGTTAACTTGTCTCATAGGTAGTTCTCGATTCTCGGCGGCTTGATGACTTGATGACGGAGCATCTCGATTTGCTTGCTGTTGCACCTGATCTGATGTGTTTGATTCTATGGCAGCTATTCTCCGCGTGTGAGCTTTTACGTGAAGAGCGATTTTGATATAACAAGTCAATATCACCGAAACGCAAACACCGAAATTCATTGTGTCGACAGCAAGAATGGAGACAGAGAGCCGATTTCTAGAGCTATTCAATAGTTCTGGCCTATACATTTTTATTTTTGAGTCGTAAATAAACCACAATGATTCATTTATAGAATAGATTGGCACAAATATTGCTACAACTGAGGCCCATATACCGATTATAATAAGTGTTATTTTCAGCTTTGTGAAAAGTTTGTTATATATATTTATGGATCTGGTAATCTTGACACACCTGATTATTGCAATCATTGTCAAGGTCAAGATACTGGTATATACCGAAATGATGAGGAACATCCCATAAACAGCGGGAAAACTTTCTGGTATTGACGGTTCGTATGGTGTCAAAAGAGCCACGACTTGCAGAGGAGCAAAGAAACAAGTTATCAAATCGCAGCATGCCAGGTTGACTAAGAAGACATTAGTTTTGGTTTGAAGTTTAGTCGAGAGGAATACCGAGAAAATCGTCAAGCTGTTTCCTACTATGCCAGTGACTGTCATCAAGATGAGAAATGATGCAATGATATACTGAGAATAATTACTCAGTATCACATCCCCAAACACCACTTCTGTTGAATTCGTAATATTATACATGACTGAACTTCTACTTCTTCTTCTTCTTCTTCCAGTATAGTACAGACCACCGTTGGCGTATTATCGTACCTTGTGCTTGTCAAGTGCCGAGTGTAAAGTGCAAGTAAAAAGGCTCTACAATAATTCAATGCGCAGCTAAAAACAGTCTGGAGCTCAAAGGAGCTGAATGTGTTGCAACTTCTGCTTGAAAAGTTCCAAGAGGTGCAATCGACGACATTAGTTTTAGTTTGAAGTTTAGTCGACAGGAATACCGAGAAAATCGTCTAGCCGCTTCCTACCATGCCAGTGGCTGTCACCAAGATGAGAAATGATGTAATGATATGATGAGAATAACTACTCAGCAGGGGCGACGATTTCTTTTCATGACCGTGGGGGACGATATATAGAAGATTTTTTTGATGGAAATGAAGAATTAATTGTTTTTGCCAAGTGGCAACAGATTGGTTTTAAAAATTATCTTCGTTGGCGCTCAGTGGTTTCTGCCATTCCACAGAGGTTGATAGCTCAGTGTATTGAAAGCAGGCATTTACCAAAACAGCTGGATACTTGTATTATATTTCGTAATAGACAAATTTAGATATCAAAATTGACAACAAAGATGATCAATATGGTACTGAAAGAAAACAAATATCAAAAGCCTACTTCAGAAACCTACTGGAGATCGAAATATCGAATTACCTTTTAGAAATATTCCTGATACAAGAACTAGATTATTCTAATATAAAATAAACACACGATGCTTACTGGTAAATGCAAAGCTGAAACAAATGAAATTGATAGACAATAAAATGTGTTCTTTTTGTAACCAAGAGCCAGAAACGATTGAGCACCTGTTTGTAGAATGTTTAAATACACGAGATTATTTGAACCAATTTTTAAGATGGTGGCATACTAGATTTAATAAAGGAAGGTTAATTGACAGACGAGGAGATCTTGTTTGGAATACAAGACAAACAGCATGCTCTATTGAATCATTGTATTATCATTGCAAAGAAAACATTATATTTATGTAGATCTCTTGAGATACTCCCTTCTTTTAATTTATTCCTTATTAAATTAAACCAAACATACCTTACAGAAAAATATATTTGTTATAAGGATAGATCCATGCACAGATTTCTCAAAAAATGGAATGTGCTAGAATTAGGATGATAAAGTAACCTGTTTATGTTGTTTTTGTCTTTGTTTAAAAAAAAAAAATTATCCATAGTTTTCGGTTTCTACTCGCACTATATTTGCCATCATTTTGTATTATGATACTTATGTATTTGAAATACATGTGTTACATTTTAATTTGTATTATTGTATGAGAAGTTCTGACCGAATAAAACAACCAACAAAAAATAAAAAAAAGTGCCGAGAGTAAAACGTGCAAGTAAAAAGGCTCTACAATAATTCAATGCGCAGCTAAAAACAGTCTGAAGCTCAACGGAGCTGAATGTGTTGCAACTTCTGCTTGAAAAGTTCCAAGAGGTGCAATCGACGACATTAGTTTTGGTTTGAAGTCGACAGGAATACCGAGAAAATCGTCAAGCCGTTTCTTATTATGCCAGTGGCTGTCATCAAGGTGAGAAATGATGTAATGATATAATGAGAATAACTACTCAGCAGGGGCGGCGATTTCTTTTCATGACCGGGGGGGGGGGGGGACGGACGAAATGCGAGGGACGAGGGAGCAGTGGCGTAATGAGCAAAAACGTTTGGGGGGCGCAGAAAAAAATCTCCATCACCACTATTCTTACATGTTACGCAGGCCCTGGGAACGCTTTTCAAAGTGTGGGGGGGGGGGGGGGGGCTAAAGTATTTACGATCAGGTAGAGCAAAACAAAGCAAAGTGGAGCGTAAACTGGGGTGGGGTCCAGGGGGCAAAGCACCGGCGGGTGTCAAGGGGTGGAGCCTCATGAAGCTCAGGGGTTTTCGGCATTTATTAAGGTCAGATGAGCATCCTGGGGGCGGAGCCCCCGGAAGCTCAGAGATTTTTGGCATTTAATTACGGTCAGATGAGCATATTTTGATACCTTAATTGTGACACTAGCAGGTAGGTCACTTAATATTGGAGTGGGGTCCAGGGGGCGGAGCCCCAGGCGCTCAGGCATTCTAGGCATTCAATTACGGTCAGATGAGCAACCAGGGGGCCCGCCTTAGGGCCCTTGTTGGGGTCCAGGGGGCAGAGCGCCCCGAAGCTCAGCGAAAAAACATTTCAACAACATTTGTAAATCACTGGTATCGAATTATAAATATACTACGTTTGAATTTCATTTTGAGGGAACTGCCCCCTAAGCCCCCCCCCCCCCATCAGTACGCAAGTGTGAGGGATCATAGTGAATGAAAGGGGTGAAGGTGACAGAAGTGATCACCCCTCACAGGTTTTTGAAGTTAAGTTGTATTTAAGAATTACAGTCTTTAGCAAAACTATATTTTTGCATTTTTATTTGTCTAAACGCTGCACTCTTGGGCCTTCCAGAGCCTCAAATTGTGTTGCAGTCTTTAGTCGGTATTTGCTATACATTTTTGGGGCACTCTTTCAAATTATGAGGGGGGGGGGGACAATCCCCCCAAAAAAGTTGAGGTGGGATGTGTCCCCCCTCCCCCCCCCCCCCCCGCCCCCGGGATCGCCGCCCCTGCTACTCAGTATTTCATCCCCTTCATCTCTTCTTTTGAATTCGTAATATTATACATGACTAATCTTCTTCTTCCAGTAAAGTACAGACCGCCGTTGGCGTATTAACGTACTTTGTCCTATATATTTAAAGTGCGGGTTCATAGAAAATCACAAATATGGCAAATAGCGTATTACTAGAAACTGGTAAGTTAACAGATGGCTATCATGCAAGTTTTAGGTCAACTACATATCGGGTGATTTATAAAAAAATACAAATAAAACAACCTCCATAGCATCTGGGATATGCGGGAGATTCGCCGGAAAAATAACGATGTTTTAATGCCGTCACAATATGAACCAACCCTGCCCAAGCAGACGACATCCCATCAAGAATGAACATAATTGCAATGCTTTTATATCTCGCATTATAATGACTAATTTAGTGTATATAAATGTGATGGAAATTCACACCATTCAAAAAGGGATATGACCCCCATTCTGATAACTAAATTTGTTCGTTTGTAAATACACAAGATAGGGGTTAATGAACAATCAAAGAAACCACACTTTCAAATAAAAAAAACCTCCGGAATGATAGCATGAACGTCATTAGGGACTTTTAGATTTGCACGAAAACAACGTGGATTGCTACGATTGACGTCCTTTTAATGTACTGCCTTTAATGGACGTCACACATATCAGTCCACGCAAATCTAAAAGTCCCTATTTGTTCCCTCTTGAAACGCCGAACATGCCGCGGTGTATGCAGCTGAAAATACAATGGCGTCTTATTTTGTTTACAAGCGACAGATTTCCCTTTTTTTATCCTTGCATTTTTCATCAAAATAATACCATGCACGGGGTTAATGCCCGCGTCACACTGTCCCGAAGTTGACATAAGATGGACACACGATGAAGGAAAATTCCAAACTCGGCTCTGATCGTAAACACATCGGGCCATATCGGGCCATTCGTGAGGGCATCTGAAGCAATCGTGTGGCCGCCGGTGGATTTTTCAGGCTCCGGCAGCAACTTCGTGAGCGGTGGCAAAATCTTTGGCGTGCCAAAAAATTGCCCGAAGACCTTGCGATGGTTCACTTTCGTGTTGCATTCGTGTGTCCATTTTGCCCTTCGTAAGGCCATCATGAGGGCATCTTGTCAAATCGTGTCATCTTCGTAATTACTTCGTGTGATCATCGGTGCCATCGGGCATTATCACCTCACGAAGTCAATACGAAGGAAACAAGAAGCTGCCCGATTGTCTTCGGAAGGCAACACGACTACGTGAAACCCTCGCAATGCCATCGTGTAGCCATCGTGTAGCCATCGTATTATAGTACGATGACATCCAGATGGGACCACGGTGTCGGCGAAGACAACCGAATTTAAGTAGCTCAAGCGTTTCCCATGTGTCATGATAACGTGGACATGTTTCAATAAGCTATATTTCTCGTATCTATACTGATTTGTTTTTCAGATTCAATATATCATGTTATGCAATGTTTTATATTACATTATGTGTTTTTAATTTTGTTTGTAAATCTGTGTAATTCGGCTAAACGCCGCGATGAAAGTCTTATTTGAAATAAACCACTTTAAATGAATGAAAAAATGAATATAAAAAGCCAGCCTCATAGCCAGAGGCTTTTTCAAGTACCTCAAAAGTGCCCTTTCTTACAAGAAAAAGTGCCCCTATAACTTCGTAAGAAGTGCTTTTTTTACAGAGCAAAAGGGCCCATTTTACCTTAAAAAGTGCCCATTTCACTTTTGACAAGTGCTCCCTTCACCTCTGATAATTAACCTATTAAAATTTGAGGCACTTTACTTTTACTTCTTTTACTTTCACCAGTGCCTCCTTTACTTTGTAGGAAGTGCCCTCCCCTTTTAATAACTACCCACTTTAACTCCCATAAGCACACCTTTTATTTCCACGTGTGCCCCTTTTCCAATATAATTATTAAGTGCCCCCTTTTTCCCATTAGAACAAAAGAGCTCCTTCCCCTTTTCTTAAATGCCCCCTTTTTACCTATTAAAACTATCCCATTAAATTCTCATAAGTACCCCTTTTCATATTTAGTCAGTGTCTCTTTTCAGGGGCGATAAATGCCCCTTTACACCTCTGACAATTTCCTTTTTAACAATGATACGTGCCCCTTTTCCTTTCTAATAAGGGACCTATCCCCTTTTCATTAATTCTCATTTTCAACTCTTATGAATGATGGATGCCCCAATTCCGTCGACAAATTCCCATTTACCATTCTCATAAGTGCCTTTTTAATAAGTGTCTTATCCTTTTCGATAAGTGTTCTCTTTTCTTCTCTTTTTAAACGTGCCCCTTATTTAAAGTGAATATTAGGGCGATTTCTCCCAAACCTCGCTCGCTACACTCACTCGCATTGATTTCATAGATGATATAATTATGTTACTCTATATCAAAGGTCTTTTCAGTCTTCCGTTATGAGAATGTGAGGAAAACCCCATCAGTATTGGATTTAATTTTCTTTATAAGATGCAATTTTTTGCACTGCGACCTCACAAATCTTAACATTTTTCCTCGCTCGCATATAAATATTCAGACCATCATTCCCAACTGCAAAGTATGATGCTTAAACAATATATCTTATGATGTACAAAGATAAATAATATTGAGAGCATCCCTGTTAATGTAACCACAATATATATGGGTACATACCAATGTCTAACAATTTGTATATTTTCGATTTGAGATTTCCCTTTGTAGGTGCCCTTTTTTCCAGAAAGTGCCCGTTTTTGTTGGTCCCGTCCCCAAATTTGGAAGTCGCTCCGACGCCCCTGCTCTGAGCATCATTAATTTCCGATCAGCAATTGAATTTCCCACCGTCGGTCGAAGGTTTTATATCATCGGGAGGTCACGTGACGCCTTCGTGACCTAGTCGGAACGCATCGTACTCTCAATACGACGTCGTGTAGCCATCGTGTGGCCTTCGTGTGGCCTGCGGGTACACTTCTTATTACAAATTCACATCTTCATGTTGCCTTCGTGAGTGGTTCGGGTGCCATATTGTAACCTTCTGTAGGCATCGTACTTGCTTCGGCTGTTAGTTGGCTGTTGACCAACTTCGGGGCCAACTTCGTGCGAAGTTCAATTTTCCTGCATCGTGTGTCCATCCTATGTCAACTTCGGGACAGTGTGCCGCGGGCATAAGAGTGAGGCAATAGATTCAAAATTTTGCCTGAGGGTATTGAGAAATAACTGAAGAAAAGATGACAAAACAGGCACTGAAATTGTGTGAGATGTCATGGGACATCGTCTGCTTGTGCACATCATGTTCAACATGTGACGTCATATCTCAGCAGCGACCGGGGGGCGGGGGGGGGGGGGGGTTTCAGGTGCTATGTTAGGGCTGTATCTAAGCGTTTTGTAATTGTTAATAATCATTACTTCGAATGTTTCCGAGCATTGGCTTTTGATAACCTTGGCCAATCAAACTGTCACCTTTGCAATAATGACATTGAAGTTAGTATTTTAAATCAATGAACCTTCTCTTTAAGTACCGAGTGTAAAGTGCAAGTAAAAAGGCTCTACAAGAATTCAATGTGCAGCTAAAAACAGTCTGAAGCTCAACTGAGCTTAATTTGTTGCAACTTCTGCTTAAACAGTTCCAAGAGGTGCAATCGAAGACATTAGTTTTGGTTTGAAGTTTAGTCGACAGGAATACCGAGAAAATCGTCAAGCCGTTTCCTACTATGCCAGTGACTGTCATCAAGATGAGAAATGATGAAGTGATATGATAAGAATAACTACTTAGTATTACATCCACAAACATCTCTTCTGTTGAATTCGTATTATGATAGATGACTTATCTTGAAAATAGAGAAGATTCCAGAATCCATTAGGCCAATGAAACTCAATTACGAGTTTCCCGTCACATTTTGTTCAGCTCGTATTAAATGAGGCAACTGTTTCATTATTCAATTTGGCAAGATTCCTTTATGTTAATCTGTTTATGAACACTTAATTCACTTTTGTTGGTTCAAATTGTGTATTTCCAGTTTGGTAACTTAATTAATGCATGTATGATCATCTCATTAACACACATTGATAGTATATCTTCATTATTTTCATTAATACAAACATAAAATATTGTTAAAATAAACCACATATACCGTGTGACTCCAAAAAAGGTTTACACCTAGAAAATTGCTGATTACTTTTAAAATCATCTATGAACAGTAAATTAGTATACATCTTATGAAAGAGTGTTTTATCCCAAATCATTTGGTATCGTTTCTGTGTGGTATGTGTTCATGCTTGGATGAACAAGAGGCATTGTTCGCGGGAGTGCAAAAATCAAATTGCGCCAAAGTGATGCCTACAGTATGTATTATGTTGGGATTAGCGGAGTGAGAGAATGAATTGAATGTTACAAATGAAATGCATTACATATGCTTTTTGCAAAGGGCAAAGTAACACACACCCACATACACGCGCAAAAATGTTTGTTGATATTTGATATACGCTATTTGATATGTGTGGCATGATTAATTTTGTTAGGGAGGTTATTTGGATCTGCAAAGAGCAAATTAATTCCCAAATCCCAATTGTTTTATTCAAACATCACATATTAATCAACTTTGGCGCAAGTTGATTTTTGCACTCTTGCAAACAATGCCTCCTGTTCATCCAAGTGTGAACACATACCACACAAAAATGGTACCAAATGATTTGGGAAAACACGCTCTTTCATAAGATGTATAATAACTTACTGTTCATAGATGATTTTAAAAGTAATCAGCAATTTTCTATTTTTTCCATTTGCAGCCAACACCAAATTCTTTTAAACTTTGCAGGAATTATGTATGTCCCATCTGTAAAATTTAAACGTTAGCAGTGTTCTATTATTCAAATTATGCTAGGAAACCCGTTTACTTTCTGGTCCATTGGCAAAGACAGATATTGGTACCACCAGAGGTGGCAAAACCTTTGTATTGCTATTTTGTTTGTTGGGCATACATATGTGTAAAAAGTTATGATAGCATTTCCGAATGGACAGCTTATTCAAAGATAAGAACAGTTACCATGGCAACACACTATAACCGGTATTATTCAAAGAAACAGTTAAACTCATTTATATATGATCAAAACACTTTTGAATGCGTAAAAATGTACAGTTGAGAATCCTTCATCATGAAGGAAAGTAATGAAATGCAATTTACATCACTATTTATAATAGTTGCCATGGTAACGACCCCAGAATGGCCCCAAATCAAGGACTTTGGCGTATTTTCAGTAATATATTAATTCAAGACAAATTAAAGTCCCCTTTCCAAAATAATACGACTATACGACTAATCTATCATATAAGCCATGAACCCCACCCCCTTTTAGCCCCTCTAATAAGTGCCCCTTTTTAATCTCTCGTAAGTGCCTCTTTTCAGGTACGAGAAGAGACCTTTTTCGCTTTTAATAAGTGCCTTCTAATTCACCTCCGATAATTGCCCCGATTCAAATCTAAGAGATGCTCGTTTTACTTTCGCAAGTGCCCCTTCCCCCTCCTGATAATTGCTCTTTTCATCTCTGATGAGTGCTCCTTTTCACCTCTAATAACTGCCCCTTTAATTTTGACACATGCCCCTTTTACTTTCTACTAAATGCTCTTTTTCCTTCTTATAAATGCCCCTCCCCCTTCTTATAATTACCCCTTTTGATCTCGGATAAGTGCCCTGTTTATTTTTAACATGAGCTTATTTTTCTATTAAATAAGAGACACTTCCCCCATTGCATAAAAGACCCCTGTCACATCCAATAAATTCCTAATTAAAATCTGATCGGTACCCGTTTTCTTTCAACAAATTCACATTTCACTTTATTATAAGTGCCAATTTCCCGTTCTCATAAGTGACCCTTATCATATCTGAATTAAACGAGCTCTAATTTAAAGCAACTAAGAGCAATTCCCCTCAAAGTTTGCTTGCATTTATAGATGATATAATTATGTTACTTATCAAAGGTTTTTTCAGTCTTCCGTTTAATATCAGAACGTGCTTATACCCACATGAGAATTGGGTTTTTTCTCTTTAAAGATTTAAATTTTCGCACTGCGACCTCAAAAATCTGATTCTTTTTGTTACATCGCTGGCTTCGCTCACTCGCAAATGAATGTTCAGACCATCACCCCCAACTGCACAGTGTGATGCTTAAAGCAACATCTTGTATGATGTATCGAGAGACAAAAGTATTGAAATTGTCCCTGATAATGTAAGTGCACAATGTAGGTGTATATATACTTACCAATGTCTAAAGAAAAGTATATTTTTGCTTTGAGATTTCTCTTTCTAGGTGTCCTTTTTTTGTTGGTCCCCCTCCGTCCCCACTTATTTGAAAGTCGCTCCGCCGCCCCTGCTTCCATGTGTAGGCATTATGAAGAATTATGAAGAATTATGAATACTTTTTCAGAAGAACGATGAGGACGTACATCCGTGGACTACAGAGTGAGTCAGAAAAAATGCCCCACTTTTTAAAAGTTGTATGTTTGAAGTATGAATGTTTAATCATGGGTTTCATGATATGTCTCGTTAGGGTTATCCTCCCAGTACGTTTAAGTACCATTTTCATTTGAATATCTGCATGCATGACTGAACATCAGACATTCTTCACAAGACTGCCTGATCTCACTTGCGCCAAGTTGCTAGGTGAGGAATAAAATATTGTTTTGAAAAAAGAAAGCCAAACACACACACGCGCGCACACACACGCACACACCCACGCACACACACACACACACACACACACGCGCGCGCGCACAGGCATACAAACACACGCACACAAACACACGCACATCCACACACCAACAAAAAACATAGACATGATAATGTACATACGTATTGAGATAGCACATTGGATGCATGTGCACTTCATGTTGATGATGATGATGATAATGATGAATATTAAGATGATGACAGTGATGATAATAATGATATGAAGGTGGTAGTGGGAAAGATTGTCAGGGAAATGCCACTTAAACATTCAGCGATCTTGATAAAAATGAATGCTTAATCAGAAAAGGGGAAATTATGAAACAATTGTTATCGTGTGTGTTGTGTGCGGGTGTGTTGTGTGCGTGTGTGCGTGCATGCGTTTGTTTGTTTTTGCGTGCGCGCGCGCGCGTGTGTGTGTGTGTGTGTGCGTGTGTGTGTATTTCTGACTGCCATTGTTCAATGCACTGTCATATTCCTCACCCAGTTACTTGGCGCCAGTGAGATCTGGCAGTCTTGTAAAGATTGTCTGATGTTCAGTCATGCATGCAGAGATTCAAATGAAAATGGTACCTAAATGTACTGGGAGGATAGCTCTATCAAGACATATCATGAAACCCATGATTAAATATTCATACTTTAAACAATACAACTTTTTTTTTCTGATCATTCCAGAATCTTGAGACAAAAAGGCAATCAAAAAAATAAATGAATTATTGTTTGTTTATTTTTATTACAAAATTTACATATATATTGATCGAAAACTCCGACTTTATACAAAAAGGAATTCGTTGCAATTTTCCTATGAATAAATTTGATTTGAAAAATTCTCAATTTGTTATCTAGTGATGATATACAAATCTAACTACCCATGATAAAAAATAAAAATATAAAAGAAAAAAGGAAAACGACAGGGCGACCACTTTCCGTCTACCTGACACAATCGAAAGCTCAGGAGAGGAGCTATGGATATAAAAGATAACATAGTTGTCGGCACATTAATATGACACAGTAATGGTTTTGTTCGACTTAAAATATGAAGCTATATTTCATGTATTGTATTGTATTTTATTTATTAAACTTCATTGATGTACATCAATATTCTGTTCATAAACATAATTATAATCACTTTACAATGTAATGTAACAACCAATATATAAAACATAATATAAAACATAATACAGCACTTTTCTAAATAAACTATAAGTCATGCAATACAAAATAGGTAAATGAGAACTAAACCAAAAGCATAAGATTGTACACTTCTACTTTGTTATAACATATAGTATCTAAACATTACCCCTCATTGCAATTATGTTTTTGGTGAACAAAGAAAAACTATCTATTACAACTTCAAATCTCTGTCTAATCTCATTATAAATATGAATTTTTCTTGACTATCCAAATTACAAAAAAATTCTTCCAGATTACTAATTTTTTCTATAAAATCTACTCGTAAATCTCTATACTTGTCACATTTCAAAATTATATGGAATTCATCTCCTACAATATTCATATTACAGTCTTCACAGAATCGTAGATTCGGGGGAGTTTTTTCTGGTCTTTTATACCTTCCCGTTTCTATGGGTAAGTTGTGCGCGCTTAGACGTAGTTTGGTGATATTTTTTCTTAAATTTATATTTGGTATATGAGATAAATACTTTTCTTGCTTAATTGCGTTTTTAAATTGTCTAAAGGTTCTGAGTTTATTTCCTTTACGGGTATCCCTATCATCAAATAAATCCAGTTTTAATTGTTCATCAAATCTCCTTGCCAAACAAAGTTTACATAACTCGACAACATTTTTATGAGAAATTTGTATATTTTCAGGGTCTAATACGGTCTCATTTTCATTATAACAAATATTTTATAGTGAACTAAAGATATCCCGAATTGACATTAACCAACAGCTTTGTTCGTTATTTACTAATTTTTTGTTTTCTTCAAAAGATTTATAGACAAGGTCATTTTCATCCAAACTTCGTATTCGTTTCCAATATTTGAGCATGTTTATTGCAATTTGAATAAGTTGAGGATGCCTTCCAATTTCAGCTGAAACTGCTAAATTGCTGCATTTGCGGTTTACCCCTAAGATATTTTTACAACACTGAATGTGTACTTTCTCAAAATCGTTTTTATAATACAGTCCTGTTTTCCCTGTTTTTATTTGAAGAATTTTCTTCATGTCTATTGCACTAGCACCCCGAATTTCGGATCCATAATGCAAAATAGGTTGTACAGTTGCATCAAACAGGTGTAATAAGGTTTTAATACTGGGCGTATAATTGCCGAAAGATTTATAAAGTTTAAATAATGCTCTCCTGGCCTTATCCGCTAAGTCCCTTGTCGCCGTTTTGAACGATCCATTATTACTAACAATGCCTAAATATTTCATTTCCTTTACCGAGGTAAGTTTTCCCCGTTTATTTCAACTCACTCTTATCATTCAACCTGCCTGACTTATTACATATCATTATTTTAGTTTTGGTGACATTAACATTCAACATCCAAGAGTTACAATATTGAGTGAATTTATCTAAACAGTATTGCATTCCTTGAGGGGATCTAAAAATAATTGCTAGATCGTCTGCATACATTATGCAGTTCAAGTCCTTGTCATGTAGCGTTACTGGTTCACTAACTGAGGTATCAAAAATATCTACAACATCATCTAAAAACATATTGAATAATGTCGGGCTAATGACACACCCTTGTTTTACTCCGGTATTCGTATTGAAACACGAGGTGGCGCCCTCGTCTAGTTTTATGGGTACTTTACATTTTGAATACATGTCATGTAGCACTCTCAGAAAATTACCACCAATACCTTGTTTTAACATTTTATACCAAAGACCATCCCTCCAAACATTGCATATGGAAACGTTTGCTTGTATTTGTCTCATAAAAGAATTTGACCACAAACTGACTCCCACACGGTGTTGAGTTCTCAGGGGTCACAGGCCACTAGCTTCATCGGGCAGGTAGTTCCATTATGTGAATGGGTAAATTAACTATTACAAAATGAGGGGACACATCACATTGTACATAGGGACACACATTGTTTTTATTGTGCAGAACATACTCTTTTATTGACTTACTTATTGCATGAAACTATAAAAACCAAAATGCATTTTGTATTCTAACAATTGGAGTACAAAGAATAATAACAGGTGAATGAAATGTAATAAACATCACAAACACCTGGGGAGGAAGCATTCATGAATTTGAATACATATAGTTGATAAACGACTCCGATGAAACTATAAAACCAAAATGAAATTTGCGTTCTGGCAATTGGAGTACAAAGAATGATAGCAGGTGAATAAAATGCTTCAACAGCAACACAAACACCTGGGAAGCTAGGAAGCATCCATAAATTTGAATAATTTAGTTGATAAACGACTCCGCATGTGAACGTTTGTTTGAGCAGAAAGCAGTGGATTCTTAACAACACGCAGGCGCGGATCCAGGATTTCTTAGGGGGGGGGGGGGAGGCCCAAATTTGAAATTATGCGAGCCAAATATTTGTACGTAATGGTGACCAGCAGTGACGTAATTAGGGGTGGGTGTGTGCAGGGAGGGGCGAGTTTTCCCCCTCCCTCCTCCGCGAAGCGAGGAAGCTTTGACATTTCAATAAATTATTAGAGAAAGAAGACGATTCGTTGTACCATTCCCAAAAATAATCCTCGTCTGAATTATGTTTCCCCCCATCCCGCGAGAAGCGCGAAAGCTTTTACGTTTCATTAAATCATTAGAGAAAGAAGACGATTCGTTGTACCGTTCTCGACTCTTAATCCTTGTCTAAATTCAGTTTCCCCCTCCCAACCCCTATCGCGCGAAGCGCGGAAGCTTCGACGTTTCATTAAATTATTAGAGAAAGAAGACGATTCGTTGTGTCGTTATCGACTCTTAATCTTCGTCTAAATTCAGTTTCCCCCCAAGCTTTTACGTTTCATTTAATCATTAGAGAAAGAAGGCGATTCGTTGTACCGTTCTCGACTCTTAATCCTTGTCTAAATTCAGTCCCCCCCCCCAACTCCCGCGCAAAGCGCGGAAGCTTCGACGTTTCATTAAATCATTAGCGAAAGAAGACGATTTGTTGTACCGCTCTCGACTCTTAATCCTTGTCTAAATTTAGTTCCCCCCCTCACCACGCGAAGCGCGGAAGCTTTTACGTTTCATTAAATCATTAGAGAAAGAAGACGATTCGTTGTATCGTTATGACTTTTAATCCTTGTCTAAATTCAGTTCCCCCCACGCGAAGCGCGGAAGCTTTTACGTTTCTTTAAATCATTAGGGAAAGAAGACGGTTCGTCGTACCGTTCTCGACTCTTAATCCTTGTCTAAATTCAGTTCCCCCCCCCCGCTTCGACGTTTCATTAAATTTTTAGAGAATGAAGACGATTCGTTGTTCCGCTCTCGAAAATAATTTAGTTTCCCCCACCCGCGCAAAGCGCGGAAGCTCTCACGTTTCATTAAATCATTAGCGAAAGAAGACGATTCGTTGTATACTGTATACTGATTTTTAATCTTCGTCTAACTTCAGTTCCCCCCCTTCCGCGCGGAGCGCGGAAGGTTTTACGTTTCATTAAATCATTAGAGAAAGAAGACGATTCGTCGTACCGTTCTCGACTCTTAATCCTTGTTTAAATAAATCCCCCCCCCTACCGCGCGAAGCGCGGAAGCTTCGACGCTTCATCAAATATTATAGAAAAAAGACGATTCGTTGTACCGTTCTCGAAAATTATCCTCGTGTGAATTCAGTTCCCCCTCCCCTCCCCCGCGCGAAGCGCGGAAGCTTTGACGTTTCATTAATTCATTAGAGAAAGAAGACGATTCGTTGTACCGTTCTCGACTCTTAATCCTTGTCTGAATTTCAAAAATGTTCTTTGTCTATTCCCTTTTCTTCCTACGTCCTCTTCCTTTTCACTCCTCTCTTTTTTTGGCCGGCGTTTATGTGGGGGCCACCCCACCGCCCCCTGGCTACGCGCCTGCGGTCAGATGAACATAATTATGTTGATACCTTGTCCGCCCCGGAAGCTCAGGGGTTTAAGGTTTTAATATACGGTCAGATAAGCATTCAGGGGTACGCCTTAGGGCCCTAGGCGGGGTCCAGGGGGCAGAGCCCCGGAAGTTCAGGAGTTTTAGGCATTTAATTACGGTCAGATGAGCATTATTTTGATACCTAATTGTTACAGTGGCAGGTCACTAATTGGATTGGGGTTCAGGGGGCGGAGCCCCGGAATCTCAAGGGTTTTAGGCACTCAATTACGGTCAGTTGAGTATCAAGGGGCCCGCCTAAGGGCTCTTGGTTGGATCCAGGGGGCAGAGCTCCCGGAAGCTCAGGGGTTTTAGGCGTTTAATTACGGTCAGATGAGCATTTTTGATACCTTATTATTTGTGACACTGGCAGGACACTATTTGGCGTGGGGTCCAGGGGGCAGACCCCCAGAAATTAGGGGTTTTCGGCATTAAATTACCGTCAGATGAGCATCTAAGGGCCCGCCTTAGGGCCCTAAGTGGAATCTAGGGGGCAGAGCCCTTGGGGTTTTAGGCATTTAATGATGGTCAGATGAGCATTTTTTGATACCCCATTATAATGTGACACTGGCAGTTAACTATTTTTTCTTACTCGCTCTCTTTCTTTCTATTTCTCTTTAATATACCTTTTCAAAGAGTGGGGGGGGGGGAGGGGGCTCGAGGAACCCGATCCTTTTGCCCGTTTGCCCCCCCCCCCCGATCCACAACTTGTTGGCGGGAAAATTGCAACTGATATCCCCCTTCTTTTCTTTTTTTCTTCCTCTTTTGTCCTTCCCTTTATCTCCTCTTTTTCTTTTTTCTTTCCCTTTCCTTCCTTCTATTTTATTTTTTGATGGGGGGGGGGGGAAAGAGGGGAGGCAACAGCCTGGGGGGCAAGTCCTTTTGCCCCCCCCCCTCCGCGATCTCCTTCGTCCCTCTTTTATTTTCTTCTTCCTCTTCTTTTTTTTCCCCTCTCCTCTTTCCGTTTCCCTTCTTTTCCTTCTCTCTCTCTCATTTTTTTTTCTTTTTGCGGGGGGGGGGGGGGTCAAGGCCCGCTCGGCCCCCCCTGGATCCGCGCCTGACAACACGAACCCATTTAACAGAATGTCGGAACGTAAATTAAATTTGGCGCGGTTGGAAATGCATCTTTCTACCCTGCGACTTTAATGGTACGATCCAGTAAATTAAAACAGTAAAATGGCTCTTATTTTAAAATTACTCATTAAATAAAACCCAAAACTTCAGTGATATCAGAAAAAATATGTTATATCTTACTAATAGTTAAACAAGATGTATAAACATTGTGAAAGTGTCGCATTTTACGATAAAAGACACCGATTTAGCGAAGATGACCTCATTAGTGCGCTTGCATCGGGAATTCAAGGTAAAAAGGTCAATTCAGACGCTGATAAGTTATTGGTCGAGCCTTTTTGTTTCCTTTATTCCGACATAATTATACAATCAATCAAAACAAGTTTAATACCAGAAGAAAGCTAACGATTAGTATTTTCATTAACCGCTTGCCCCAAAGTCGCTTGACCACAGTGAAACGAGTAAGAGCTTGCGAGAGCGGCCAAAGTGTGATTGAAACTCGCTATTTGTTATTCTTCAACGCAAAAAGAGACGACATTGTGCTGGATAAATGTATTTTTTCCGACGAAAGTACAGAAAATTTGCATATGGTCTTTTTATATTATACTTCATGAAATGTTACCCGAGTGACTTCCAGGCGCCCCAATGCTGGAAAGAAACGCACATTTTAGAAAACTTCACTTTTTCATGGAAAAATGCTTATTTGTTCTATGCACGCAAGTCAGATTGAGCGGATGATACAACGTTTCCATATGTCAAAGGCTTTCAATAAATAATTTTCACATCACTGTTGTCAAGGTCGGTCAACCCAAGTGTTTTCAAGGGGCCGGGTTGATCCTTGGGGCCATCTTTATATTTGATGACATGGGGCACTGAGTTGGGTATGAATGCGAATTCGTTCTGCGAACGGACCTCTTTTACTTTCGTCATAAGTCTATTGTGGTCGATCCTTGTATCTTTGTGGACGTCATCACTGATACCTATTCGAGACCCGCAGATCTTAACATCTTTATGTTTGCTGCTTTGTTTCAGTATCGCTACTCTGTCGGCAAAAAGGAAGAGTCTTAACGTGTATTGGACGGGGTCTTGATTGGGATTGTTTCTCGCTTCGCTGCTCAGCTCGATGGACTCTTGCAGGTGTTCTATGAGCAAGTTCTATTTCCACATCTTTCATATGCAAATAGGGGTTGAACAAATTACGTGCGAATGTTACGCAACCACTGTTTCCGCTCGCAGCTCCCTCTCCCCTCTGGGGAGCGTCTTATTTTTTCGTACCACGGCGAGGCCAGATTGAGCTCGCGAGGGAAACCTGCGCATGCGCACTCGCGAAGGAAACCAGCGCATGTGCACATGGAATCCGGTTGGGTGGTCAATAGGGTGATAGTTATTATACAAATCAATCCTTCATCAACTCATCGTCAGCTCAATCGGTAAGGACAGCGTGTTACTAATAGCACTTTGACGTTGACTTGAGGGTTCAAATCTAAGTTTATTTAGTTTTTTTGCCTCTATAAATAGTGAGGCAAAGCAATAAATAATCAAAGTCTGATTGTTTTTGACCACTTTGCAAGCTTACGTAGCTTGTTATACAGTGTGAGTCAAAAAAAACTTTACACCTAGGAAATTACTAATAATTTAAAAAATAATTTATGAACAGTAAAAGTATTATACATCATATGAAAGAGTGTTTTATCCTGAATCATTTGGTACCATTTTTGGGTGGAATGTGTTCACGCTTGGATGAACAGGAGGTATTGTTTGCGAGAGTGCAAAAATCGAATTGCGCCAAAGTCTTAAAGTGAGAGAATGAATTGAATGTATGAAATGAGATGCATTGCAGATGCTTTTTTCAGTAGCAAAGTCACACACACACACACACGCACATATGAAACACACACACTAACACACCCACCCACACACACGCGCACACACACAAACATATGATAATGGTGTTCATTTGGAGTAAAATACTTTATTTTTTACTGGATCTTCAAATTGTTAACGATCATCATAATTATGATGATAATGTTAATTGAAATGCTTATCATCATGGATCCTTTGAAGCTTCATTTGTGAACAGCAAGTAACTGTCCGTTCATCTACTCCTCGACATGACCTCCGTCCCTTTCGATGCACTTTCTAGCGCGATGGAGCATCTCCTGAAACACTCGACGAAGCATGCGCCTGTCTCTCCCAAGTGCTTCGCTCTCAATCCGGTCTGATCCTCTCTCGTAGGTCGTTGAGGTTCGCAGGTGGGCTCTGGTACACCCGAGACTTGAGATAACCCCAGACGAAAAAATCAAGCGGTGTTAGGTCCGGGGATCGACGTGGCCACTCCACAGGTTCGTTCAGAGCGATGATCCTGTTCCCGAAGAGTTCTCTCAACCTGGTCATCACAATCCTTGTCCTGTGAGCAGGGGCACCATCTTGTGCCCACCAAATGTGCCTGAAAGGACCGTTTCTCTGACGCCTAAATCGTGCCATCTGATTCAGAGCCGGGACGACCTGATCATCTATCATTCTTAGATAGCGCTCCCCATTCACTGTCTGTTCAAAGAAGAAGGGTCCAAGAAGACTTCCATTTCCAAGAAGGCCGATTCAAACTGTCACATCTAAATTTGCTATGCGAGTGTGTGTGTGTGTGTGTATGTGCGAGTGTGTGCGTGTGTTTGTGTGACTTATTGAGTGTGACTCTGTGTGTGTTTTGATATGTGTGACATGATTAATTTTGGTAGGGATGTTATTTGGATCTGCAAAGACCGAATTAATACCGAAATCCCAATTGTTTTATTCAAACATCACATAAGCATTATTTGGCGCAAGTCGATTTTTGCACTCTCGCAAACAATGCCTCCTATTTATCCAAGCGTGAACAAATACCACCCAAAATGGTACCAAACGATTTGGGATGAAACACTCTTTCATATGGTGTATAATAATTTACTTTTCATAAATGATTCTTAAAATTATTAGCATTTTTCTAGGTGTAAAGTTTTTTTTGACTCACACTGTATATGAAAACATACTGGAATCTGGCCTCGCCGTGGTACGAAAAAATAAGACGCCTCCGGGGACGCCATGTAGAATCACGTTGTTAAATGTTTACCACGGTTCACTAAGTCGACCACGCCTCTTCTAAGCTCATTTAAATATTCATAGCTAGCTTTCGACGCTTGAATATTTGAACTTCTTCTTTGATTTCTCCCATTTCTTATCCATATACTCAGTTGCATTCTACACATCTTGAATTCTCGTATCCATTCTCTCAAACTTTGTCTCTATTCTACTCATTCTCTCAGATATAGCGTCAATTTTAGTATTAATCTCATCTAGGACAGTGACTTTTTCCAGAATGTTACGTAACATCAAGTCACTACCGGTACCATGCGAAGGTTTATTTGTACGTATCGTACTTTCTGGGTCTCTCGGTGATTTGGGCGTGGCAGTCATGTTGGTAGAATCCATTTTCAGCTTCTCCTTCGTTTTTTTCCTCGGAAGTGACTTGACGTTGTCTTTTAAATTTATTCTTACTCATCCTTAATTGAAGTGTCACACTATCCATTAAAGAGACTTGAGCATTGCCAAAATTTCATCTCTTAAACTGGAGCTCCATAAAAAAACCTGCAACTAAGCTCGACATCAAGGGCGCCCTCCGCCCGTAGACATGTTTCATCATGGCTCACCAGATTGATCCAGCTGTTCTCGATTAGTTCCACAAATGAATAAACATCGGTCTCATCTTTCCTTGTCCGACTTAGTTGCAGGTCTGGATGTTTACAGTGATGAGAACTGTTTCTGCTGACCATGTCTCTCAGCTCCCTCAAATGTGAGCTTCTGAACTCGGATGTCAGGTAGTACCTACAGTGTACTGACAGCTCCTGGTTTTAGGCCGAAGCCTTTCGTTCCACCCAGTGGGCCGTGTGTCATTGGTGACGGTTTCTTCATTTTTCTGGTAGACTGGGATTCTGTCAAAGAGGTTGCTCCTACAAAGTTTTACAAAAAATCTCTGGCCCTGAATGAACTGTTCATGCACATCAGCCTCAGAGTCGCGAACAGCCTATACAGTGCGTCCCAGAAAAAACGAAACCGAGAAGTATCGATGTTCTATCATAACTTAATCAAAACTATAGTTATTGAATGATACATATTTGGAAAGCTTAGAGTCTCCTCTTTCATGTGATGCTACTCGGATAATGCATATTTCACGCATGAGTGATTAAAGGCAATTTGAAGGAAGGAAACCAAAAAGAACCAAAAATTTGGCGGGCGGTATCTGAATTTCGAAGAAAAATTCATATTTCTAGAAAGTTCATTTTCTGCTCTTTCATATGATACCTCAATCAAGAAAAATGAGCCAAGAATAATAAAGTTCTGTTTGTTTAAAGTAGCCCTTACATTTTCATAATTTTAACAAACGAATTCGTTTTCACTGGGTGCCTGCCGTAGCAAAAAGCAGATTTGACAAAAGACCTAACTCTGTTTCGTTGACAATCAGCCACGCATGAAGACTCTCGTCTACGGCTGATTGTCAACGAAACGGAGGGATTACGCCCTAATTTACTACTGATACTAGAAGTCGAACAGAGAGAATCGAACATAGACCGTCTCAAGGATGTGTCAATTAGTAATTAAAGAATTACCATCGGTCTCTTTTCGAATCTGAGTAGACACTCTTGTTGTCTAGGGTTTCTTACGGATTTAATTACAATATCCCCTTTCCACCTAGAAGATGAAAGATGGTGTGAACATGTTAATTTTTTTAAGGATAGCATGCACTTTCTCTAGTCATCCGTCACTCATTAGTTCATAATGACACCTCTGACCTTTTTGGGTGTGTCCTACTCGGGGAAAATGGTGTTATTGATGTTAATGAGTAATCTTAACTCAATTTTGCACTAAGTTGCACTCATGCGATCAAGACATAAATGTATACAGCTTATATAGAGCTTAGTCTACCTTTCCTCTAACTGTCCCATATTTATCATGTGCGATTAACTCGTTGTAGTTATGTTAGTGATTTATATCATTTATATCATAATTTGAGTAAAGAAATCCTTTGCATGTTTCTTCCCTTCTTAGGGCTGCCAACATTTCTGAACCCTCCATTCGCGGGCTTTTCCTGCGTTGGAGACCCCCCTAAATCCGGAACACTGCTCAATGTAACCCCCTATCTATGATATTCAAGATATTTTATAACCCTTTTTTTAAATTTCTCAGGAGTCTAAAGAGAGAGAGAGAGAGAAAAAAAAAAAAAAACCTTTTTGAATTTTCCATAAATTCAAAGAGAGAGAGAGAGAGAGAGAGAGAAAACACCCCTATTTTAAAGAAATCTCCGGGTGAAAAGTCAAATACACCCCCTTTTTTAAACAATTCTCCGGCCGGACTCTGTTGTACCCTTTTACCGGAGATTTTGGGAACACGAATACGGTACCTCCAACCCTGGAAAAACATGCCCTTCTATTCACGAAATATTGGGGCAATGTTTGCGAAACAAACCCCTCTCATCAATAAATGGTCTGCTTCAATTTACCCGACACTTTGTGGAACCTTACTTTTCTATGAAAGATTAGGTCATCTTTCGCTTTCATGTAACTCGACCACCCGACCTGATGCGATGGTCCGATGATTCGAAGTAAGTCATTGACATAGGGTTCTGGTGGGGGTTTTCTACTCGGGGAAGTGGTGTTATTTATGTTCTTGAATAATCTTAATGGTATAGACCAGTTTTGGAAACGCCCCCTCTCAAAAAATGATATGGAAACTCTTCTTTCCAATCATGATTGTGAAAAATGTGTTTTGACAAAAACAAAAAGTGATGATAACAATTTTGCGTAGTCCCATATAAATCTTTCTGTATACAGTGCTTGTAACTTTACCAAGACTGGGCCAAATTTCTTATAATTTTGATGTTTCCAGAGCCTTGCAGTACACACCAATACTTATATCCTAGATGATCAACCTTTTCTGATCGATTCCACAACGTTTTTTTAACAATGCAATGGCATGACCAGAATTGGTCTATACCTTTAACCCAATTTTACACTAAATTGCACTCATGTGATTAATGCATCAATGTATACAGCATATATAGAGCTTAGTATACTTTTGCTATTATTCTTCCCAACAGGTATATCATGTGTCAACTCTAAAGGACGTCCTTTTGACATCTTCCACGCTCGCACAAAGCGCGCGAAAAACCGCCGAAGGCTGCCCTTTTGCGAGTACTTCATAAATAGAAATAAGATCATGAATATTCGAGCAGCTTCTGATGTTGTCTGAAGTTTATAAACCCGTTTGTGACCTCGAATTAAATTAGATACTAGATATAAAAAATGTGGAATTCTGAAACTAACAATTTTTATATTGTCAAGCGGAGTCAGGTGTCAACATACGAATTTTACAGAAGCGAGGTTCTTTTCTTCTTCTTCTAGACTTTTCTGTTGGTACATTAAAAGACGAGTCGAAAAAATCTAAGGATTTCTATCACTTTTTCTTGGGCTCTGAAAGAAAGCAGTGATTGATCTGACATCACCCTTCCATTGGTCTGTGGAACCAATCGCATGCATGTTCAGTAGATTCAGGCCTGACAATTTAAAAACTGTGCATACAGACCCTATGGATTGGATAGTCTTACTAAAAAAAAAGGATTCTGGAATCTTCTCTATTTTCAAGAGTAGTCATGTATAATAATACGAATTCAACAGAAGGGGTGTTTGGGGATGTGATACTGAGTAATTATTCTCAGTTTATCATTGCATCATTTCTCATCTTGGTGACAGTCACTGGCATGGTAGGAAACGGCTTGACGATTTTCTCGGTATTCCTGTCGACTAAACTTCGAACCAAAACTAATGTCTTCTTAGTCAACCTGGCATGCTGCGATTTGATAACTTGTTTCTTTGCTCCTCTGCAAGTCGTGGCTCTTTTGACACCATACGAACCGTCAGTACCAGAAAGTCTTCTCGCTGTTTATGGAATGTTCCTCATCATTTCGGTATATACCAGTATCTTGACCTTGACAATGATTGCAATAATGAGGTGTGTCAAGATTACCAAAACCGAAAATATATATACAAAACTTTTCACAAAGCTGAAAATAACACTCATTATAATCGGTATATGGGCCTCAGCTGGAGCAATAGTTGTGCCGCTTTATTCTCTAAATAAATCATTGTGGTTGATTTACGACTCAAAAATAAAAATGTATAAGCCAGAACTATTGAATAGCCCTGGAGACTGGTTCTCTGTCTTCTTTCTTGCTAACGACACAATATTTTTCGGTGTTTGCATTTCGGTGATATTGACTTGTTATATTAAAATCGCTCTTCACGTAAAAGCTCACACGCGGAGAATAGCTGCTGCCATAGAATCAAACCCTTTAGATCAGGTACAACAGCAAGCAAATCGAGATGCTCCGTCATCAAGTCATCAAGCCGCCGAGAATCGAGAACTACCTATGAGACAAGTTAACCAGCAGAGGCAAGTCGTGGCTAACAGATTTAAAGCTCATGAAGTTACGATCACAAAAAATCTAGTAGTGGTTACAGTAGCCTTTCTCATCTGTTTTCTACCCTTTCCTATCTTGATCAACAGCCCGAATGCAATCTTGTATATAATTGGTATTTGTCTGTGCTTGAGCAACTCTGCAATTAACCCACTTATTTACGCCTTCAAACACAAAGATTTTCAGAAGGTGTTTCGATGTATCGTCACAGGATCTCTTCGTAAGATTCCCTTTCCGTCCCGACCACTGAGAGCAATTTTACAAACCGTATGAACGAATTGTGGAATACAATGGCAAAGATGGGATTCCTAGGTCACATCATTGAACTGATAAAAAAACCCTATCATGACCAAGAAGCAAAAGTGAGAACCAATAACGGCAATACCGAGTGGTTTGGAATTGGCAGGGGAGTACGTCAAGGCTGCATACCGTCTCCTAACCTTTAAAGGCCCACTGCACTACTTGTAGCTACTTGCGCCCTCTATATAACAAACCATGCCTAATCGGTGACCATTGGTCCCCCATGATCCTCTTTTTCTTATGTTAACTGAGAGCTGAGTTGATGAGATAACCACCTGTCCAGTGACCTTGCAGGGCAGTCTAATCCCTCCTGTAAACTATGGCAGATACGCTTTAAAATATATTCTGAGGACATTATGAGAAATGCTGCGGTAGAATGATTCAATGGGGGAGTTAAGTTTGGAGGTAAAAGGATCACGAACGTGACGAACCTATTAAGGTATGCTGATAACATTACTCTCATTTGCAGCAGCAGAGAAGAGTTAATTGATTTGTTGAATCGCATCAAACAGGCAAGTGAAGAGAAAGACCTTCTTCTAAACACCAAAAAGACAAAAATACTGGCTGTCGATAGAGATAATAATGATACTGACTCCACCGTAGCTAGAAATAAGATTGAAGTAGTAAATCGGTTTGAGTACTTGGGTTCAAATGTCACTAACAAAGGAGAGAGCACCACAGAGATAAGAAGAATGATGGCAATGGCGAGATGAACAGTACATAATATGTCTCACATCTGGAAGAGCCGATGCCTATCTCTCAGTATGAAGGTTCGTCTGCTTCAACTTCAAGCAACTTCTTTTTCTATTGCGACTTATGGAAGTGAGTCCTGGGCCATGACAAAGAATGACAGACAGAGAGTTGATGCTTTTGAAAGGTGGTGCAACGGGAGGCTGTTTCAGATGTCATGGAAAGATAAAAATACAAATGTGTTGGTCCTGGAAAAGATTGGAACAGACTTGCCCATCAAAAGGGGAATAATGGAAAGAAAACTAAACCATTTTGGGGCACATTGTTAGGAGATCTGAAGGTGTTTAAAAACAAATACAGCAACGAGCAGTCGAAGGAAAACGAGGTAGAAGTTGTCCACCAATATCTTGGACTGATGATATCAAGAAAGTGTCTGGACAAGGAATGAAAGGTTCAACACAAATGGCAGGTGATGGAGTTGCATGGCGTGCTCTCGTGAAGACCACAACACCGCTTTACAGCGCCACCTGAAGTTGATGATGATGAACGAACTCATTCTGTCAGATTCACATGAGAATATGAACTCTTTTGTGGTGGGAGAGGCAATATTTAGGTGGGCGATGTTTCATGAATGTACATGCCGCCCCGATTTCTTATTTTATTTCATATTTTGATCACCCCAATTTTTTTCTCTCGAGTGTTTACAATAAGTACCTTCATTAGTGACGGACACTACGAAACCACGTCACCACTACAGAGACGTCAATTTATCATCCCTGTATGTATTTGCTTTCAATTATTTGTTTAATTATCGATCGAATTATTGATAAAAGACGCTTGCTTACATTAGTTTTTATCACCTGACGAAGTGTTGCAGCGGCGCACGAAACGTCGTGACCTTTTAGATTCCTTATTGACCACATTGCGAGACAAATGAATATCACTAGCGATATTACTTTCGATAATTATTTGTTTATTCTGCTTCATAATGTTTTATTTATTTCATACGATCTGTCTTGGGTTGTCATATTTTCAAACAATCTGCTTACAATGGCAGTCCTCAACTTCCGCGAATAATTTTATAAAGTTTGATGAAATATGTTACTTGACAATTTACCTTTTCTTTTTTTTCTATGAAAAATATTTGCCTATTTATGATTTACTGGCAGAAGGAATTTTTTTAGTGTTCTATGTCTGTTTTGTTACCCAAAATTGTTCCTATTTTAATGGAATACAGAAGAAAATAAATCAAATCAAATCAAATCAAACCAAGCAAATCAAATATCAAAATGGATGACTATCTAATCCGAGAAGGGCATTTGGTAAATTAGCAAATTGACTAAAACAATCAAACAATGACTTAAGCAGGAGAAAGTAATTTTTTTCCCGAGAGCCAAAATCGCGGTTAAGAGGAGCACAATCTGTTCAATCGGGGGAGGATCCATGAGGGTAACCAAGGCCCTATACAACGTCCTATCATGGTTGATTTTATTTAAAAAATACGCCATAAAGATTTTGTCCTCGTATATATTTCATCACTTTTGACAGAAAATATAAAGCAGCCTAGGAAGTGTCCCCCTATAATATTATTCTCTTAGAGGGAAAAGGAGGGCGTAATTACTTGTTTTAGAATGCAACCAATCCCATTTGAATCTGTCTTAAATTCAAAAGTTGAAAATGTCCATACCAAAATCTATTTAAGTTTTGTGTAACTTCAAAGATTTGTTATTAACCAAAAGCTAAAACAATGTTATTGTCATGACATTTGACTGGTAAGTGAAGGCAATATTACATGACTTCCGAAGGTATTAATCGATGTGAAAATGAGAAATGCTAAGATTTTAATATAACAATATTTGTTGCAATGCATGGAAAATATTTAGAATAGAGATACTCTTAAAACACCAATGACCTAAAGGCTAACTTCGAATCATCTGGTCATCGCGTCGGGTCGGGTAGTCGCGTTACCCGACCTTATGTAGAAACGTGCCCTTCTATTCACGAAATATCGGGGCAATGTTTGCGAAATAAACCCCTCTTATCAACAAATTATCTGGTCCAATTTACCCGACATTTTGTGGAAACCTTACGGGCAAATCTTCGAAAGGCCAGGTCATATTTCGCTTTCCTTTTTTTTTCTCGAACGGACGTGTAACTCGACCACCCGACCTGACGCGATGGTCCGATGATTCGCAGTAAGCCTACTCGGGGAAAAGGGTGTATTATTTATGTTCTTGAATAATCTTAACACAATTTTGCACTAAATTGCACTTATGTGATTAAGACATAGATAGATAGATAGATAAATGGTATTTTATTGCATCTTTCATGAATTGTAGTTTCACAACTGAATAGCACATGAATTACACGAATTGGATATATACATTGTAAACAACTTTCAGAACATTTAGTTAAAAATTATTTAAACGTGTCATGTTACTACTGGCTAAATACCATAGACAAAACAAACAAAGTTAATGAACATTATTTCAACCAAAAAATAAATAAATGTATAAACATAATTATATACAAACATATGGACTAAGACAAATTATACAACAGTTCTTCATGTTAAAATATTGCAGTTGTGGGTATAGTGATAAATGTATAAGGCATATATAGAGCTTAGTTTACTTTTGCTGTTATTGTTCCCAACGTATATCATGTGTGATTCACTCGTTGTAGTCATGTTAGTGATTAGACACATCAGAAATTTAAATAGCAAAGTTGACAGTTTGGTTTAGTAGTTTTTAGATGATTCATGCAATTACAGAAGAATAACATTTATTTACCTGTTGATCACCAATTAAAGTCAAATATATAGTTGGACCTAATTAAAACTAGATTTATTAATATAATTATGCAGCTATTCGCCAAAAGCGATTTGTTTACTTCTTTACATATTGTCGTACATATAGGGAACAAGGAAAGACCTACAAAAAAGCGTAAAGAAAAGTTGATGGTTCGTTTTGATATTTTTTCTTGTATGATTAATATCATTGAATGTGTGATGTAAAAGTCCGTCTGCACTAGTTTGGCCAGGGGGATTAGACCTCCTTGCAAGGTCACAGACAGTTGGATATCTCATCAAATCAGCTCTCAATTAACATAAGAAAAAGGGGATCATGGGGACCAACATACACCGATTAGGCATTGTCTCCTATAAAGAGGGCGCAAGTAGCTATAAGTAGTACAGTGGGGCTTTAACTTGCATTACTGATGTTCTGTAAAGAGTTTAGTATATCAAGAATTAATTTCTTGATATCAAGGATTATTATAGTAATTGATTTCGAACGCAAAAGTATTGCACGAATTCATCCTGAGCGCGCCGTTTTAACATTTATTCCTATTCTGATTTCGAACGTAAGAGATGTGCAGAAATTTATTCTGATTTCAAACGCAAAAGTATAGTACGAATTCATTTTGAGCGCGCCCTTTTAACATTTATTCCTTTTCTGACTTCGAACGCAAGAGTTGTGCAGAAATCCATCCTGAGCGCGCCGTTTTAACATTTATTCCAATTCTGATTTCGAACGCAAGGGTTGTGCAGAAATACTGTTACGATATGTTTTTTGAGGTGCAATTTATTAATGCTGAAATAAAAAAAAATAGACATGTTTGTTGCTGGTTCAATAACTTGTAATACATTATAATTAAAACGCGTTAAAACAAATGTAAAACGGCAACATATCACGAAATCATTTAGAAATATGTTGCCAATAAACGTTGCGCAAACCTGTCGTAAAGAGTGTGCCTTGTGCAATAAATATGTCCATGTGTTTTCTGAATGATTAGTTGTAGAATATACTTGTATTTTAAGTGAAATAGTATCGGCAGATTTTATATTTTTTAGAGCAAAATAACTTTTAAAAAAGACTAACAAAATACGCAATGTAAATGCACAATTATTGCAACATATCACAAATGTATTCCTTCCGCGTAACTTCGTGACATGTTGCCAATTTATTATTTCAACAATGCGTGTTTTGTAAGTCAATTTAGATGTTTTTTTGCTGGAAATGATCAGATCTGACAGTATTGTTTTAACTGACGTGATCGAAAACATTTTGAAATGAATTGCGTAGTAAAAACGTAAATATATTATTACACATTGGGTAATCTTTGCTATAGGTTGGCTCATTGTCTTTTGGCAACATAGTATCACAAAATGATTTCTTGATATGTTGCCGTTTTAAGGTTCTGGAAGAAGCGTTTTTGTATGTTTTATAACAAGTAATTAAACTGGACAAAATCACATCCAACACTTTCAATGTAACATTAATCAATGGTCTAAATAAACATATGTTGAAAACAGTATGAAATTAAAATTTTCTACAAGGAATATCACAGAAACAGTAAATGCACTGCAAACTGGCAACATGCATTCTTGCATGAGTTGAATTCGCGATACTTTCGACATCGTTCAGGCAGGATGAATACCTACACAACTATTGCGTTCGAATCAGAATAAGAATAAATGTTAAAACGGCGCGTTCATGATAAATTCGTGCAATACTTTCGAGCTCGAAATCTATCACTATAGCAATTCTTGGTATCAAGAAATGATTTCCTGTTGTAAAGCAATGGTAATTCTTGATATCAAGAAATAGGAATACACGTTAAAACGGCTTGCCATACGGCCGCGGCGGCAAATGTGACCTAGGCATTACTGAATGACCTATCGTAGTTATTTGAGTAAATTTAGAAGAAAAACAAAATCAGCACTACGACATTATGATACCGTAGGTGATTTGCGCAAACAATTGATGTATTTTTATAAAGCCGTAATTAAGGGAGTTCTAACGCCCGAAGATGGTGTATTTACCCCTTATTACGGCGTTATTATGCCCTATCACGGCGAAATAACGCCATAATTTACGGCGTAATTATGCCATATTACGGCGTTATTATGCCCTATTACAGAGTGATTACGCCCTCATTTACTACTGCTACTAGTTTTAGTCGAACAGAGACCGTCTCAAGGATGTGTCAATTAGTACAACAACAAAAAGAGCTCCCTTAAACACAACAATTGAGGGTTGATTGTCCATATAAACCGAACACAAAAAGGAACAGCGCCATTAAACAGTGGCTTATAATATCATAACCAAGAATCGTTTTAACGATTTCGTATTCCAAAAATATTTCTATAGTATAGTTAAGAAAACAATATTCGAGCAGCTTCTGATGTAATAAATGTGGGATTCTGAAATTAAACTTTTATTATTGTCGAGCGGAGTCAGGTGTCAACATACGAATTCTACAGAAGCGAGTTTTTTTCTTTTTTCTTCTAGACTTTTCTGTTGATACATTAAAAGACGACTCGTACAAATCTAAGGATTTCTATCGTTTTCTCCGGGGATCTGAAAGAGAGCAGTGATTGATCTGACATCACTCTTCCATTAGTCTGTCAAACCAATCGCATGCATATTCAGTAGATTCAGGCCTGACGACTTAAAAACTGTGCATACAGACTTTATGGATCGGATAGTCTTATTAAAAAAAAAGGGATTCTGGAATCTTCTCTATTTTCAAGAGTAGTCATGTATAATAATACGAATTCAACAGAAGTGGTGTTTGGGGATGTGATACTGAGTAATTATTCTCAGTATATCATTGCATCATTTATAATCTTGATGACAGTCACTGGCATAGTAGGAAACGGTTTGACGATTTTCTCGGTGTTCCTGTCGACTAAACTTCAAACCAAAACTAATGTCTTCTTGGTCAACCTGGCATGCTGCGATTTGATAACTTGTTTCTTTGCTCCTCTGCAAGTCGTGGCTCTTTTGACACCATACGAACCGTCAGTACCAGAAAGTCTTCTCGCTGTTTATGGAATGTTCCTCATCATTTCGGTATATACCAGTATCTTGACCTTGACAATGATTGCAATAATGAGGTGTGTCAAGATTACCAAAACCGAAAATATATATACAAAACTTTTCACAAAGCTGAAAATAACACTCATTATAATCGGTATATGGGCCTCAGCTGGAGCAATAGTTGTGCCGCTTTATTCTCTAAATAAATCATTGTGGTTTATTTACGACTCAAAAATAAAAATGTATAAGCCAGAACTATTGAATAGCCCTGGAGACTGGTTCTCTGTCTTCTTTCTTGCTGCCGACACAATGTATTTCGGTGTTTGCATTTCGGTGATATTGACTTGTTATATCAAAATCGCTCTTCACGTAAAAGCTCACACGCGGAGAATAGCTGCCATAGAATCAAACCCATCAAATCAGGTGCAACAGCAAGCAAATCGAGATGCTCCGTCATCAAGTCATCAAGCCGCCGAGAATCGAGAACTACCTATGAGACAAGTTAACCAGCAGAGGCAAGTCGTGGCTAACAGATTTAAAGCTCATGAAGTTACGATCACAAAAAATCTAGTAGTGGTTACTGGAGCCTCTCTCATCTGTTTTTTACCCTTTCCTATCTTGATCAACAGCCCGAATGCAATCTTGTATATATTTGGTTTTTGTCTGTGCTTGAGCAACTCTGCAATGAACCCACTTATTTACGCCTTCAAACACAAAGATTTTCAGAAGGTGTTTCGATGTATCGTCACAGGATCTCTTCGGAAGATTCCCTTTCCGTCCCGGCCACTGAGAGCAATTTTACAAACCATGTGAACGAACTCATTCTGAGAGATTATCATGAGTATATGACCTCTTATGTGGTGGGAGAGGCAATATTTAGGTGGTTGATTTTTCATGAATGTACATGCCGCCCCGATTTCTTATTTTATTTCTTATTTGGATCACCCCAATTGTTTTTCTCTCGAGTGTAAGAGAGTACCTGCATTTGTGACGGACACTACGAAACCACGTCACCACGACAGAGACCTTTTTTGAAGTGGAAGAGGCGATGGTCCGATGATTCGAAGTAAAGCGTTGGTCACAACCAACCGTGCGTGTTTTTAGTCCGTACGGCTTTCGGGGTGGCCACTGCCGCCACGTTTTTCTGAAAACGTAGGGAGGGAGTGGCAAAGGCAGGGAGGGAGTACCGGCAACGCAAGTCAAAATGTGTAGAACAGGTGTCACATGTATATTCACCTGTGCTACTGATTTGTTTACATAATAGCAGTGAAGGGATGTTCCTTTGTCTACCACAGCAATTGTTGAGGGTAGAATGAGGAACTGTATATTTTGTCCGCTTTCTTTGTCCGTCATGTTCATAGTGACACGCACTAGGGTGAATCGATAGCCCGACCGCAGCCCGAACGCAGCGAAAGTTCCTCGTGCACTAAAAGTGCTACGGTGTGTCTGCGTGCTCCCAAATCCGTACGGAGGCGGTACTCACCACGTACGGATACCCACATTTTGCTCACGTTCTTGCACGTAGACAGCACGCACTTGCAAGTACGGCGGGTTGTGACCACCGCATTAGCCAATGACATAGGGTTCTGGTGGGTGTTTCCTACTCGGGGAAATGGTGTTATTAATGTTATTGAATATTCTTAACACAATTTCGCACTAAATTGCACTCATGTGATTAAGGCACAAATGTATACAGCGTATATAGAGCTTAGTTTACTTTTGCTGGTATTGTTACCAACATATATCATGTGTGAGTCACTCGTTGAAGTCCTGTTAGTGATTAGACACATCAGAAATGTAAATAGCAAAGTTTACAGTTTTCTTTATGAGTTTTTAGATGATTGATGCAATCACTGAAGTATACAAGTCATTTACCTGTGTTGATTACCAATTAAAGTAAAAAATACAGTTCCACCGAATTAAATAAGATTTATTAATACAATTATGCAGCTATTCATCAAAAGGAATTAGTATACTTGTATTCATACTGTCGTACATCAACAGGGTACACAAGGACACACAAAAAACGTTTAAAAAAGTTGACGGTTCGTTTCGATGATTAATATGTATTAACTAATGTATAACTGATGTACTGCAAAAAGTATGTTATGCTATTGGTCGGTATGATAATGATGTTATGAATGTAAATTACTAGAAAATAAAACAACCTTCTTGATAAGCAGACAATGAATTATTTCATTTCACATACCTATATTTAATTTACAATCTATTTTGTGATAGCGTGTTTTACTTTTTGTGAGCGAGAGGAGGGTTGTACTATAACATTCTCTTCTAAAAAAATCACTCTTGGATGTATACCTGGAATAGTGTATTAACCCGTTGACTACTGAATTATCTAATTCCCATATACCTAACATAGGGACCACCAGGTTCCAGTAAACAATGGGTTAAGTGCGTATGTAACATGTCAATGGAACACACGTGCGTTGATTACAGTCTTCAATTCAATAAATTGCTAATATCACATGATGGCATTTATCACATGTAATACATTCACTCGTGTTTATACGTACTAACATGCGTCACGATAGATTCACGAGAATTTTTTCCTGCATTTTGATTATTACAAATAAATGTTTCTACTCATGTTACTAAAGAGAGATGGGATATGGAATGAGTATCAACAAGTATGGGTAACATTAGTAGCTCATAATAAATAAGACATAATGAATGATACCTTTGAAATTAAATTAGTAGTAAGAGTAACTTGTTTCCTGTTAAATGATACCCTATGCACCATTCATCTACCAGCGATTAGTGAGCACCAGGGTTTCTAAAACGTGCCACCAAAATCTCCTTGTACCAAGTCTGGGACGATGTACCGAATGCTTCAGTCATTGTTTAAAATGATTGATTGTATCTAGGCTTCCACGGAACCTTTTGTTAATCCATAGGATAACCAGGGAGATGACTCCCTAGAATAACTTTGTTAAACCGCCTTCTACCTACTTGCCTCATGATATCTACAATTTCACTTCTCGCTTCTTCATCGCGCCATTCCACATGTATAAGGTGTGTAATTGGTGCATAAGGTATTTGTCTAGAATAGCACATGGAAACTTGGATGTTAACTAAACTCCAAGTTTGGATATATATGCTTGTACAATGTACTTATTCTGTAAATCTTCAATCTGGTCTTGTACTCATACTCTCTTCTTATCCTAATATCAAATTTTCAGTTTTTTGTAGGTGGCAGCACCAATAAGGCATTTCCTTTCTAGCTGCCTCCTTATTCACATAAATACTCACTTGTTCTATGTTTTTGTCCAGATCACCTTATATATTACTATTATCTTATGTAATGTTTGTTTATTTTGACTATATATCTTGTGATTTTGTATGTTATTGTATCTAAATGTTTTTTATGATGAATGGAATAAATTTGATTATCTTATCTTATCTTACCTCAAAGATTCAGTAAATGCGTGAAAGAAAGTCAGGATGATATCAACCAAAGATTAAGACATTAGACGTTCATGAAAAAGAACGGTAGATAGCATCCATGTAAATCATTTTATCCATTTTGAATCACTCAATGACCAGGCTTACCTGAAATAAGGGAAACAAGGGTGTTATCATAACAAAGAGAATATCATAAATATTACTTTTACATAAGCCTTTTCTTTTCTAATGCACAAAATCAATGCAAAATTGTCAGTACTTGTTTATGGACAGAATTAAGATTCCGTAAGGGCTTTTTTTTACCCCCATTCACAGCTTCTGCCAAAACTTGGTACAAGAGAATTTCGACGACAAAACTAGTGTATTTGAATTAATATTTAATTATATCTTCCTAGACTTTGCCCAGAATAATGTGCGCTGTATACAGATTTCCAAATTAGCAGTATTATTGCCATTCTGATTCGGAGAGAAAGAAAGGGGAAAGGAAATGGCGAAAGCGAGAGAGAGAGAGAGAGAGAGAAAGGATAGAGTTTCAGATATTTATCGAGACTGAAGGTTGATCACATGTTGTGCAACGTGCATTAAATATTTGAGTGAAGATACAAATCTTACCTTAAAGGTAATGCAAAGTTTTGGAAAATTTTGAAAATTGGATGGATGGTAATTCTTTACAATTTCAATATATTTGGATGCCCCTGTGAATGTATTATAAGCACTAGAAAATTTAGCCCCTAAAACACTTCTGCTTTCGAGAAATTGAATAAAAAAAAAAAATTACCGGTGCTTCCGGTATATTCCAAATATTTCAAATTCCATTCGATGGTAGCTGCGACCATGAAACCCCCAAAATATGCAGTTCTGAAATATAATTTTCTGACGAGAATAGCAAATCGGTCGATTGTATCCAAGAAACATTGTTTTAAAGCTAAATTAATATCAGTCTTGAGAGGGAGCTATACAACATTAAGAAATTATTTTTTACAATTTCATCACTTTAGACTCGATTTCAACCGCGACAACGATCATTGAATATTGTAAAATCGCATATGCTTCCAATATGTTCATTTGAACCAAATTCATGACCCCATACCAAAACTTTGTATAACCTTTAATATGCCTGACTCTCTCGTATGCCAATGATTACATAAATACATCCTAATGTATATATCATCCTTGCTGGTAATTATAAAGAAGAGATTTTGAATACTCACTGAGAGTGTTGCAGTGATAGAAAAAGGGTGGAAAATGTCTATGCTGAAGAGGGATGCATTATTAAATGGTATATTTAATCAAAATCTGTCTCGCATCCTAAGCTAAATTGTGCAATTTGTTTCGATAGGAACACAGAACAAAATGCATATAACAATACATAACAATACTATACCATCATGTTATAAGAAATGTGAATCAATAACATGGTTATTATAATCCAATAGACTAATTTCCGTTCGAAGGAAAGGAAGAAGAAAAGGCAACGGTAAAGTCATAGAGAAGAGAAAGGAAAAGGAAAAGGCCTATGGGTCAAAAATAAAAAGGACGAATAATCTTTTTAAAATCCTGTAATAAGGCTGATAATATGAAATAAAGACCGTATGATACATTCATATTATCCATTTATTTCTTGAGGTAAAAGGTATATGGGTAAAAAATATAAGTAAAACAAAAATAAAAGAACAGAAGAAACTTAAAATAGAGGGCTTTTAAAAGGACGACAATTCTGCGAGGGTAATTGTCCTTGGGGTAGTTTTCTAGGGAGGATGTAATTTTCGGGGGGGGGGTAATTTCCCTGGGGGGGGGGGTGATTGCCCTGGGGGGTAATTGTCTTAGAACCACTTTTAGAGAGGGAGAGGAACGAGGGGAAACAAGAAGAGTAGAGAGTAAGGATCAAAGTAAGAGAGAAAGGAGAGAGAGGGAGTAGAAAGGAAGAGTTGTAGAAGAGAAGAGAGAGAGAGAGAGGAGTAGAGAAAAAGGAAGGAAGAGTGAGAGAGAAAAAAGAGAGAGAGAGAGAGAGAAAGAGAGATAAAACATAAAAAAGTAATAAAAACACATTCATAAAATTTAAGATTAATTTAGTCAATTTATCCGAATAAGGTATTTGGATTGCATGCGCTCTGTCTATACCGTTCCGTTCTACATCTTATAATAGAAATAGAAATATAATAGAAAACGTGATCTTTGTGAATGAGTTTGTGTGTGTGTTGTCTGAGGGTATATTGTGTGTGCGTGTGTGTGTGTTCGCGTGTGGGCGTGTGTGTGTGTGTGTGTGTACGTGTGCGTGTGCGTGTGTGTACGTGTGCGTGTGCGTGTGTGTATGTGAGCTTGTGCGCGCAAGCGTACGTGTTTGTATGAGTGTGCAGCGAATAGTGGATGTGCACGTAGCTCTGTGTTGTATGGGGGAATGGAAACAAATGTATCCTTTTCAATAAAGGAAACCAAGAATAAAAAATACGCAATGTGACCAAAAGTTGAGATATCAATGATAATTGCCTACTGCATGTTGAAATCAATTCTGTAGGCTAGATGCTTTGATATAAGAGTTCTTTAAAGAGATGCTTTAAAAGAAAAAAGAATAGAGAGATGAACAATGCCTTATTGAATTTGGTAAGGAGTTCCAAACATCTGGTCCATGATGTCTCACTGACTTTTGGGCTAAATTTGTTAAAGGATTTTCTAAGTGTTGTTGAACAACGGGTGGGATATGTATGTTAAAGTTTGAGTTTAAACTGCAAATGTTGTGAAATAGGGATGGTGGTTGATTATGAGAATATTTATACATACAAATGCTTGTCTGAAAAATGTGAATATCTTGTATTTTTGGTGTTTTTAAACGATGAAATAATGGTTCCGTGTGTGATATATAATTTGAGTTAGTAATTATGCGAATCGCTCTCTCAAGGTTGATGAAAAAACTGCGGAATTTGTGTATGAAATCTTACGTAATATATTCATTTTACTGTACTGAACCTCTGACATGCAAAAAGTCCTGAAAAAATTCTCAGGCCACAAAGATATTTATCGTTTTCTTTGAGGGCGTCACCGTGACTGTGCAACACCCTCTAACAGTAAATTGTCCCAACCATTTTTGACTTTTCCCAACCGTTTTTCCATGTAAAAAAAGGACATAAGACAGTCTTTTAAAAATCTGTCAACACTTAAATGTCTGGAATGGTGTATAGAACCAATTCATTGCTCTATGACGATTTACATTCACTTTAAATGTAATCAAATTGTAATAATTTAGTTGGGAGAATTACAGAATCGATCACATCAGTTTTTCCCAATATTTATTATTAATATTGGTGTGTTGTCACTTAAAATTTCAGATTATCGTTAATTGTACATCTATAGCATTGAAGAGGCTACCTTAGCACCATTTTATCTCATCTGAACATTACCAAGTACCATTAAGAACATTTCTGAATTCTCTTTAATTGAGTACATTGCTGATTAGACCATGATGTGTTTCACAAAGATCATAAGTTGAACTTAACTCTAAGTTGGACTTAAAAATTATGGAGAGCCGTTTGTAGCTTTAAAAAAAAATATTTTAAAGCGAAAATTTAAGTATTTTTAGACTTTTCATAGATTCCACATCAAGAACATGAAATCTCCCATTATAATAGAAAATATGAACGATTTGAATCAACATTTTATGCCTTTTAAATATAACTTTTACAAAATATTTTCATAGGTCCTAACGGCTTTCCATAAATGTTAAGCCCAACTTAGAGATAAGTTCAACTTCGGATCTTTGTGAAACATCCCCCTGGATGCCACATGGGGACAGCATACTCCACCAAAAGCCTAAACATAGCCAGTGTATACACAGTCAATAAATACTCACAGCTGAGCTCGATGGGTTTCAGTTGTCTCAACATGAACATTCTCCAGCTAGCCCTCGAAACCATGGTGATTACATGGCTTTTCCACTTGAGATATGATTGCACAAGGATACCTCATATTTTTAAAACCTGTACTTCATTCAAAGTCTGGTTTAATACCTATTTCAACGTTCGGCAGTGGGCGTGGAATCTTTCCAAAGTTCACTCTCTTGACATATGAAACACATGACATGTTGTTTATGCGACACCAGGGGGTGTTTCACAAAGACTAAGATCGACTCTAAGTTGGACTTAAATATGGCAGGCCGTTCATGCCACCGGTTGCTCTCACCATTGGTCTCTCAAGGGACGTCACAAATCTACAGAATGTAAATGTTTTGATGTAAAATTTGTAAACTTACAATGTATACTTAAGTTATAATTCAAACTTTTTTTCTACAACAATGGTGATAGCAGACAGTGGCATGAATAGCCTGCCATAGTCAAGTTTAACTTAAAGTCGATCTTAGTCTTTGTGAAACACTCCTCGGGGTGTATTTTGCATTTGACTGACCACACCCCGTGTTCTCACTTCAGCTTATGTCATTATACGTACTGTAAATCTGAAATGTCAAATGGCAAATATACTATTGACTCTTTCAGATCTTTAAATCTAAAATGATAACGCTGAATGCATAGCAGAACTTGCACATCATTCTGCAGTCAAACCTCACTACATATAGTGTAGAACCGAGTTTGTGTTATAAATGTGGTAGATTTAGATCTAGACTTGGAATATAATAATAATAACAATAGTGGGTTCTTGTATAGCGCTCATGTCTGCCAGGCTTGACACTCCTGGCGCTCCATATTTTCATCTCACTTAGATTACATCAGAAGATCTAGCATTAGGAGACGGTCTTACTTAATTCGTTTTTACTGAGCTTAGCATTAATAATAGTTATGTTATTATCTAAGTTTATATCATTACACTGTAAGCTTACTACCACCTTAGATCTAGACTACTAATGAGCGAATCTTGGTCTACATTTTGCGCATGTTATAGCATTTATCTGAGCGTCGATGATTGGATATCAAATAAATTCATAAATAAAAGACGAGTAGAATACATTAAAACATAAACATGTTTGGCCATGTGAGTTTTAAGTTTCATGTAGCGATACAAACCGAGGAAATTAGTAAAGAAAAGTGATTTATCCAACTCACTTCCATAGCGTCAGACACGGTACGCTATCTGATTGTTTTTGCCGGATTAAGATGGTACTTGGCTTGTTAAATTCGGCACGGCAATCTGAGGAAGTATGCCCTTTCTTTCCCTTTTTAGGTATTAATGCTCAACTAATTACGATTGTTTTCAATTGTATCTTGTTTATGTTTATCACGCAGAAATTACTTGGAATCAACAAGTTACTGGAGCAGTTTCTGAATGGCCAGGTAAATTTGTTTGTCTGTGTAATCTTTTGAATGCAATTGCTATGAATTATGAGGAGCCTTTTTTACAATTTGCTTTGATGAAGCTTCATTAATAAGCTCTATTACCTAATTTCACAGCGGTGACGCGATCTTTTTAATTGCATGAAAGAAAAACATTATAATAGAAGAGGTGTCTGTGGTTTTCAGTGCATAAGTAACCGGACTGTAGATCACAAAGTACGATCGAGGTTTAAATCCCAACACGGCATTATAACGTCCTTTGGCAAGACGTTAATCTAAATTTGCCACTCTCCACCCAGGTGTTTAATGGTTACCCCGTAGGATGCGAACGTTAACGAAGTATGCTCATCATTGTGTTTGTCTGTAAAATTGCCTAGTAGAAATAATAGTAGTAGAAGTAGTAGTAATAGTAATAGTAGTAGTATTAGTATAAATAGTAAAAGTAGTAGAAGTAGTAGTAGTAGTAGTAGTAGTAGTAGTAGTAGTAGTGGTAGCAGTAGTGTGAGTAGTACTTCTGGTAGCAACATCAGCAGTATATAGTAATAGTAACGGTAATAGTAGTAGTGGAATTTGAGTAATACATATAGTAGTAGTAGTAGTAGTAGAAATAGTAGTAGTAGTAGTAGTAGTACTAATAGAAGTAGATATGCCAGGAACAATAGTCATGACAGTGTAGTTATGTAAAACGCTAGCCGTAGATTCTTAAACGTACTACGAAAAAAAAGGTAAAATATAGCTATGTTTGCATTTATCAATATATATTGATTTCTTTTTCTTTCCCACCAGACTTTGGAAGTCGTCATGCAGTTTACTGTATTCAGTGAGAGCATAACCACGATGTATGCCCAACAGTCTAATCAAAACGCATCCGTATCAACTGATGGAATGGGTAAATTTAAAGTTCAAAGTTGAACTCTTTACCTGCCACGCATTTACTTTCCCTGTGCCACTTTGTCATATATAATATCACAGGCTTCAAGATAATTTAACTGTTTTTAGCACAAGATTATTCTAAACGGGTGTTAAAAGGAATACCATGGAGCTTATCATAATCGGAAAAAGGTCATTATGCAAAGCCATTTTGATCACTAAGAAATCGTTCATCAAAAATATTGGTGCCTATGGTTTTGTGCAAAATTTGCACCTCTGGCAACTGTGCAGGTTGGTGTAGACAGCAAAACAAAAACGGTGCATATTACGCTGTTCTAAACTTGAGATTTAACGTTGTACTTTTTATCCAATATTTTCATTTTCCCCTATGGAGGTTCAATATTGCACCTTTCATTTATGTTTAATAGGTCGACATGTGGACCCTTCATGCAATGTTAACATTTGTACCTTTCTACTTCTCATCATATTTCTTTCTCTATCTATATCTACCCTCCATCTCTGTCTTACTTTCCCAATCTCTTTCTCTTGAATACAACACACACACACACACACACGCACACACACACACACACACGTACACACGCACACACGCACGCACGCACACGCACACACACACACAAATGCACACTTTGTCTCTCTCTTACTCCTCTCCCATCTCATAGTCATCTTGGTAGAAAACATTGACCGAGCTTCGCCCACCAACTGGTTCACCATTGGAGGCGAAGGCGACATCCAGAGAACTGCGGTATCACTTCAAGACGACCTCTTTTCCGACGCCAGTGCAGCGATACATTGCGATATGGAAAACCTGCAAGATGTTGAAGGTTATATTGGGTGTCTAAAAAAGAAATTAAAGGAAGGACATTTTGATTCGTAACATTTTAGAATAAGACTTCGCAGCCATTCTTAATGATATTTCGTAGGGCATCTTGAATCTTGAATCTTGAATATATTGCTGATATATTGAGCTAATATTTGGAATGCCCTCCCCTCCTATTCCCGAACGCGTCATTAAACAGTGTTTTTTTAAAGAAAATGTTATGTTCCATGTCAAAGGTTGGTCAATGGAATTGTTATATATCAATAACTCAAAAAATATAGAACGTTGTCGTGGCGTTCATAAACAACATTTCGAGAACGTTATAAAAAAAAGGGGGGGTGGAGGGGGGGGGGGGCCCTCTTCCGTCTTGAGAGATTTTTTATATTTAGCGGAAGAATCGTTCAACTGAAACATTTTATTATAGCCATGCTTAATTTTAGCCATTTGGAGTGAATTATCAGCGATACCTTTCATTGTGGCGATACTCTCTCAGGCCTCTTATTCCTTGAAGATAATTATGCGGTGTTACACTGAAAACTTGACCTTCGATTTTGGCCACGTTTAACAACTGTTACATTTCTATAAAGAATTTGCGCTTGGCGATGTGTGTGTTACGATTTCAATTTGTTATAATTTAAAATCTAAGTGCAAATAAGGGAATATGAAACAAGGTTGTATTTTCTATGGATTTTACAGGTTCCCTATCCGTGGCTGTAGTTTATAACGAATTGGTAACCGACGCAGTGGACGATGACTCCTTTGACATCGAAGTTACAGAGTAATTATTATTTTCTGTTACATTTCATCTAAAACAATCTTCGCTCTTGATACAGGAAGGTCCAAGACTGTAGTCAAATATGAGTTTCAAATAATTACTACTTCTACCAAGTGATATTCAATTTTACACCCTGTCAGTGAAATGTTTTTAAAAAAATTGTTGAGAAGACTAGTCGACGCGTCCTTGCGCGGTCGCATAAAAGTCAGATTGGGTTCTGTTCGCAGTGTTTTATGTTTGATAATATCCGGTAAATACCTCTCTTCAGTATATTGAATAAATCTAGTTATCTGATTGGTTGAAATTGGACTCGTAATTTTAGCCATGCCCGCCTAACGGTCAATAGTTTTTTAAAAGATGCCCGCATGCCCGCCTACCGGTAATTTTTTTTTAAAAGATGCCCGTTGCACCGGTAACGGGCCGCATAAATTCATTTTGCTGGGATCCCCATTGGTTAAAATTTCAAGTTTCTTTGTGAGAGCACGGATACAAAATACAGTGCAGTGTGTTTGCGATTCCCGAATGATCGTAACATTCAGGCAACTTTCCATCGAAGATTTTCAGACATTGTCTCAGATTTTCTGAAATGTTTTAACCAGTCTTTACTCAAGAACAGGATAAGATAAGAATTATTTGTAGATTTTTTTGTGAATTCGGTACATCAAAGATATATGGACTGCTTTAATATTCGAAGCATAGCTGTTTCTATACTGGCTCTCGGGACGTTACATCCTGAAATGACCCCGAGGCCCCCAGGGAGATAAGATGTAATGTCCCCTTCAGCCTATAGAAACAGCGATGCCTATCAAAGCAGTCTATAACTATATTTTTCCTTGAGGACCCCGTCGGAAGTGAAAATGAAAGAAATGAATTATATATCAACGCAAAGCTTATAAGCCATTTCTTACAATAATATAAACTAATATGCTGTTTAGTGTCTGTCAGAGGAGTAACGGCTCTCTGAAAATTCGAAATTTTTCACGGCTTTGAAAATCAGAAGTTGTCGACCTAAAAACTAGCAATTTACTTGATGTCATCTTATGTGGAGTTCGCATATTCACAATGACTTTGCATAAATTAAGCACGGCTCATCGCTTGAGCTATGATATTGGAGAGCCGATCGGGTCATGTCGTCACCGTAACTGCGGCAAATTTGACCTTTGTTGACCCGTTATTTGAAGGGGTTCGGGAAATTTTGTTTTAATTTGTTATTGTCAATGCTCAAAGGAAGAATATTTGTTGTATATTCTATTCCATTGATATAACTGGTTTTTTCATCGAATGGGTATAAAATACCAGGCAAAGTTTTTTTAAAGGTTTATATTACACATTAAATACACAAATTAGTATTTCAGGTGATTGGTACACTTTAACGATTAAGCCAAACTTCGCCAAAGATGAGACAAAACACTACTGGTATCGTTAAATAATTTTCGTTGGCCGCTCAAGGGACACGTGGGTACAGGGGACAGAGCCCCCCCCCCCGACTAATAAACCAAATCTACAACAACATAATACACAGCAGAGTTGAAATGCTATTTTGCCCCAAGCCAAATTTTCATAAATTGTGTTGTTTATGTTGGTATTATTTGTAGGACATTTGTTACTACACGACATGTAGGACTACCCTTTGTTTAATTGATATCAGATTTTCTTATGTATTCATCCCCCCCCCTCCCCTTAAGTAGAAAATCATGGATCCGCGCCACTGTTTTGATTTGTTGTTATTGTGACAGTAACAGTAAACGCTAATGGAATAACTCGTCATTAGGTCCCTAGGAAAGAAACATCAATACATTTAAATATGCTAGTAAAATTAATGGGTAAATTGCTTTGATACTGGGTAGTGATTTTGAATACTGCGTTTCCGATAATCTATGCACATTGGCCTTTGTTTATTCTAATAAAATTCAAACCTAAAGCTGGCTTGAATGGACGTCACACGTATCAGTCCACGCAAATCTAAAAGTCCCTATTCTGAGGTCCAAGTTTCCTTCTGATAAACGTGATTTTGGACCCCGGGTCGGGTTAAACTGAATAGGCTATTTTTGTAATGCAACCAAATTTAACGATACGTCTTTATGAAGCCTTGATGTAAATGATTTCATTCATCTTTTACGAATAATTGTATTTCAATAATTTCAGTAGTCAAATGCGTATTGCATGCATTAGTTGCTTCTAGGTAGTACAAACAAAATGGCTTGCTCTAACTAATAACTTGTAATATATGCAATTTACATACTGACTATTGATATAAAATTATTTGTAACGGGTGAATAAAACAATTCGTATCAAGGCACTTCACAAAGACGTATGAATTAAATTTTGGTAGCAACTTTAGAATAACCCACCTCAAAAATTGACCAGACGTTCGTAGGTTCATCATTGAAGCTAAATATGAAGACTTAAATTTCCTAAGTAACACTTTACCTAATCATAGCCCTATCTCTAACCATAACTCTAACCCTAACTCTAACTCTATTCGAAAGTTAAGCCAAATTTTGTTGCATTACGAAAATAGCATATCAGTAGAATATTGACCGTTGTGCTTCTTGTGTTTGTCACCCTCGTGAGATGATCTTTGTCTTTTTGTTCCTAGCTTGGGCACAAACGGAAATGCCACTGCAATCGAGCAATCTTTGATAAGCGGGGTTTTAAGCTTCACTTTGACTGATGACGTGAAGAAACATTCTGTTCCTGTCACGTTTACCCTGCGACATGAACAGGTGAAGTATCATTTGAAAGAATTTAACATGTAATGTAGGCTTCGACCAACCTTACAGTTTAGTTGGCAAACTTTCATCCACTCCTGTGGACTTCCTCAAGCCGAATGGTTCTTCACACGGTTTCTAGCTATCTGCTACATCGGGATCATATAGAGAGAATATATTTATAGCCACAATCCGTATTCATAAGAGGATTAATTTATTTAAAAAAATCAAAAAAAAAAATCAAAGTTCTTTGCCATTATAAAAATAGCATCTGATTTCGTCCTCATTGTTTCTTGGATTCATTTTCATAAAAAATCCACAAAAAAAAATCAGCGTTTGCTTATTTTCTTTTTACCACTTTAAAATCAACGTCCAATATTTTCAATTGATGAATATACCACAAAAAACACACACGAAAAATCAATTATGAATCATATTGAATTCGTCCATAGTGTTATTATTTAACGTATAGTGATTTGTCTTTGACCAAGGTAAATATTACATTTATTTTTGTGGCATTCTTTTAACACTTTGTTTATTCATTAGTTGATTATTGTTTTGTTATTCGTCTATTTATTCATACATTTCTTAATAGTTCATCGCATTATAGTATGATAAAGATGAGATTAAATTTACAATAACCATGATAGCAGAAAACTTAAAAGGCTTAACAATTTTCAGTAATACTAAGGAAACACACAGAGGTATATGGTAAAATGAACCAAATACAACATTTTCACTTCTGCTTTTGACCGGTCTACGCCAGACCGGTCTTGGCTAGAGCAGTCTAACGGGGAATGTGAAGACACAACAGTGCCAGGAAGCGTATACGAAACAACAATGTACCTCTTGACCGGCCTAGATCGAAGGCCACATCAGGTACATATGGTCTTCCCGATCGGCTCGCTTCCTATACCGCTCCAGACCACTCTCACGTGCAGTGTGAAAACAAAACGTGCCATATTAATAGTAATATTAGTCCATATTAATAATTAGTCCTACTCACGTCTTGAATCACAGGAGCTTGATGATGACGAACAGACGATCGTGGTCAACGGGAAGACAAGGAGAAGACAAACCCGGGCTATATGCGTATTTTGGCGGGAAGCTCGAAGGTGAGAGGTCAAAGGTTGCCATTGGTCACTATCGATGCAGTTAATTAGACTCCTCATTTTTTGGGGTGCAATTTAGGGTTGATTTGTTACCATATTATCGAACTTGACGTTAGTATATATTATTGGAAAGTCTGTTCATTCCCTTTTACAATGAAGCCCCATGTGTAATGATTATGCTATCATGGAATGTGCAGTAAACCTGAATATGGGAGAAGTCAAAAGTGAAATGTTGCAAAATTTATTTTTATTTTCAACAGTGAATTATTCAATGAAGAGGGAAAGAAGAATGTTTTTCAATGATACCATGTTGAAGTGTGATTTTAAAAAAAGTAACAAAAGAGATGTCGACGTTCAAACTTGAATTGCATAACCTTTTTTTTTAAAGGATTTCTTCTTCCTTTTCATTCTTGCTTTTTAATGTCCTCTTTTTTTAATTATCATTTTCTTCTCATCTTTTTCCCGCTATCACTGTGGTTGTCCTCTTTTCCTTTCTTCATCTTATATTCTTCTTAATTGTTTCTTTATTTATTGACTCTTAATGTGCCATTCCGATAACCTCCCTGTGTCGTACTCGCTTTCTGAAACGGAAGTTTGACTGTTGGCTTGTAGTTTATTTAAATGTTTCTAGTATAACACTAGTCTGATACACAATGTGATGACAGGGTTGTCATGTAACAAATTACGATATTAAATGTGTTACCATACGACGCTTTGATAAGGCACAGTGCAATCCTCCCTTCATTGGTTCTTATTTTATGATTCTATGTATTTTATGTTTCTCTTCATATTCTGTGATTCTGTAAGCGCTATGATACTGTTTTGTTTTTACTGCTCCCAAATAATCGATATAATTTCAGTCTGCACCGATCGGCACCCATTGCATGTATGCAGATCGGTTCACTTCGTTCCATCAGATCTTCGCGTCGTTTACACAAATTATTGTGACTAATCAAGCCCTAATTCCCGAAGGGTCATATGTAACGTTTAGGAAATAAACCACGCCTTTCGCCTAAGTGGTGGGCCGCAGTTTACCCGACTCTTTTGGAAAAATCTACAGCAAATCTGCGAAAGCTCGCGTCTCGACCCTACACTTCTTACTACAAAATACAGGCATTAAATTACAAGATTTTGCAAAAATGCTAGAGATCAATGTCATTGTCTGACTGTATGGGCATGTTCTCACTGAAGTACATGTAAAACGATTAGCTAATTTTTTAATAAAAAAATGAGAGTATTTGCATTCAAATAACCCGAACTTTCTTGAATATAGGGAAATGTTCTCACAAAAGTTCGTATAACCCGACATCCCGACACGACGCGAAGATCCGATGGAACGTAGTAAACCCTGTAGAATGATGTGGAAATTCGCACTTGTTGCGAATGAAAAGTTTAGAAAGAAACACTTTCATCTATATTTTCCTTTGGTCGATGCAGAGTTTGGTCAGATGCTGGGTGCAGTCTTCTTCCTGACTCGTCATCGTCCTGGCGGTCATCATGTCGCTGTGCTCATACGACCTCCTTCGCTATCCTTATGCAGATCGTCGAATACGAGGTCGGTGGGGGGCGGGGGAAAGCTATAATTTAAAGTGAAATACAACTTGAAGAATAAACTAGTTTAAAAGAAAATAGAAAATCAAAGAAATAGACCGGTGAAAGTTTGAACTAAACCGGGCAAAAATTGAGAAACTTATGATTTTGTGCCATTGTCTCGACTTGTTTCCAATCATAACATAAACGGGAGATGGTATTGTATTTTTGTAGACGAAATTAATTGAACAACTCACGTAATGACACCTGTCGGGTAACTTAATCCGGTGATTCCTGCAACAAATCTACAAAACAATAATATATATTTGTTTAGCAAGAGAAGCCCCAGCAATTGCCGGGTACCCATTTACATCTCGGTGGGGAGTTGCAAATGTAGATTAACGTCTTGCCAAATGACGTTGGTGCTGGGCTGGGATTCGAACCCTCATCTCTGGGATTGAGAGTCAAGTGAACGAATCACTATATACCACGAAAACTCTACTACATCTTTTGTGTCTCAATTCCCAAACTTTCAGATTCCGGCAGTGCACCAAACCGCTCTGAAATGGTTGACCTATGTCGGATGCAGTATCTCCATTTTAGCATTGGTGCTCACCATTTTCATCTTTACTTATCTCGGGTAAGTCGCCAAAGACGTTTTGCTTTCACTTTGCTACTGTTTGATACCTTTTATTACAAATCAATTGAATGTATATATTTGTCCAATGTACGTTCAACATGGAAACTTGTTTCGGTCACATGCCAAAAACAGAGGCTCAAGTATAGTCTATAAGCAATATATTAAATAGGATCAAATATATGAATACATTCTGGTGATGGCAAAGTAATAATTATACAAAATATCAAGTTATGTTTTGTTATAGCTTGTTTTCCGTTTCCGTGTAATTTACCTGTCTCTGTGTATGTACTAGCAACAGTTACCATGATATCGTACAGTAAAGAATTACAAAGATTTTCTATGGGATCATGAATCTGGTTCAAGTGAACGTATCGGAAGCATATATGATTTTACAATATTCAATGATCGTTTTCGCGGTTGAAATCAAGTCTAAAGTGATGAAATTAATGATATATAGCTCCCTCTCAAGACTGATATTACTTAAGCTTTCAAACAGTGTTTCTTGACTACAATCGACAGATTTGCTATTCCCGTGTGGAAATTATATATCAGAACATCTTATTCTGAGATTTTCATGGCCCCATTTACCATGAAATGGCCTTAGACGCTATTTGAAATTTTACCGGGAGCAACGGTAAATATTTATTATTCGATTTCTCGAAAGCAGAAGTGTTTTAGGGGCTACATTTTATAGTGCTTATACAAGCTACAATGTTAATTGTTAATTTGTGATTACTCGAGAAACTATACCACTTGTTGATTTTTCTTGTTTATATAATTGTTTTATATATGTTTTGTGAAATAAAATGTTCATGTATATGAATGAAGTTTACTAATAAAATTCAAATTCAATTGATCCACATGGGCATCCATATATATCCAAATTTTGAAGAATTACTACCCATCCAATTTTCAAAATTTCCCAAAACTTTGCATTACCTTTATATTCCCGATTTGATGCAGGTCTCTTCAATCGGATCGTACGTTTATTCACAAGAACCTGGTAGTGGCTCTCATGATTTCGGATCTTCTGTTCATCGCCGGAGTAGGAGAAACTAAGATTAAGGTCAGAGTCTGGTGATCTCCCAATAAACAAAATCACGTGAAAATCACGTCAATATCAAGGTATCGACTTGAGGAGAGTTACGTTCTTCAAACACCGGACATTTACGTAAATGTGTTAATACGTTTATTGCACTAGGTAACTTAAAACACACGTACACTAAATCACGCAATTGTCACTGCAATATCACCATTATAATAACGTGATTGTCCCTACCTTGGAGACCATGGTTTGTAAACCTAATACTCCCGTGTTTGTTTGGTTATGAAATTACATCTTCATAAACGAAATTATCGCGTCACAGAAACACGTGAAGCGTTAGTGATAGTTTTAGTCAAAATATCTGCGTGAAATTCACGTGAATATTACGAGGCTGACTTGAGAGGAATCATGTTTTTCATTCACGTGAAATTTACGTCGAAGAGGAAATATGTTACTGTAACCCGCGTTCAACCCAATAATTACGCAAATGTTACACAATATATGAACCAAAATAATGACGTTCTCATCCCGTTTCTGAACATCGTGTTTTGGATCTTCCATAATTACGTCCAGGCGCGCCGGAAGCAGTTTGGTATTAGAGGGGATGGGGGGGGGGGGGGGGGTGCAAACATCCCAGAAGAGAAAGCTAGTTGCAACTGGTCCAGTTGATGAACCAGTTAATGCCAACTGGTAAACCTGGAAATTGAAATGGGCTAAATGATCCAGTTGATCCAGGCCAGTTAGAATTCAACTGGTCTAGCTGAGCCATTAGAACCATTTCGTAAAACTTCCAACAAGTTGAACAGCAACAACACTTCAATACTGGTACGTCTGTATTTCCAATGTAAAGGCATTGGTAATAAGTAGACTTACATAATTTAATTAATCGAAAAATTTTCATATACTTGTATTTTATTGAAAATATTTAGTTCATAGTTAATGTTTCCCTTATTCATGTTTAACTAAATGTAATGTATACGAAGTAGCGAAATGTCCTAATAACTGGTAATATATATTTGTAGTATTTTCGAAATGAATTGCATATAACTAAATCATCAGTAATTATGAAATATGCTGTAAATTCAGATAAATTGTTTAAAAAACGTAGATCTGCACGCACCCCATATTCAATATGCAAATTAATTGGTGTCAGCTGGTTCAACTGGAAATATGCCAACAGTCAGTCATCAACTGGTGCAACTGGAAATATGCACACACTGGCGCAATGAAAATATGCCAACAGTCATTTATCAACTGGTGAACATAGAAATATGCCAACAGTCACGGGATTATCACCACGGAACTTAAATGGTAACTGTGAAACCATCAAGACACCCAATAAAAACTCGTTTTCACACCTGGAAAACACGGAATACCCAGCTTATATTAATAATCCGTTTGAGTCACGAGATCATCACCGCGGAACTGCTGGCAACTTTGACTACCATTTAAATAGGTGTTTTAAGACACCTAATAATTACTAATTTTTCACACCTAAATATCACGGATTCACAGCTTAGATTAGTCATCAGTTTTAACTACGTGATCATCACCAAAAAAGTTATGGTAACTTTGAAACCATTTAAAAAGGTGTTTTAAGACACCTAATAATTACTAATTTTTCACACCTAAGAGTCACGTATGCCCAGCTTAGATTAATAATCCGTTTGAGTCACGAGATCACCACCGCGGAACTTATGGCAACTTTGACTACCATTTAAAAAGGTGTTTTAAGACACCTAATAATTACTTATTTTCACACCTAAATATCACGGAGTCACAGCTTAGATTAGTAATCAGCGTGAGCCACGTGATCATAACCAAGAAATTTATGGTTACTTTGAAACCATTTAAAGAGGTGTGTAAGACACCTCAGAATTACTAATTTAATATAACCAGAGATTCACGGACAGAACAATAAGACGATTAGCCGGTGTAAGTAACGTGATTATTACCATCAACCTTGGATAACCTCTGAAACCTATCGATAAAGGTGCTTAAAAGACCAAATAATTACGTATTTATCACCACCATCGGTTAACGGGCACAAAACTCGTTGCTTGGTCAAGTGGTTATTTGGTCATAAACACTTGATTTACAGAGGTAAGTGGAATCACGTTACTCCAGTCGCGTGATAAATTGGTGGTTTTTAGGTTAGATGAAAACGTGAACAGGAGTACCCTTTTTGTTTAAATGAAGGCCCGTGTCGATAACGTTTAAATCTAGTTCAAAAGGCACCATACTTTAAAATCACTTAAAATACACTCCCAAAAGAGGTTACTTTTTAGTGTTTTGTTTATTGGGCTGTAGTATTTTATGTAAGCTTTCATTGATACTCCCAAGGGAGCGGAGTGTGTACACTATCATGTGAGGATTAGCAATTGAATCCAATGACCAGGGTATTAATAATTGTAATTTGAAGCGCTTAGAAACGTAGTAAAAAGCGCTATACACATGCGAATATTATTATTATTATTATTATTATTACTAGTATTACTATTATAATTCTTTTTACAAAGAGAGTACATATTTCATATCATAACTTTATTCGATATTAAAATAGAACAAAGGCAAATAACATAATCATTTCATATTAAATAACAGTTAAGCCCAGGTCACGCAAAGGTTAATTACATGCAGGGCAACCAAAGAAGTACAATATACTATGACATAGAATACAATTATTTACATATTCATGTAATATCAAAAGTGTTCAAGCTTCAGAAACAAGTAATATTCATGCAAGGTAAAATTTCTGCTGCTGAGAGTCAGAACGATGATTTTAGTTAGTTTGATTTTATACCTCACGCCCCTCTGGCTCCCAGCAGACGTCATCATTAATAATGGGCGGAATATACTGTTGCGTTTTTAATGGTTTGGTTTCACCTGACTGCTAAAAAAACATGTAACGCTTGTAAGTAAGCAACAAGGGGGGGGGGGGGGTGTTAAACAAAGATCCTAAGTTGAACTTATCTCTAAGTTGGACTTAACAATTATGGAAAGCTGTTAGCATCATTGAAAATATTTTGTAAAAATAATTTCAGAAGGCATAACATGTTAATTCAAATCATTCGTACTTTCTATTATCAAGGAGATTTCATGATCTTGATGTGAAATTCATAAAAAGTCAAACATACTTGAATTTTCACTTTTGAATATGTTTTATTTTAAGGCTACAAATGGCTCACCATAATTTTTAGTCCAACTTAGAGATAAGTTTAACTTAGGATCTTTTTGAAACACCCCCAGGGGACCCACGGCTTTAAGTCTACTTTGAGGGACTTGGTAATGAGAATGAATGCCTTAACAAAGGGTACGAGCGCATTGACCTGGTTTCGACCTTAGGACCTAGCTGCTATATTACTGAGCCATGTCACCTCCTCTTAACTCGTCTTGACAATAGACCCAATAAACAACCTTGAGGGACACATGATTAGGCTGCTAATGGCCAAAGATCTAGGCCTGACCGTTTAAATGTTTGTTTTCGTTATTCGAAGTCCATTTATACCAATGACAGGGTACGCAAACCTGATGAAATATTTCATACTATTTTGCTCATATTTATATACTTATGACTATAAGCATAATCAAAATGTCTTGCTTAAATAAATTTATGTTCCTATGAAGGCGTGATTTTTATTTTTAATGAATTTGTATATTTGATTCTATTTCATGTCATTTTAACATTGTAAACGAAGTGCAATTAGTCCCAGGACTATTACTTTGTATATTTTAATAAACCATATTGAATTGACTTGATTTGAATTACCTGCTTTATCATATTATGGTCTCGTTCCTACAGATTGCATGCAAAGTAATCGCCATCCTCCTTCATTTCTTCTACCTCTCCGTCTTCTCCTGGATGTTGACGGAGGGACTGCATCTTTACAACATGGTAGTGAGGGTCTTTGGTTCGGAGACCAGTCGCTGGAAGGTCTACTCCCTGCTGGGATGGGGAATCCCCGTCTTGGTGGTTGGCATAACAACGGCGATTGACCATGATGGATACGGTTCGGATGGAGGGTTCGTCGCACTTTTATGTTGTTCATCATTCTGATAGTCACTGGAATCACTACAAAAAACCCAGTGGTATAGTAAGGGGAAAGATAGTGAAAGAAGATTTAGAAAGAATGAGAGGGAGGGAAAGAGAAATGAAGGAAAGAGGGGGAGAGAAAAAGAGAAAGTGAGAGTGAGAGAGAGAGATAGAGAGAGAGACAGGGAGAGAGGGGGGAGACAGAGAGAAAGAGAGAGAGAGAGAGAGAGGAAAAGGGGGGAGTAAGGAATACCAGAGTGTCGATGTTTGGGTGGTTTGATTTATAAGATACATTATTACAGTTGTTTGGGGTGCACTTTTAATACACCTTTCGTACATTATTTTAGACGAAAACGTCAGGTATGCGCTTGATTTCAACTTAACAAACGATTGCTTTCCTTTCACAGCTCTGTTATGTTTAATATCCAATTATTTATCTTGATAGATGTTGGCTAATCGTTGAGCGTGGATTTATCTGGGCTTTTGTTGGTCCAGCAGTCGGAATTATTGTGGTAAGTTCCTAATTTATTATGTAGCCATCTTAAATTTTGTTCATGCAGTGAAGTATCCAGCATATGTAATGCGTTTACACTATGTTCCCGGCGGTCACGGCAGCCCCGTTTGCCCGAAACGTAGTGCGCTGTGGGATTTAGACCAATTTTATCTCTGGATTCAAGTTTTGTGAGGTCTTGCCAAGTTTTCTCACGGTCTACCACGGTATCCGTGACGGGCCGTACGGGGAAGGGGATGTTGAGTCCCGGAGGCTCCAAGGCGCAGTACGGTTCGGCCCGCGTTCTACCACGGGTGCCAGAATGTTCCCTCCCGGCCCGTCACGTTCTGATGGGGTCCCTCACGTTTCTCACATTCTGATCAAGTTCTGACACGTTTTTCACGTTCTGTCAATTAAGGCTTTCTACCGATGAAACGTGGACGCCGGGCAGCTTTGGAGCACGATTGTGCCCACGGTATAAAAAGAAGGTCTCCCAAGCACTACTGGTGGTGATGGTGCGGTGCAGGGCGGAGGGCCTTCGAACGTCTTGGCTTCTTCGGTGGCAAACCTTGACCTTCTTTCTTCGTATTGTAGATGCAGTAATGTGTTGTCGATTGCTCAGACTGGAATGGAGTTCCTGCCGCGCCGTCTTTTATATACTACCTCCCGACCACGTGCGCCGTATCAGATCGCAACGCGCCGCGCCCGTAAACCGTCAGACGCCGGGATGCACCGTGATTAAACGCGACAAAACGGCTAACATACACCCTGGCCTGCCGTGATAACCGTGGCAAACCGTGGCAAAACGTAGCAAAACGTGGCAAAACGGGACAAAATGCGCAGCAACCGTGAAACAACCGTGACAAAACGTGCACTAAGCGTGGCAGAACGTGACAAAACTTGAAAAGACCGTAAGATGCCGGGGAAAGTGCGGGCCTCCCGTCCCACTACGGACCACCTCCAAGTTTTGTTGCGGCCTATTACGGACTGTCACGTTTTGTTACGTTCACCCCGTTTTACTACGGTCTACTAGGTTTCTCATCCACACCGTGACTACCGTGGCAAATCTTTTGACAGTTTAAAAATCTGGCACGCTATCCACGGCAATCACGTTTGCCCATACGGTCCCCCGCGTTGTGTCACGTCAATCCCGTTTCGTCCACGGTGGCCTGAAACGTGGTTGCCGTGGCCTCCGGGAACATAGTGTAAACGTAGCATTAGGAAGCTTAGAAGTGCCGACGAAATAACGAGAAGATTTAGGATCAGTAGACGAGAATACGATATGTTGGAACTCGGCAAGTCGACTTTAATACATGTAGAAGAAGGAGATGAGATGACGGATTATTTTAATTCGGCAAGTCGACTTGTTTGGGATGAAAAGATGAGACTCAGAAAAGTTACCTTATTTGGGACAAGTCGACTTGGAGAGTTCAAATAACTCGTCTTCTCGTCTTTTAACTTGTGTCCTCTTCTTCACGTCCTAAACAAGTGTACTTGCTGATTTCAAACAACTTGTCATCTCGTCATCTTATCCTAACAAGTCGACTTGCTGAGTTCCCGCGACTTGTCATCTTGTATTCTCGTCGTAAAGAAGCCTATACTTTCCGAGTTCCAACAAATCATCTTCTCGTCTTCTTATCCTAAATTATCTCGTCATCTCATCGGCACTGTTAAGCTTTCCTAGTAGGCCCCTGTCTGATTACCCAGAGAAACAACAACCAAACTCCTAATGGGCCCCGTTGTCCTACATGTTTATCAATTCTGTATTCTAATAAGGAATTTAATGAAATCTGTGAAATTCAAAGGTAGTAATCGGGTTGTTACACATGTATACATAAAGATTCTTAAAGGTAATGCAAAGTTTTGGGAAATTTTGAAAATTGGGTGGATAGTGATTCTTTACAATTTTGATATATTTGGATGCCCCTATGGTTGTATTATAAGCACTAGAAAATTTAGCTCCTAAAACACTTCTGCTTTCGAGAAAAATTGAATATTAAAATTTACCGGTGCTCCCGGTAAATTTTGATAAATTTCAAATAGCGCCTACAGCCGTACAATAGTAGCTGCGACCATGAAAATCTCAGAATATGTAGATATGATATATAATTTCCAAACGGGAATAGCTAATCGGTCAATTTTAGTCGAGAAACATTGTTTTATAGCTTAAGTAATATCTTGACCTTGAGAGGGAGCTATACAACATAAAGAGTTTATTATTTAAAATTTCATAGCTTTAGACTCGAATTGAACCGCGACAACGATCACTGCATAGTGTAGGATCGCTTATGCTCCCAATATGTTTATTTGAACCAAATTCATGACCCCATACCAAAACTTTGTATTACCTTTAAGAAGCCTGCAAGAACTAATTCTGCAGTTTCCGGAATTGCATAGTCCTGATAAATTATGTCAAAATAATATTGATTGGCATTCAGTAACTAAATAATATGTATATGTAATTATTCATTCGGATTTAAACATATACGTTGACCTACTGTATATTCAATCAAGCTTTCTAATTAACTAACACTAAATTTACATGTTTTTTTCTCTCTCACACTCTCTCTCTCTTATTATTATATTGTATGCCATCAGAAATGTACCCATTTCTTGGATTTAACTCTACTTTCCGAAAAAATGTCATGACATACGCACTCGAAAGTAAACTCGCCATGTCTTCCTTGTACCTTCTTGCAGGTTAACATGGCTGTCATGTGTATGGTGATCAAAATCATCATTCAATCGACGAATGTAAAAGCTGGAAGCAGCAAAGAACAAGCAAGGTAAGACAAATAACTTGTGTTTCAATGTACAGAGAGGCCTGTGCTGCTCAGGTCTCTGAAGCTCTCTTTCTTGCCACTTCCTTTTTGCAATTTTTTTCTCATTCTTCGACAAAAATAATGTCATAGAATAAAAAAAAACTTGCACCGAATATTCACGTTCGTACCAATGCTCATAAGTGGGGAAAGGGAGACTAATGTATGGAAAACAATTTCGGTAATTATTATTATTATTTTTTTTATAGCTGAGGGATCAGGAAACTTAGAAAGTCGAGTTATTAAGCATAACCAAGATTTACATGTCTGATGAGTAGTGTAATGAGCAAATATTATTTACATCAGTATGTTTCTAGTTAAGTGGTTCAAAAGTTCCATCTAAAACGTGACGTATAAGTCATACTTATTTATTCATGCAAGCCTACCTTGAAATACAAGTTAATAACAAGATTCAAGATTAGCTATATATAATTTACATGTCATACCTTTCTGGTTTATTAAACATAATTTATATACAGTTATATATTAATATAATTCTGTGGAGGTGTCTTAGCTTAATGGATACATAACCGGACTGTGGATCACATGGTTCGCGGTTCGAGTCCCGCCATGGCACTAATATCCTTTGGCAAGATATTAACCTACTTTTGCCACACTTGACCCAGGTGAGGTATATGGGTCCCTGGCAGGAATTACTTCTTTGAGATGCTAGAGCGCCATCATAAAGGCAGCCATGCTTAAGTCGGAGTAAAACTTTGGACTACCAGGGGTGTCAAGTCTGACTGCCATGAGTGCTTAACAAGAACCCACTATTATTTTATATTTTTACAGGGCTGGAGTCAAAGGTGCCATTTTCCTCCTCCCTCTTCTTGGATTAACCTGGGCCTTTGGTTTGATGGCCATCAACTCGGACACCGTTATCTTTCAGTATCTCTTCACCATCTTCAACTCGCTCCAAGGGTTTTTTGTTTTCTTTTTCCACTGTCTTATGAATTCAGAGGTTGGTTATATTTTCAAACGATTTCCGAAAGGCGAGAATTTATCGATCAATAAGCTTATTATCTTATCAAACCCTAGACTTTGATGAAATAAGGTCCAGGGGGTGTTTCACAAAACTTGTCATCAGTGACAAATGACAGTTTTTGTTATAAACTAGTGAAATCCTAGCTTCTAATTGGTTATCAGCAGATTTGTCACAGATTTTTGTCATTTGTCATTGACAAAAGATATTGTTGCCGGTGTAAACATTGGAGCACCGGTATACAGTTTTAGTACCTTAACAGTTTAGTTAATAATCCAAATGTTTTACTTGTTTTAATGCCTTACTTTGCACATCAATTTTCTGGTATAACTCGTAGAGTAAAATTTCTAAGAGAGAAATGTTGAAACCAATCGGTAATATTGAATAAGTCTTTCATTTGTCATTCGTACAGGTTCGACAGGCTTGGCGTCTAAAGCGAAAACAGATTATGCTTTCAAGAGGCGAATTCAACGATTCTAACACCATCTCTGCTCATCTCGGGCTCAATGCTACAGGCGTATGTAGCTTTCTAATTCCAAATATCAACTACTCAGAATGAAATGTTAATTTTCAGAAGTACCATGTCTTATCAAAAAGTTACCTTTTTTTAATCATTACGCTCCTTGCATTCGAGGCGTCGTTTCGATGCGTCATCTATCTATCTAATCTATCAGGCTATAGTTCATCCAGACGTTGGACAAATCCCTCCTCATAACATTTCCATTCTCTTTTGTCTCTAGCTATCCTAGTCCAAGCGGCCGTTCCCATGTATGATGTTAGGTCATCTCTCCATCTTCTCTTCTGCCTTCCTCTTCTTCTCTTTCCCATCCTTGGTTGCCATTGGGTCCATTGTGTCCATATATTGTCTTGAAGTCTTGCTACATGCCCAGCCCATCATTGCGTCATAACATGCACTAATCAAACCTGTGATTAGAATCTGTCCCATACACTCGTTAACTCAACACAATATTTGCGCTGTTTATTTTTTGTATTCGGTTTTCATACCACGGCACGCTCTCATGGTGCGTCAAAGGCTGCGTCATTCAAAGACGTAATCTTACGTTAGCAGAAAACTCAGCTTTGGGTCAGGGGCGCTAAAGCTTTTCAGATAAATTTGTCAGAGTAAATTTGTTTCCATGTTTCCCTGAGATGAATGCAAAATTGTAAACTAGCTTTTTCGTTAACAAGGAGATATTATCTGCCTTTATTAAGTAAGTAGGCCTACAAATCTATTCAGCATATATCTTTCATTCTCCCGCTCATGTTTTCCTTTATACTTACAGTCTTCAGGACAATGTGACCTCAACTGTGTTGATTACGTGATTGACCCGGAAGATATTCGCACGTCTAACCTGGGTTCTACCCAAGGAAGTTCTCGCCGTGGCAAAGAGCAAACTTCTCGAAGTAATGTACAGGACATTAAATTGACAGGTGTGAACTTTATTTGATATTAAAATTTGACCTTCTTAAAAATTGAAATCAGTATAATTGTGTTTCCTGGGGTGGGGACAGGTATCGATACAGGGGGACAAAAACTTACTTTCTTTTTCCTCCAAATAGTTGTTCACATATTTAAGCATTGCAATGGAGGTTCTTTTAAGTTCTAACACATTGATTTGCTTGTCAGATAATCACTTTTTTGTGCTTCTGATATAAACTTAGATATTAATAATGCTCCTCTGACTCTGTCACTAGCCCCCTTTTCTGTGTGTTTCAACATAGCGATAAGATCACAATAATGTTCTTTTCCATTTGAATAATGTTCATCATTACATGAGAGCCGCATTTTAATTGGGACCAATAAAACAATCAGCATGATCAGGGTAGTTTCATAATTACAACGTATTAAACCCCTCAATGTTAGACTCTTTTCTTGGATTAAGATTCCCTGAAGATATTCTTTTAATTTAATGAATAGCGTGAATATAGACGGTTTCATTTGAAGTTAACATCTCTCTCTCTCTCTCTCTCTGTCTGTCTGTCTGTCTCTCTCTCTCTTTCTCTCTCTCTCACCCTCCCCCCTCTCTCTCTCTCTCTCTCTCTCTCTTTGTCTCTGTCTCTTTCTCTCTCTCAGGAGCCAGTGACCAATCACGTGGTCTCGTGACACGCCCCAGGAAGCGCCGCCCACAACCGGTAAATCTAGTAATTTTCGTATTTTATCACAAGGAAAAAAAGAGGGGTTTTATATATCAACGTTTTTAGTCATACACTGCCAGCTAACTATTTACCGGAGATAATCGTCATACGATAGCATAACAGCATAGTTGATAGCTTCATCATTTAAAAAGAAAATAGATGTACAATTACTGAAAGTAGGACGTTTCAAACTGAGCCAATAATGTTCATAATATCTAAAAGGGTGTTTCTAATAATATAATGGTAAACGTTTACAAAATGAGAACACGTATCAAAATATCATGTTGTGTTATACCTATGTAGTATAAATTTGAGACTTGTGGCTGTGTTATGTCTAATAATGCGTGAATGCGTTATTTTATCATTATCATTCTACAATTGTAAAAAACTGGTGAATGGTAAATGCAATTTCCGATCTATTTGAAAGCATTCCCTTTCATTTGGATCACATCTAAACATAGGTTCTCCGATGTGAAACCCCGATTGAAGAGAGCATCCCAGGCGCCATCTTGGAGGACACTGATGTCATGGAAGAGGTACGGCAATATTATTATTAATATTATAATTATTATTTGTTTATCTTAAATGGTTTTATTTGTCAGAACATCAACATAACAAAATACAAAATACGTGTTACATTTGTTTTGAAGGAAATAAGCAATAATACTGTTGTACACATTTATAACTTCAAATTTAAAGCCCTACTGTACTACTTATAGCTACTTGCGCCCTCTATATAACAAACAATGCCTAATCGGTGATCATTGGTCCCCCACGGTCCCCTTTTTCGTATGTTAATTGAGAGCTGATTTGATGTGATAACCACCTGTCAGTGACCATGCAGGGAGGTCTAATCCCTCCTAGCCAAACTAGTGCAGACGGGCTTTAAATTGTTTTATTTGTCAAAACATCAACATTAAAAAATACGAAATATGACTTGTGTTATGTCTTTAAGCTTAAACAGACGGTGTAGTTCATTTTAACACGATGTATAATATGACATTGTATCATTTTATGACAGAACATAAACATCACAAGACTATGAAAACCCATATTTCTTTAAAATCTTTGATGGCATTATTGCCATTGTATTTGGTGTAGTCTCCTCTATCTCATCTTCCCCATTTCCCTATCAGATTAAGTTTCGGCTCCACTATGGCTCCAAATGTGTTTGTAGGTTTAAACGTGTTGCGTTTGTGTGGGCGTGTATGTGTGTGTTTTTTAAAACCATAATATTATGGTTTTCCTTTTCAACTCTTTGACAGGTGAGAGTTACACATCGTATCATCGAGAACGATGATTGGACAGTGGAAGAGAAGCGTCACGTGACTCGTAAGATGATGATGAAGAAGAAGCCCTCGACCAACCAATCAGAACCGAGAGATGGTGTCTCGCACGGCAACGACGCGTCAGCTGACTACACCGGCCCCGCCCAACCTGCTTACGCCACAAGGAAAGGACCACAATATCCGGCTCCAGGGCAATCTGATGTCGGAAGTGGGGCATTGGTACGCACACCGCCAACAAACGACAACAAGGATGAGCCGTCCAATGGGAGCATAGATCTGGCAATCAAGAACGCCCTCTTTAATGGAGGGGGTTACACCCAATATTCCAAGGAGAATGGAAAGGGAAAGCTGCCTGTTGCAAAAGGAGCACATTCAAGGGTAGACCTGCCCGATTTACCTGGATCTAGTAGGATGGAAAACCCCTCGCCTACATCCTCCAACACGGAGGGAGATTCTGATGACGGTGCAGATTTTTAATCTGAATCCATTGATGTTACGTCATCAGTCATCGACTAATAAGAACATTTACGAAAATCATCCCCGGAATTTACTGATTTCATTTATCATTTATCATTTTAGACCAATATAAAACATTTTATTTATCCATATTTTTGCAGTAAAATAGGAACGATCTGGGAAATGTGATTTTTTTATATTTTAGATGTTGGGTCTATCGTTGATATACAAATCTTTTAATAACACAGAATGTAAAAGAAAAATACCTTGAACACCAACAAATTAATCTGTTACCAAAAGGCACACCATGTACGCCTAAATTTTGACTTATATGATAAATACAGAATGATTATTGAATTGCTAATATCGCAAGGCTCAAGTACTTTGATGGAATCCATAACAACAAGATCATTGCACGTTCAGAAAATGTAAAAAGTACTACAGGGCGCACATGATTAATTCGGTCTCCCATTCATTGGCGTGTTAAGTCGACAATAATCGAATCCAGTTTGATGTTCAGAGCAGTGACTTAATACGAGTCTCCTTTTTTTGGTTCCTTATTTGGGCATTTTTCTGGCTTAAATTAAATTTATGAAGCCGGTAACGCAGCTAAAGACAACTCTGGCCGATTTGCAGATTCAAATTGTGGAAATTTGCGGAAGTAATAGAAACCTTTCAAAAGTAGACACACAAAAATAATCCAGCCTATGGATAAAATCGAGAAGCAGCTTCATTTACATAATATATAAACTACCTAAACTGTATACAAAGGACAATTACACGATTTTTATATGAATTTCATTTAAGGGATTAGATAATTTGTTTCAGATTCTGAAACAAAATCCTGGATTTAGCTCATGCTGCAATGATAATTATAAACCTTTAGGGCAGTCAGTAACCCCATGATTTTTACAAGCCGATCGCCTGTCTGATTATCAAGATATTTATGATTGGAAATCGAAATCAAATGTTGCGTTTTCCTAACGGTTTTCATAACACTACAGTCTACTGGGGAAAACGAGTATCGTAAAACCGGTCACTCAAAGGTTTTTACTTTTTTGAGGCACTTCATAATCATTTTGAAGCGCATTAGGGCTTCAATATTACACCATATCAAAGACACGTACCGATAACACGTCGGGCCATGCATCTCAAATTTAACATTGTTAAACGATACCTTTAAACACTGTTTTATCAATTCGTATCATATCGACTTAATTCCACCAGTCGAGAATGTATTTTCGAGCGGATTATTAATAGACGTGTGTGCCCTAAATGTTTATGGTATATATATAGGTAGGGGCAAGGCAATCTGAAATGATGGTGTACGGCATTTATTGTAAAAACAATTTATGTTGTTGTTATTTGCCTTAGAAAAAAATTGATCGTTGTAAGAATGTTTTATGTTAGAGTTGGTAAGTTTACGTATCAGTTAAAGCATACAGAAAGAAATAAAACAAATTATCAATATTCGGTGTTCATTATTACATTTTGGTGAGTAGCGGTGGGTCAAACACTCTTGTATAATGGCGTATGGTATTTATTATTAGAACATTTCATGTTGCTTTTATTTCTCTTTAAGAAAATTGATGGTTGATGTTGTAAGAATTTCACACTGCTCTGCTTTGGGCTGTATATGTTCAAATTTTATCTAGCTTCATGTCAAATATTTAAGAAAATGCGAACTTTGTGAATTGTGTTGATAAAGGACGTGACGCGCAAGAAGTCTATGGTGTAAAAATAAATAGCATACTGTTGTTCGTGTAGTACTATAGTGTTTGAAAGTCATTAAAAAAAATAATAACTGTTTAGATAGAGTTTGGTGATTTCGTTGTGTTCTCAGTTTACATGTTTTGGATAGTTGGTAGTGTACAGCTTTTGTTTGATGTTAGAGTTGGTAAGGTACGTATCAGTTAAGCATACATAAAGGAAAACGATTATAATTATTCGATGTTAATTATTACATGTTGCTGATTAGGAGTAAACTATGTCTATGTTACTGTATCAACTTAAAACAATGTTTGTTTAAACTGTTTCTTATAAGCATAAGTGAATGTATTGTCAGTGAATTTCCTCTATTAAACTTTATTATACACAATTCAGGTGGAACGTGATAGACTAGTCGCAATTTGGTAGGATTGTAATAAATTTTGCGTAGGAATAGCCAAAAAAGTAAAAAATGAAAACAAAAATGACATCGACCGTTACGAAGTGAGTCTACTGTAGAAATTGTCGTATTTTGAAGCACTGAATTGGGGGAAGAAAAAAAAAATCATTAAATCGACCAATATACTACACGAAGTAATTTGAATAATTGAATGTATCTATCTCTTGGATGGTGGACATATCACTTACAGGAGTTACTACAAACCTATTTACTGAAATAGGATATCAAATATAAATTAATATATATTTCGACTGATGAATACATATAACAAAATTAATTTAACCTCAATTAAAAATATATATTATACAACTATTGTAATGCAAAACCAAATAGTTAATTATACTTAAATATATTAAGGCGATTTCTTAATTTAGTAAAATTGTTAATTTCCTTCTTTTCATTTTTTGTTGCGAAATCGTTTAGTATTATTCAAATCTCGAATATATACCCCTTTATCTGTACTAATATAATACTAAAATGGATCGGAAATGGAACAACTTACTGAATATCTCTCACGTGTATCTGTTGATTAAAGCAGATTATGAGACTATATTCAGCACGTTTCAGGTTTCTTTGGCATGAGTTTGACTACCATCATTGTTAATTATTTTGAAAGATTTCACGGAACACTGGGCTATAATTGATTCAAAGAATGTTATTTTTGGAAAGTGTCCGTGACTGCGAAAATATAATCTTTCAAAACAGGGCAAGCCTTGCAACTTTATAAGGATGTCGAGACAAGTACCGGCAAGCACCGGATTTGACATTAAAGGTTTGTCAGAGTAGGTCAGAGAAGATCATTTTAAATCATTTTTTAGAGTATTAGTATATTTTTTTATTTTTGGACAAAATAACATTTTTCCAGCTATGAGAGTTAAATATTGAAAGCTAAATGATACGCAGTTTACTTCCTCGAAAGGTTAACACTTTAAACACACCGAATGTCATAGAGATTTTGTTTCACTTTCAAATCGTATATAAGTTTCATCGCTTTATTTCATGTGTAATAAAGTAACCATGTGCATTGTGTAGTTCACATCCTGGCTGAATTTGTTCTTCTTTCATGTATAAAGTTCATGTTTAAATGAAATGAAATGAAAAGGAAATACGTACAACAAGCTCTCTCTCTCTCTCTCCTTTATCCGTTCTCTCTTTCTCTCTCCCCCCCCCCCCCCTCTCCCCTTCTCTCTCTCTTTTTTTTTCTTCACTCTTGCGCTACTCTCCGGGAAAGTTTGATGATGTAAACATTCGAATAAGAGCCTTTATATTGGCCGAAAGTAAAATAGACGTAAGTGGTGTAAGTAGGCTCATATGCTTCATACTTACTCTATTGAAAAGGTCCGCCAATTCACAGAAAACTCTCTCTTTGAAAAAGGATATCCCAAAATTTAATTAAAAAACAAAACACCGAAAGTAACATAATTGTATAATTGAGCTTGAAAGTAGGCCTACAAAAGCTTTACAGTGCGTCCCAGAAAAAACAAAACCTAGAATTATCAATGTTTTATCATAACTTAATCACAACTATAATTAATAAATGACACATATTTGTAAAGCTTAGATTTTCCTCTTTCATTTGATGCAACTCATATGATGCATATTTCACGCCTGTGTGATTAAAAATAATTTGAAGGCGAAAGACTTGATGCATGGCTGATCGTCAACGAAACGGAGTTAAGTCTTTCGTCGTCTCTGTTTGTTGCTACGGAAGGCAGCCAGTGAAAACGAATTCGTTTTTAAATCAAATTATGGAAATGCAAGCATTACTTTAAACAAACAGAACCTTTTTATTCCAGGCTCATTTTTCCTGATTGAGGTGTCATATGAAAGGGCAGAAGATGAACTTTCTATAAATGTGATTTTCTCTTTGGATTTCAGGTAACGCCCGTCAAATGACTTTTTGGTACCCTCTCTTCAAATTTTGTTTAATCACTCATGCGTGAAATATGCATCATATCAGTTGCATCAAAAGAAAAAGTTTTTTTCTGGGACGCACTGTATATACAAACTTCATCAGTTTATTTTGAGAGATCTCTCTTTTTATTGCCTATTGACGCCCTTTAAAACTTGAGAAAATAATTTTTAGATCAGTTTCTCTTTTGGATATTTCGATTGTCTGATTGTTGCTATCTGAAGTTGTGATGATTAAACTTTAATAGAAACGAGAGAGAGAGAGAGAGAAAGAGAGAGAGGTAAAAACGCGGGGGAATGTGTGTGCGTTGCGAGAGTGCTTGCACGTCAATATGCGCGTGCGTGTGTGGGAGAAAGAGTGTTTTTGTTAGTATGATGAGAAAGAAAGGCAGATAGAAACTTAATCGAAAATAAATTATCATCAATCCATGTCTTCAATCTTGTATCTTTTCCCACATTGCTATTCTACATTCTAAAGGTGTTTGGAATTCTTCAAAATTTTCCTGCAATTCTAGTATTCGCAAACATTACAGCTGTTGGACAAGAAATTTAAATTTGACATGATATTACATTTTCATTTGTCATCATTTCAATATCCTGTCTTCTGGAAGGTAAGTGTTTGAACTAGATATTTTACATCAAACAAATAATGCCCACAACTTTCGATTTACTATGGCAGCCAGTATTCGATAATCGACTCAGCCTGAATCTAGAGAACTAATTTTTCAGTGGGACTCTGATTAAAATAATCATTACCGAAGTGGATTTTGATCTGACTAGTGTCCTTCATAAATTATGTGCAAAACTGGATACTACAAACGATCATCACTGTCAAGAAAGAGACAGAAAGATAGGAAAAGGAAAAGATCGAAGGAAACACTGGGGGATCGTTTCACGAAACAGTCATAAGTACAAGCTTACCGACATCCAATTGAAACGTGTCGTAAATTAAATTTAATACACACGTTTCAATTGGATGTCGGCGAATTAGTAGGTATGACGGTTTCGTGAAACGTTGACCACGGCTCCACCTTATGTATTTTTCGATGTACTATAAATTAAAGTGATTAAAATTCACTTAACAACTATTGTTCGTTTATGACGTATATTACAAGCAATATTTCTGACAATATGAACTCTAGAAGATCACATTGTTATTAGATGCTGCTTGTAAGTATCGGCTTGCATGGTGATTATTATTATTATTATTATTAGTAGTAGTATGTAGATATACAGTAGGCTATTAATTGTTATTACATTCAAACAGCCCATAAAGGAATAAAAGATGGATATTCAATATGTGTTGGTCTATCTATCTTCTGATCTATCTTGATCTTGGCGATGAAAGTTTTAAGTAATGTTCTCAAAGAGGAACATTAAGGAGGGTTAGATACAAAAGAGCTATTCTTGGACGATTGACGTGATCATAGTGTCATTGACCATAAAAATATTTTTAAACCACAGAGTTTCACATTCTTTTTTTTCATTCAAAATTCAAGACTGTACTGTATACTTATATAAAGAGTAAAGGGAAAACGATGAATTAAAAACGAAAAAAAAAACAAAAACGACCTCAGGTAGACGGGTACTGGCGGATTACTTGAGGAGGGGAATAGACCGACCCTGCCGGCTTTAAAACAAAATTTAAAATTCATTAGTAAATTACACAAACATTGTTAACTTTTTCTTCCTTGATTTCATCTTCGCCACCCCCCTTCCCACCATTTTAAAGAATCTTCAATCTACCTCTAGAAAAAGTGTAATGCTTCTATGAATTTCTTTTCAGGCCCAAGTGAATCACTAACCATGGCTAAAGAATACATCCAGAGGCTACAATTCAAAGGATGGACTCCGCTCTTGTTCCTATTGATCATCCCTGGTTTTGGTCCGGTCGGATCAGAAACCCGTTCTTTGAGTCGTGAATATTTGAATTCACTCTCGGTCAATGACCCAATAAACATCGCCTTGAACAATCTTGGCATTGAAAAGATAGAACAGAATGTTTTTCAGCATTTCGGAGATATTTTGAGTCTTAATCTCAGCCATAACGGTTTACGTTTCATCCGAAATGGAACGTTTCAAGGACTAAAGAAGATGGAGGTCTTGGACCTACACAGAAACAAGATCAGTACTATCAAATCGGGAGCTTTTTCAGATCTGTCGGAATTAAGCAGCCTTGATTTGAGGAATAATGACCTGACATCGTTATCCGACTGGTTGAGGACATCACGTCTGGGAAACCTGAAAAAACTTTATCTAGATTTTAATAACATACCTCTCATTGAACATGGAGACTTTGAGGGTTTGTCTTCTCTCTGGTATCTTCACCTCTCATGGAATGGTATTCGAGAACAGGGACAGGGTGCCTTCTCTGGATTAAAAGAAATATCTGTACGAAGATTTTCTCATTTTGGGCTCCTCCATGAACTTGATCTTAGTCATAATCATCTGAGGGAGGTGAGCACAGACCAGTTTCTTGGACTTCGTTCCTTAATTGAACTTGATCTCCAGCACAACAACATCAGTTCTCTTGCGGACAATGCATGGGCAGGTCTGATTAACTTATTGAAACTACGTCTATGTTACAATAGGATCGCCAATCTAAAAAGTTATTCTTTCTCTGGTTTAGATAAGGTAAATGTTCTGTTTATTCGTTATAATACCATAAGCACCATTCGAGACGACGCTTTCAAGGGCTTGGACAGTTTAGCAAATCTCGACCTGACAAACAATCGAATCCAAGTGTTACGATCTAGAATATTCATGGAGCTCCAGAACAGTCTGATTTACCTCCACCTAGAAGAGAACTTGATCCAGGTCCTTTCACATGACACATTTTCTAATTTGACAAAAATAAAGAGATTGCACCTAAACAGCAATGCGATAGTCAGCATCACCCCTGGTGCATTTGCTCAATTAAAGCAACTGCAATTCTTAAATCTGTCAGGAAATGCGTTGGCGACGTTGCCTGGAGATATCTTTCAGGCGACAAATAAAGTCCAAATAATTGACTTATCAGGAAATGATTTGACGATATTGCCCACGGGGGTCTTCTCGAAAACGTTGGAGCTCACACAGGTGGATCTTAGGCGTAATTCTTTAAGGACTATTCCGAAAAATGTCTTTACATTTAGTAATTTCGAGCCTGATAGGATTGACATTGATCTGAAGCTGAGCGGGAATAACCTCGATTGCAACTGTTTGCTTGAGTGGTTTCGATTAGGAATCACAGCGAATACAAGTGGGACTGGAATCCGGGATGAGGCTACCTGCGAATCACCTCCTAGCCTTCGTGGACGTTTTCTTTCCGACCTTGGCAAACCGTTGTCTTGCACTCATGGGAACGATGTCGACAACACGACCCATCTTCTGCCGGATCCGTCTGAAAATCGAACTTCATTGAACGCTCTGAATGTTGTCCTCTTCGGCACTCTACCAACACTGGCTGTTGTTGTTGTTATTGGGGCGAGCGTTTATTTTGCGATCATCAAGAGGAGACGACTTTCTCAAGAATTACCGCTTGATCACGGTAATAGAAGGGTACATCGGTCACCAGTGAACCCTGTCTTGAATGTCGAAGGTGTAAGATCTTCCGTTAATGCTGCCTCCACCTTTGTCAGGTTCAGCGATGTTGTGGCCGGTGAGATTTCGAATACTTCAACAGATGGAGATTCTTTTAGTACGGTCGATCACACATACTACCATCGAGAGAGGGAAAGAACTGTCTGGAAACGATGCATCTTCAATCGACTATGGTGACCCAGGAAGGATGGCGGCCTTATGTCGTGAGACACAAAGGAGTTGGCCTCTATACCACAGCACTGACGCACAGGCGGGACAGGCATCACCGAGACCGATTATTACGAGAACGTACTTCGGTGTAAATAACGTCTAAAGCAACATTCCTGTGAACTTAAGGTTGAGTCCATCCCTTGCGCAGGGCATTAATGTGAACATTACACTAAGAAGACCAGGCCCCCGTCTCACAAAACTTGTCACCAGTGACACAAGAAAGTTGTTGTTATAAGCTACTGAAATCCTTGCTTCTGATTGGTTATGAGCAGATTTGTCACTGATTTTGTCATTTGTCATTGAAAAAAGGCTTTGTGAAACGGGTCCCTGGAGTGTAACTTCTCGTGGTAGATGATGCGACATGTTCTCCGGCGACAATTGCTCCGGGATATAGGTATAAGGTTATGGTTAGGGTCGCAAATTGGCTTTAGCTTAGGTTTTATTGTTAGATTTGGGGTTAGGTGTGGTGTTGTATCACGTGTAGCCGTTAGGAATTCAGTTAGTGTAGGAAATTACCGCAGAGCCATTGTCGCAGGAGCATTTGTCGTACCACAACTGTAGAGTTTCTCTTTCTTTGAACACTTTAAGATCTATGCAGGGTTAGCCTTATTTTGAATACATCTAATTATCACTCTAATTCAGAGCAATATGTTGGATGATTTGAATATGAATATATTCTCTTTCTTTCTATACAACCGTGGACTTTTGCCCTCAGACACGTCTTCTCACCCTACTGATGGTACAACCCATAGTTATATCAGTCCAATGAATTTAAAAGCTTGTAATTTACACATTTTATCGTGCTGAGAACAACTTCACCGACAATCTTGAATGCAAATTTTGTACTTATAACTTGAAGCTGTATCAAATATATGAAAATCATGAGCATGACTTAAACGTTTTCTTTCCAGTGATAATCCATAAAACCAATAACAGATCGGTAAAATTATATCATGTATGTTTATCTAAACAGCTAACGGATTCTGTAACGTATACCCCTACTTTTATTTTGTCTCTTCGTTATCCCATTTATTTACTTCTTCTTGTGGAAAAGCATACTATAGAATTCTCACAAATAGAAAGGAATCATACAATATCCTATTTCTAATTTTAATACCAAGCTATATAGGCACGCATCTTATCACATCTTGTACAGTGTCATGTTTTACCGTAATTCATCGTTAATACAACGAAAGTGAATTACTGCAATAAATAAAATCTTAGTGTTTGACAATAATGAGTCATAAACACTTCCACTCTTTACACATCATCTTTATTATCAACAGTATACCAGGCGCGGATCCAGGATTTCTTAGGGGGGGGGGGGCCCACTTTTTTTTTTTGTCCGAAAAAAAATCGTAACGACCTCAGCCAGCCGCGGGGGGGGGGGGGGGGGGGGAAGAGGACACTTTTTTTTTGGTCTCGAAAATTTGAAAATTTGACATTTTGTTCCGTTGGGGGGGGGGGGGGGGTGAGGTCACCTTTTTTAGGTCAGCCATTGGCATATTTAAAAAAAAAAAAAATTAAATAAAAACAAAAAAAAACAATCACAGAAAAGGGGGGGGGGGGGGTTGCTCCAAAATACACACATAAAAAACCGAAGGGGGGGAGGGTCAACCCCCTAACCCCTCCCCCCCCCCTCCGTACGTCATTAAATCATTAGAGAAAGAAGATGATTCGTTATACTGTTCTCGACTCTTAATCCTCATCTGAATTCAGTTTTCCCCTCCTCCCTCCCGCGCGAAGCGCGGAAGCTTGTACGTTTCATTAAATCATTAGAGAAAGAAGACGATTCGTTGTACCGTTCTCGAAAATAATCCTCGTCTGAATAAAGCTTTTACGTTTCATTAAATCATTAGCGAAATAAGACAATTCGTTGTACCGTTATGACTTTTAATCCTTGTCTAAATTCAGTTTCCCCCCTCCCACGCGAAGCGTGGAAGCTTTTACGTTTTATTAAATCATTAAAGAAAGAAGACGATTCGTTGTACCGTTCTCGACTCTTAATCCTTGTCTAAATTCAGTTTTTCCCCCCGCTTCGACGTTTCATTAAATTTTTAGAGAATGAAGACGATTCGTTGTTCCGCTCTCGAAAATAATTTAGTTTTCCCTCACCCGCGCGAAGCGCGGAAGCTTTTACTTTTCATTAAATCGTTAGAGAAAGAGGAGATTCGTCGTACCGTTATGACTTTTAATCCTTGTCTAAATTCAGTTCCCCCCCCTCCCACGCGAAGCGCGGAAGCTTCGACGTTTCATTAAATTATTATACAAAGAAGACGATTCGTTGTACCGTTCCCGAAAATTATCCTCGTCTGAATTAAGTTCCCACTGCCCTCCCCGCGCATAGCGCGGAAGCTTTGACGTTTCATTAATTCATTAGAGAAAGAAGACGATTCGTTGTACCGTTCCCGAAAATTATCCTCGTCTGAATTAAGTTCCCACTGCCCTCCCCCGCGCGTAGCGCGGAAGCTTTGACGTTTCATTAATTCATTAGAGAAAGAAGACGATTCGTTGTACCGTTCTCGACTCTTAATCCTTGTCTGAATTTCAAATAATATTTGAAGGAAAGGAAGGAATATGTAAAGGAAGAGGACGTAGAAAGAAAGGGAATAGACAAAGAACATTATTGTTCTTTGTCTATTCCCTTTTCTTTCTACGTCCTCTTCCTTTACACTCCTCTCTTTTTTGGCCGGCGTTTATTGGGGGACCACCCCACCGCCCCCCTGGCCCCTGCTGTCAGATGAACATATGTTGATACCTTGTCCGCCCCGGAAGCTCAGGGGTTTAAGGTTTTAATTTACGGTCAGATTAGCATTCAGGGGTCCGCCTTAGCGCCCTAGACGGGGTCCAGGGGGCAGAGCCCCGGAAGTTCAGGAGTTTAGGCATTTAATTACGGTCAGATGAGCATTATTTTGATACCTAATTGTTACAATGGCAGGTCACTAATTGGCTTGGGGTTCAGGGGGCGGAGCCCCGGAATCTCAAGGGTTTTAGGCACTCAATTACGGTCAGATGAGTATCGAGGGGCCCGCCTAAGGGCTCTTGGTTGGGTCCAGGGGGCAGAGCCCCCAGAAGCTCAGTGGTTTTAGGCGTTTAATTACGGTCAGATGAGCATTTTTGATACCTTATTATTTGTGACACTAGCAGGACACTATTTGGCATGGGGTCCAGGGGGCAGAGCCCCCAGAAATCAGGGGTTTTAGGCATTAAATGACCGTCATATGATCATCTAAGAGCCCGCCTTAGGGCCCTAGGTGGAATCCAGGGGCAGAGCCCTTAGGATTTTAGGCATTAATTTTAATCATGGTCAGATGAGCATATTTTGATACCCCATTATAATGTGACACTGGCAGTTAACTCCTGCCAGAGCCATGCACCCAAGATGACCTTAATTGCCGTTAATTGCCGTATCTTGGCCATGCACCCAAGATGACCTGGAAGCCGTTAATTGCCGTGCCAAAGCCTGTGTGGACCACTGGACGGGACTTGTGTAGTGACTCGATAAGAAGAAGAAGAAGTTAACTATTTTTTCTTTCTCGCTCTCTTTCTTTCTATTTCTCTTTAATATACTTTTGCAAAGAAAGTGTGGGGGAGGGGCTCGAGGATCCCGATCCCCGCCGTGCCGCGGGCCCTGATATGTAGGCATCTCAAGCCCGGCCCCCCACTCAGTGTTATTTAGGGTACGCATATGCTCGTACCCTCTTTTTGAAAGCACCCCCTATCTGAGGACTGCCAACATTTCCGAACCCCCCTTTCGCGGGCTTTTTGCAGGCTTTTCCTGCCTTGGAGACCCCCCTAAATCAGGAAAAATGCTCAATGTACCCCCCTAAATTCGGAATAATTTCTCAGGAGTCCCAAGAGATGAGAGAAAAAAAAGAAAAACACCACCTTTTTAAGAAATCTCCGGGTGAAAAGTCAAATACACCCCTTTTTAACAATTCTCGGGCCGGACTTTGTCGCACGAAAAGTACCCCTTTACCGGACATTTTGCAACACGCACGCGGTCATTCCGACCTCTGAGTGGGGGGGGGGGGGGGGCGGGATCTCAAGAAGCATTTTCTTGCCTGGCTGTAAATTTAGGAATTTGTCATTTTCCAACAAACGCATGAAGTGAGGAAAATTATCTCATTTCAGCATTATTTGTTAAACCACCGTTATGGAATTATAAATAAACCACGTTTGAATTCTATTTCTCCAACCCCCCTCCCCTATCAGTATGCCAGTGCCCCCCCCCCCCCCTCCGATCTACACCTTGTTGGCGGGAAAATTGCAACTGATATCCCCTACCTGTCTTCATTCTCTTTTTTTTCCTTTCCCTTTCTCTCCTCTTTCACTTTCCCTTCCCTTACTTATTTCTCTTTTAGGTTTGTTGGCGGGATTAACCGCAACTGATCTCCGCTTCTTTTCTCCCTTTTCTTTTGTTCTTCCTCTTTTTGTTCCCTTTTAGCTCTCCTCTTTTCCTTTTCCTTCCTTCTCTCTTTTTTTTAGCGGGGACGGGGGGGGGGGGGAGGCTAGGGTCTTTTGCCTCCCCCTCGATCCACAACTTGTTGGCGGGAAATTGCAACTGATATCCCCCTTCTTTTCTTTTCTTCTTCCTATTTTGTCCTTCCCTTTATCTCCTCTTTATCTTTTTTCTTCCCTTTCCTTCCTTCTCTTTTATTTTTTTTATTGGGGGGGGGGGGGAGGGGGAGGGGGAAGCAAGTCCTCCCCCCCGATCTCCTTCTTCCCTCTTTTCTTTTCTTCTTCCTCTTCTTTTTTCCCTTTCTCTCCTCTTTCCCTTCTTTTCCTTCTCTCTCTCTCCTTTTTTTTTTTTTTTTTTTTTTTTTTTGCGGGGGGGGGGGGGGGGGGCCAAGGCACGCTCGGCCCCCCCCCTGGATCCGCGCCTGCAGTATACTGTACTTGAAGGATGGATAAAGGTGTGAAAAAGTCTACTGTATACATGTACATCTCTTTTTACAGTGAACGATTGATTTCTATTTTAGTCCAGGCGCCAGTGTTTTAGTTTCATATGTGCTTGCATGTAATTAAAGTCTTTGAAACTACTACTTGGGGTAAAATTTCAAGGAAACCAGTATTCCCCGTCGAAATTAAACTCTCAATCTCTCAAGAGCTGACCACAATAGGAGTGAAACTTATGCGTCATAATTTTTTCAATTTTTTATGACCAGTTTACTAACAGTTAAGTTTTAAAAGAAAGGTAGGAACCTGGTGACAAATCATTTGATAAAGTTTAAGGCCTAGATAAGCATCTATCTGGATGGAATTCACCTGAAATAAACGACTTGTTGCTGTAATGGGCAAACCTCTAACAAGTTAGTGAGTCATCAAGCGTACTTATTTATTCAGGAAGTATACATGGAAGTAGTTTAGACCATTTATTGACACACACACGCACACACATATCATGAACATATGGCAAGACCTTTTTTTCTCTCTCTTAGCCATCCCCCCTCCCCGTTTTATTCTCTCTCCCATCTTTATCTGTCTCTTCTACTCCCCTTTCCCCTCCTCATCCTCCACTCTCTCTTATTCCCTTTCTTTCTTCCTCTGTCTTTAAGAATTGGGGCAAACGTCACTTCATACTTGGGCAGCTCATATTCGGGAAGCAAGGTGGAATATATATACTTTTATCATATACATATCCTGTATTATTTGTTCCTCCTTTCACTCGCTTACAAAATTTTAAAAAATGGTGATATTCTGGCAAGAAACATCAGCTCCCCCCCCCCCTCCCCGACGGAATTGACCCTTATGCCTTTGATAGTGTGACTTTCCTTTTTGTTTTAGTCTTGACAATCCGTGTTTAACTATTAATATGTAGAAATAAATAAAATATATTAAGAACACTGTAGTAAATGTATACTATAATTTATTGCAATTCGTAATAATATCTATTCAATACAAGTGTATACGATACGAATAAAAAATTACTGAATATAACATATCTTTTTGCACCTTTTGTACAATACAACAATTAATTTGCATGTAATTTGTCATAAAAATATATTGCATAATGCTGAATGCTGAAATAATTATCACACCAATAGATTATACAGTTATTGACTGGCCTGAATGAAATATCACACTAATAGATTATACAGTTATTGACTGGCCTGAATAAAATATCACACCAATATATTATACAGTAATTGACTGGCCTGAATAAAATATCACACCTATAGATTATACAGTTATTGACTGGCCTGAATAAAATATCACACCAATATATTATACAGTAATTGACTGGCCTGAATAAAATATCACACCAATATATTATACGTTTATTAACTGACCTTTTATGGGAGGTTGTGTAATATAACATTCTTTGGACCACCAAAGGAAGTTATATTTTCCCAAGGGGTTATATCAAAATAAGATATTGAGGTAAAATATATCTCCCTTCAATCCCCTCCCTAAAAAAAACGTTTATATTACACCCCATCCGATGAATAATTGCTATAATAGATAGATAGCCTTGATTAAACTTTGTTATATACAATTAAAGGTAATTTTGATCTCATTCCTTTTTCCCCCTAAAGCCACAAGGCTTCTACGTCAAATGCGCACGGTTAAGAAAAGGCAAACAATTAAATAGATACACATTGCTTACTTGTAGGTTTACAGGGATACACTACTATGATTAACTCATTTGATCCCATAGTCATTATACTGAACCATTGAAAAATGACCAGCTGAGGGGTGTTTCACAAACATCCTAAGTTGAACGTATCTCTAAGTTGGACTCTAACAAAAAAGGAAAGCCATTAGCATATTTGAAAATATTTTGTAAAAGATATCTTAAAAGGCATAAAATGTTGATTCAAACCATTCATATTTTCTATTAACAAAGAGATTTCATGTTCTTGATGTGAAATGCTTTTTAATATATTTTAAGGCTACAAATGGCTCTCCATAACTTTGAAGTCCAACTTAGAGTTAATTTCGACTTAGGATCTTTGTGAAACACCCCCCAGGAATTATATATATATATATATTTTATTTTTTTTTGGGGGGGGGGAGGGGGGAGTGTTCTTACACTCCCTTCTCACACATTACTTTATTGTGTTACAAACAAAGAACATGCTTTTGGATGAATGATACTCGCAGTAGATATCAGCTCCTACTTGGCAAAGAGTTATTACTAATTATTAAACCTTGTGCCCCTCACTATTAAGATTTCTAAGTATTTGATGTTTAAGATTTAAGTACTAAAACAAACTGAGATTGATTGCTCAATTTACAATAACCACAAAAATAAAACGACAAATTAGCTTCATTATATTGCATGTAAAATGTTGAAATGTGCTACTGATGAGAAAACAATTTTGTAAATTGTAATCCTTTCTTTCTTCACAATTGATTGATATATCTTTACAGTTCATGAAATAAAATCTTTGAATTGGTTTTGGCAGTAAAATCAGTTTTGTTTATAATTTTGACACTTACAATAAGACACTTACAATGAGAAAGTAAAAGAGAAACTTCAAACCAATGCAACAAAACTGCACTTGATTACACTTTGGTTATAGAGCTAAACAATAAATGCAAGGCAAGTGGAAGATATAAAATGAATGTAAAATGTGAACAAAGAATATCGAGTGTGATTATTTCCTTCTTTTGAAGGAAGGCTTTCATTGTAACTATACAAATATTGAATGTATTGGAGTTCACTATAACACAATACATGAACCGACAAATTCAGAATTTTGCCAGTGGTATAATAATTCACAGAGACTGCAGGCCTAGGTTGAAATTTAAGTTGAAATTAAATTTCAAAAATTAAATTTGGAATGAGTTAAGTATATGATATCTTGAATGATGACATGCATTCAATACAAATTTATTGACAGAAAATCAAAGGTATTTGTGATCTCCTACCTTGTTTTTTAAATCTCAAGTTGTATTGGTGATACACACTGGCCCGATATCTAATTGCTAAATCTGGCCAACCTTATTTACATAATATTACACAACCTTGGGCCAGTCCTTAGGATAGGAATTTCAGCAGCAGGTACCATAAATAATTAGACCATATATAATCAGCTAATATATAATCTTTCTAAGCATGCATCATAAAATAAACACAAATTCATCATTTTATAATATCAACTCTAATGATGAATGTAATTTTGCTCTGTTCTTTTGATCTTGTTTCTTTTTTCCTGTATGTGTGTGTTTTAGGGGTAGGCTTATCTCAGCTCTCAATTAACTTAGGAAAAAGGGGATCATGGGGGACAAACGGGTACAGCTTAGGCATTGTTTGCTATATAGAGGGCGCAAGTAGCTACAAGTCCCGTTTTAAAGCTTTCTAGTGCTTAACTGCTCAACACTCCCCGTTTTTTTCTCGCCAGAAAGAGAATCCAATTGGTATTCAAAGTCTAGATGCAGGCATAGAGATGAGTTCTTTTTGTACCAGCTTGGCGGCATCTTGTGCACAGCCCCAATGTAGAGTAATTCCACATCCACCATGACCATAGTTATGCACAACCTAAGAAGAAAAAAAAAAAAACAAAGGAAGAAAGAAAGGAAGGAAGGAAGGAAAGAAAGAATAACCATGGACTTTGAAGGCATTTGCGGTCTGAAACAAGAACTCAACTATCCCATTTACAAAGTTTACGCAATAGGTATACTGTTGTCTTGCATACAGATCAAGGCATCTGACTACCGGTATGATGTTTCTAAGACAACTCTGGTTTAAAAAAATGCAAATGAATAAAAATGTGGTTGTTCATCGTCAGACCACATTTATTACACTGCTACAGACGACAACTTAGCAATATCTCCAACTCGTAACTTAAAATATTCAAATTTAAATTTTATTCCACATAACTCCTAAAAACAAGTTTTATTTATGTAAAAGATATGGTCATGACAACAACAAAATCAAAACATCAGAATATTACAGTGAAGACATAAACATAATAATAATAATAATAAAAATAATAATCTTTTAAAGTCCACTCCAAATTTTATTAAGTTAAACCGAAAATGGAAAATCCTTTTGCCCAATTGATTCACCCTCCCCATCCCCCCTCCCAGTTTTATTCTCTCTCCCATCTTTATCTGTCTCTTCTACTCCCCTTTCCCCTCCTCATCCTCCACTCTCTCTCTTATTCCCTTTCTTTCTTCCTCTGTCTTTAAGTACAATAACACAATTAATCTGCATGTAATTTGTCATAAAAATATATTGCATAACGCTGAAAGAATTATCACACCAATAGATTATACAGTTATTGACTGTCCTGAATGAATTATCACACCAATAGATTATACAGTTATTGACTGGTCTGAATAAAATATCACACCAATAGATTATACAGTTATTGACTGTCCTGAATGAATTATCACACCAATAGATTATACAGTTATTGACTGGTCTGAATGAAATATCACACCAATAGATTATACATTTATTGACTGACCTGAATGAAATATCACACCAATAGATTATACATTTATTGACTGACCTTTTATGGGAGGGTGTGTAATATAACATTCTTTGGACCTCCAAAGGGAGTTATATTTTCCCAAGGGGTTATAAATAGGATATTGAGGTAAAATATATCTCCCTTCAATCCCCTCCCTAAAAAAAACGTTTATATTACACCCCATCCAATGAATATTTGCTATATTAGATAGATAGCCTTGATTAAACTTTGTTATAAACAATTAAGGGTATAGTTGATCTCATGCCTTTTCCCCCCTCAAGTCACAAGGCTTCTGTATGCGCATGGTTAAGACAAGGCAAACAATTAAATAGATACACTGTGCTTACTTTCACGTTTGCTTGGATACACTACTATGATTAACTCATTTGATCCCATAGTCATTATACTGAACCATTGAAAAATGACCAGCTGGGGGGTGTTTCACAAACATCTTAAGTTGAACTTATTTCTAAGTTGGAGTTAAAGGGATCGTTTAACAATGTTAAATCTGACATACACGGCCCTACGTGTTATCAGTGTGTGTGATATGATGTAATATTGAAGCCCTAAAAAAATTGCGCTTCAAAATGATCAAGTGCCTCAAAAAAGTAAAAATCTTTGAGTGACCGGTTTTACCATACTCGTTTTCCCCAATAGACTGTAGTGTTATGAAAACCGTCAGGCGAACGGTTTTCAAAATTTGTAATTTCAATCATAAATATCTTGATAATCAGACAGGCGATCGGCTTATAAAAGTCACGGGGTTCCTGACTGACCTAAAGGTTTATAATTATCAATGCATCATGAGCTAAATCCAGGGTATGTTTTCAGAATCTGAGACAAAGTTACCGGATCCCTTTAACAATTATGGAAAGCCATCAGCATCTTTGAAAATATTTTGTAAAAGATATTTTATAAGGCATAAAATGCTGATTCAAACCATTCATATTTTCTATTATCAAGGAGATTTCATGTTTTTGATGTGGAATTTATGACAAGTCTAAAAACTTCAATTTTTAGTTTTGAATATATTTTATTTTAAGGCTACAAGTGGCTCTCCATAATGTTTAAGTCAAACTTAGAGTTAAGTTCGACTTAGGATCTTTGTGAAACACCCCCCCCCCCCCCCTCCCCAGAGTGATAAATGTTTTTTTTACACTCCCTTCTCAAACATTACAAAAAACAAAACATAAAACATACTTTTGGATTATGATACTCGTAATAGATATCACGTGAAGAGTCGTGGGCCAATCACACCTTTGGATCTGTAAGAGCTTTTTTATATGCACTTCTACTTGGCAAAGAGTTATTATTAATTATTAAACCTTGTGCCCCCTCTCTTTTAAGATTTCTAAGTACTTCATGTTTAAGATTTAAGTACTGATACAAACTGTGATTGATTGCTCAAAATAAAATAACCACAACAAATAAATGACAAATTAGCATCATTGTATTGCATGTAAAATGTTGAATGTGCTACTGATGACAAAACAATTTTGTAAATTGTAATCCTTTCTTTCTTCACAATTGATTGATATATCTTTACAGTTCGTGAAATAAAATCTTTGAATTGGTTTTGGCAGTAAAATCAGTTTTGTTTATAATTTTGACACTTACAATAAGACACTTACAATAAGAAAGTAAAACAGAAATCTCAACCAATGCAACAAAACTGCTCTTGATCACACTTTGGTTAATATAGAGCTACAAATAAATGCAAAGCAAGTGAAGAAATAAAATGGATGAACAATTTGAACATCGAGTGTGATTATTTCCTTCTTTTGAATGAAGGGTTTCATTTTAACAATATTATAGTATACAAATATTGAATGTATTGGAGTTCAGTACTATAACACAATACATGAAGCAACAAATTCTGAATTTTGCGAGTGGTGTTATAATTCACAGAGACTGCAGGCCTCATTAGGTTTAAAAAAAATAAAAAAAAATCAAAAAAGTAAATTTGGAATGAGGTAAGTATATGATATGTTGAATGACAACATGCATTCAATGTACACATTTTGTGACATAAAATATATAGGTATTTGCGATCTTCAACCTTGTGTTTTTAATCTCAAGTTGTATTGGTGATACACACTGGCCCGATATCTAATTGCTAAATCTGGCCCACCTTATTTACATACATGTATGTACATGTATTACGCACCCTTGGGCCAGTCCTTTGGATAGGACTTTCAGCAGGTACCATAGATAATTAGCTAATATATTTTCTTTCTAAGCATGCATCATAAAATAAACAGAAATCCATCACTTTATAATATCAACTCTAACGATGAATGAAATAAATGACAAAGTCTGTTAGGACTACTGCTGCAATGGGCTACTTCACTACAGGGACATGTACATGCAATTTATCACATATTTGAGCAAACTGGCTTCACTTATTGCTGGGAAATGGATCATTGGAAATGGATTGTTTTCATTGTCTTCTTACCAGAGCTCTATTTACAGTTTACCAGGGAGTGTTTCACAAAGACTAAGATCGACGTAAAGTCGGACTTAACTATGGCAAGCCCTTCATGCCACTATTTTCTCTCATCATTCACTGGCATTGGTTTCTCAAGTGACATATATGATTGCAGGGCCCTCAGGGAGAACAGTATGAATACTGATGAGGCTACCCTGGGTAAAACAAGACATTATTATTATTATTATTATTATTATTATTATTATATCAATCGTGGCCCAAATCTGCAGGATTTACATTTTTTGATAGTTCATTTAATATGGAAGGAAAAAATATCTAAAGATCATAACTGAGAGACCAATGGTGAGAGCAACCAATGGCATGAATAGCCTGCCATAATTTAGTCCAAATTAAAGTCGACCCAGGTGTATTTTTTTTGCCGGAAAGAGAATCCAATTGGTATTCAAAGTCTAGATGCAGGCATATGGATGAGTTCTTTTTGTACCAGCCTGGCAGCGTCCTGTGCACAGCCCCAATGCAGAGTAATTCCACATCCACCATGACCATAGTTATGCACAACCTAACAAAAGAAAAGAAAGAAAGGAAGAAAGGAAGAAAGTAAGGAAGGAAGGGAAGAAAGAATAACCATGGACTTTGAAGGCATTTGCGGTCTGAAACAAGAACTCAACTATCCCATTTACAAAGTTTACGCAATAGGTATACTGTTGTCTTGCATACAGATCAAGGCATTTGACTACCGGTCTGATGTTTCTAAGACAACTCTGGTTTAAAATAATGCACATGAATCAAAATGTGGTTGTTCATCGTCAGACCACATTTATAACACTGCTACAGACGACAACTTAGCAATATCTCCAAATCGTAACTTCAAATATTCAAATTTAAATTTTATTCCACATAACTCCTAAAAACAAGTTTTATTTATGTAAAAGATATGGTCATGACAACAACAAAATCAAAACATCAGAATATTACAGTGAAGACATAAACATAATAATAATAATAATAATACAAATAATAATCTTTTAAAGTCTACTCCAAATTTTATTAAGTTAAACCGAAAATGGAAATTCCTTTTGCCCAATTGATTGTGAGCCCGGCCGGCAGCCACTGAGCAGCGCCAGATCGACGTTGCTCTAGCCGCTGTTGTTGAACGCCAAACAAGGTAGCAGCAACTCATGTCTTTTAACGTCTTTTGGTATGACGCGGCCGGGGTTCGAAACCACGACCTCCCGGTTGTGAGGCGGAAGCTCTACTGACAACATAGTAAAGTATATATGGAGGGTTTGAATACTAGGCTTCTTGGGAGTAACTTCAATTTGTAAAGAAATTTTGGATCGCATCAAGGAAATATATATATATATGGAGGGATTAACAAAAGACCGAAGGCCTATCTAAGGCTTATCCCCAGTGACTGGTTATGATGAGCTTACCTTGATCTTGTCGGAGCCGTAGGTCATAGTTTCTGCTTCTACCCTCACTCCTTTGGAGCGTTGGGGTCTTAGTCCAACCCAGTGCTTAATGATCTTTGCACTCTAAGGAAAAAAATCAATGAAAAATTAATAAAAAACAGTGACTTTTGATTTTCTACATTGTTATCCAACTTTTTTCAAGTCAAGGTACAGAAGAACAACCACCTTGCATTAATTTTCAAGTAATGGACATTAAAGCGGGATGTTACACAGTATTGTGAAATTTGCTAAAAAACAAACATTGTTATGATTGTTTTTATTAACACTGATTTTTTATATTATTTCACTGCACTGTAAATACATTGTACCATTTATTTGCATTGAATCAATGAATGAATAAATAAATAAATATTAAATAAACTAACGAAAAACCAGCACATGTATGAGAAATTGGGCAATGAGGTCCCTAGAATAACTCTCCAGGCCTGATAAAAAAAATGTATTGCTACACACATATAGCAGATGATTTATTTTGGGTGCTAAGTTGATCACATATATTTCGTCAAATTGGCAACAATGATATTTTTCTTTTATTGCTACATTGTTAAATTAAACGTAATGTCTTTGAAAAACAACTTTCATAGGCAAGATTGTGGTAAAAAAGTTGAAAACAAAATTGACAATTTTGATTAAAAAAAAAAAAAAAAAAATTAAATCTCCTAATGTGTTGACAATTTAGGATATTAAAGCTTCTTTTATTTTTATAAATACCTGGCATCAACACAAATAGACAATGAAATAAAAAAAGATGTAGTGTGTGCATAAAATTTCACTTTTTCTACTATATTTTATAGGGCTCTGAATAAAATATTATTGAGCCAAGCCACAAATTGTTAAGACATTATGAAGCAAAAAATTAGCATTAACAATGACAAATATACAGTAGGCTTGCGGGTGCACCATGTGAGAGAGAGGGAGGATTAAGGAGTCCTGAAAAGGACTCTCGGTAATCTTTCTTGAGGGTGTGTAGTCCTGCAAAGGACTGTTTGTGTAGTCTTGAAAAAGACTGTTATCTTTCTTAGCTTATAGCTCTAAGGAGAACTATAGCGCTTGGAGAGGATGGGTGGCGGGAGTGGCACATGGTGCACCCGCAAGCCTACTGTATATCTACATCACCATGCAAGCCGATAGTTACAAACAGCAAAGAAAAATATGTTGTAAAGTGTGATCCTGCGCTTCACATTACTATAACTTATAACACAGAGCTCAATGAATACGCGCAAGTCCTTTGATGCGTGCAGATGCCAGTCAAGTACACATAAAAATACTGCAGCGGCTTTTTTGCGGCAGTTTCCCGCACTATATTGGAACCAGCCTTGATTGTCTTGTTGCGAGAGGTATACCTTGAGACTGGGGACGACCTTGCAGGCTCTCTCCCAGATCTGCTTAGCATCTTCAGGGTCAACTTCTGTGTCCCATCTCCCAAGCTGAGCTGTGCCCCCTACAGTCACATCATCTTGCCTGCCAAGAAAACAGAGAAAGGTTTACTTCCAGGGGGTTGTTTCACAAAGATCCTAAGTTTAACTTATGTCTTAGTTGGACTTAAACATTATAGAGAGCCATTTGTAGCCTTAAAATTAAATATATTCAAGAGCAAAAAAAATCAAGTATTTTAGACTATTTATAAATTCGACATCAGGAACATGTAATCTCCTATGATAATAAAAAGTATGAATGATTTGAATCAACATTTTATGCCTTTTAAAATGACTTTTACAAAATATTTTCAAGGATGCTAATGGCTTTCCAAAAGTCAAACTTAGAGTTAAGTTGGACTAAGGATCTTTGTGAAACACCCCAAGGTTACAATGTGGGGATTGGGGTGGATAGCTCTGCCCTGAATGGTGGGCTTCTCAATCTGGATAAACGACAGCACTATTTCTTATAGAAACCAGGCCCAATATGACCGAAAAAAACACCCAACACAAACATGTGCCAACCTATGTACGGATGTATGCCTTCTTTATGTGTACGAAACACTGTGTGAACCTTCCTCAGTCCTGATGTATTTACAGGATCAGGATAATTTTTTAAATGTCTTTTGAGGTTAAAATCAGATTTAATGGGGTTATTTTCTAAATACTTCTGATTAATATTGTCCTCATTCCTCTTTCTACCTGTAAGCATCCACTGCTCAATCATTCTTGGCTCAAAAAGGTTTTTATAAATACTGATGGTTCACAGGCTTTAATGCCACTTAGGAGAGTTTGGCCAACCAGGGCTCCCCGTTTCATAAATCCCATAATATCAATAACAATTTACAATAACTGCTATAAGCTACTGACATTGTGGCATTTGATTGGGTGAGAGCAAATGTGTAATAGAAATTTAGCATTTGTTACTTATAAAATTTTTTATGAAACAGGGCCCGGGTCTGAGTTGAGCACAAAACAGTTAACTACTTTGTTAGGCAAGCACCAAAAAGAAAATATATAAATGTACATGTATCATTTGGTGCGACAAACTGAAACCACATTAGCCAATTGAAACTAATATATGGATTGTATAATTGCTTTTAAGAAAAATCGTCTCGATCATCATAATAAGAAATGGCAGATATTTTGTTAATTCATGTTATTACCCGTAGTACCGTTAGTACATATTCTTTATCTATACAATCATGTTACTTATTATGTACAGTGTATGAGAATTACTTTAACACATACTTAAAAGATTTTTTTTTTTTAAAGGGCCAAACTCTGTGTTTACATGGCTCTGATAAGCTTGAAATAAAGGGTTATGGATGTGATTAATATTGTTTTTGTTCCAGGGTTCAAGTTAGTGCCAGTGTAATTTGGTAAATGTAGGAAGCAGGCAGCGTCTCAGGAAACCGTCATAAGTACAAGTTCACCGACATCCCATGGAAATGTGGTGTGTTAAGTTTAACACACGTTTCAATGGGATGTCGGTGTACTTGTCAGTGTCATGAAATGCTGCCCAGAGCAATTGTCACTAGTGTATTAAAGTGTCATACAACCCAACAAGACTTCCTCAATAATTTCATTAAAGGCACCGTTTAACAATGTTAAATCTGAGATGCATGGCCCTACGTGTTATTAGTGTCTGTGATATGGTGTAATATTGAAGTCCTAAAAAAATCTCGCTACAAAATGATCAAGAAGTACCTCAAAAAGTAAAAATCTTTGAGTGACCGGTTTTACAATACTCGTTTCCCCCAATAGACTGTAGTGTTATGAAAACCGTTTGGCAAACGCAAAATTTGGTTTCGATTTCCAATCATAAATATCTTGATAACCAGACAGGCGATCGGCTTGTAAAAGTCATGGGGTTCATGCAGACTGACCTAAAGGGTTATAACTATCATTGCAGCATGAGCTAAATTCAGGATTTTGTTTCAGAATATGAGACAAAGTTACTGGATCTCTTTAATGAAATTGCATATTTGGATCAGAGAACAAAGAAGATATGTTGGCATTTGATTGTTTGCAGCCAAATTAAAAAGACTTTATACTCATTCTGAGTGAGTTATGAGAGTTGTGCTGTCAAGTTTGATATTAAAGTTCCAATTTTGTTTTGATTGTTATCATTTCTACAATATTTACAGCCATTATTCTTCACAACATGTACATGTATCAATATATTATAGCAGCTTGTCTCTTTACACTATGTTAATAGAAATCAATTTAATACGTTACTAATAAGGATATTGTGTTGATCAGAAATTCTACAAATGTTACACTGGTCAGAAACAGTTTTTAAATGAAATGCAAAGCAATTCCATCATTTAAGAGAGCATAACTTGTATTTTCTGATTGCTCTGCAAGTGAATATGTTGAAAGCTGCTTACAATTTGGCATGTGTCCAGGGAACAAACTGTAAATGTGTTGTTAAGAAACATTCAAACAGGAAAAAACAATGGTCCTCAAGCCCTGTTAAACCTGTTAATGTTTAAACCACCTTTAAAAAACCCACTGCAGCAAATCAAATCATTTTTTCACGCATTAATGATGGTAAGTGGGTGAAGAAAAAAAGATGCACAGAACAAAGGCCCTCAAAGAAGCTGTGTGATCTTTGTGTGAATATATACAGATCTGTTACTTTATATGTACGCTATGTTCATTTTGCATTGGCAGTATTGTTAAAAGCGATTTACCATGTTACATTATGTCTGAATGAGGATGTATACTGAATAAATTGTAACAATCACCTTAAACAACAATTTGTGTACAGGTAGGCTGTACAAATTAACATAAAAAAAGACGTTAAAAGATGGGAGTTGTTGCTACCTTGTTTGGCGTTCAACAATAAGGGATAGAGCAACGTTGATCTGGCGCTGCTCAGTGGCTGCCGGGCTCACGATCAATTGGGCAAAAAGAATTTCCGTTTCGGTTTAATCAAATTTGGAGTGGACTATTAGGCTATTATTATTCTTATTATTATTCTATGGGTTAACGGTTAACAAGTTTGAAGAAAACCTAAAGGATAACATACGGCACCCGCGTCAGATATCAATGCAAGCCTTATACTACTGCAAGCGTATATGGACTAGTCGACTCACTAGTTGCATTTTTGTCCCCAAAAATAAACTTACCGAACGAACATATGAAATGGAGACTCCCCTGTTGATTCCTTTATTACTAGTACATGTGGAAAGCTCATTTTCCCTTTACATGACAACTAAGGCGTAAGAATGAAAAACCCAGAGATGCTGATTGTATTACATTTTTTAAATGTTTTTTTAAAAATGAGAGAAACAGAACATGAGTTTGAAGAAAAATAACATCAAGAAACAGACATTTTGATATTTTGAAGATACTGTACCATGACCCCAAAACCTTGCAAGTAAGTTTCCTTTGTATAAAATTAGGTATTTATTTTCAAATGGAGCAATTGTTCCATGGAAATCTGCATTTAAAATCAGAAAAAACACACAGATTTGATCCAAATGACCATGTTGCCTATACTAGCTACAAACACACGCAGTTGGAACCTGTGAATCAAACATGGGTGACAGACGCCTACGCAGGGGGGTCGTTTTGAGGCTTAACCCCCCCTCCCCTCACTTTTTGTCAAGTTTTCTTTTGCTTAAGGGTGAAAAAAAAAGACTTCCCCCCCCTCCCCCCCCCCCCCCCCCCCCCCCCACTGAACGAAATATGGGTTGGCATAATTTTTCAATTTCCGGGACAAAAAAAAAAAAAAAAAAAAAAAAATGTGCTCCCCCCTCCCGCTTATTCAGCGGCTGACTGAGTCGTTGCAAAATTTTCGAATTTTAAAACCCCCCTCCCTTTAAAAAATCCTGCGTTTAATGCTTATAATAAAATGAACATACATGCAATCTATTCTAATAGGCCATTTTCGTAACGTACCGGTAATCAAATTTAACACAGTTTTAGTTGTTATTAAGTGCCATGTTACAAATTATTTCATTCACCTGTTAAGAATTATTGTATTTCAATAGTCAGAATGCGAATTGCATGCATGTACTGGACATTGATAAATACTAGGCAGGGCATAAGTTATGGTTAATTTGTCCTACCTATAACAGCACGTAATATACGGTAATGCAATTCTCATTCTGACTATTAATATACAATTATTCAGAAAAAGTGAATGAAATAATTTGTAGCGAGGCACAGGTATCATATGTCCCTTTTTGCAGGTCAAACCATGAACCTATTACAAATGGACATTCAACGTGATTCTTTTTTTGATCCAATGATAGTCGCCGCCTTCTGATTATGTGCATCTTAATGAGAACATTCAGCTGTTTTAACAATAACGACTGCGTAAGTATTTTCGGTCATTGACAAAGGAGCAGTTTCCCTCTCTTGGATTTTGTTTGGATGGTGTGCTCTGTAAGAGTGTGTCTTAAATAAAAGCATCCCCGATTTTGTGCAGCAAAGTTGAAAAGCAGACGATTTTGGTGATATGAAATGTATTATTACTGATTCGCACACTTCCGCACACACCCATGACCTTATAAAACAGTTAGAAGGCCATGATCTTTATAAGCCCTGTGCTTTGTAACTCTGGAATATTATAAGGAAATAGGGGGAAACAGGATTTTAAATCACAACCCAAAAATCCAAAAATAACCTCTATCTGGTAATATCAACATGTTTTTCAAAAAAAAATACATGTACAGTACACGGGACAACAATATTTGATTATAAGCCAGAACTGCACATCGATTTTCCATGATTTAGGCGAGTAATTATCTTCTGCGCATGTAGATTAACTTGTGTAAAATCACTATCTTGATTCTGTCCCGGCTTTTTGGCGGCGACCATGATGAGACCAAAGTGAAGAAACATGTACTGAATGAATATTCAGATGACATTGACAGAGACAATCACAATGAATTCGTTGAGAAAACGATGAATGTTCATTCGTAATAGGTCCATGGTCAAACAAATGAAAAGCTTAAATTCCAATGGCATTATTTGAAAGACAATACCAAGTCATATAGAACTTCCCTCCAAACGAAAGGGCTTGAAAATGGCTTTTAGTGAGAAAATAACGACAATTAGTTGTCGTATCGACTTAAAGATAAAGGTGAGTTCGGTAATGCGATTGCATTGTGAAAGAAAAGGTGTGGAATGGATCAGAAACAGTTGATCATGTAGCATGTAAGTATTGGTGTGCACTGCAAGGTTCTGGACTCATCAAAATCATAACAAATTTGGCAGAGTCTTGGTAAAGTAACAAGCACTGTACACAGAAAGCTATATATGGGTCAACACACATGGTGTCGGGGCTAGTACACCTTGATTTCCTTGTCTTTCTATGCTCATTACTCAGCCAGTATGCATTTTCTTCCAAAATTGTTTGGCACATGTCAATTATTTGTAATCTTGAACATTCAGTGTAAGTTTTGTTTGATTCTGTGAGAATTAATTTTCTTTTTTTTACCAGAACTGGAGTTTATCTTTAAGTGATTGCAATCACCTAAGTAATACCGGTAGTCTGATTTTCAGACCCTTTTACCGAATGGTCGTACGTTTTGTGCTGCACAAAGATTCAATCAGTTTAATTTTGGCCATTAAAAGTAGTGGGTTATTGATAGAAAAATGCTCATGTACCTGTTACAGCTCATTTTATGTACGGTATGTTATTACCAAAGAAAAAAGATGTCAGTCAGTCATTCAATAGTGTCTGACAGTGAAGTCTAGAAGGTAAACGGGTTTCCTTGCATAATTTGAATACTAGGACACTGCCAATGTTCTAATTTCACAGATAGGACATACATGACATATTCATAAATCCTACGAAGTTCTATAGAATTTGATGTTGGCTGCAAACAGGACTTAGTATCTTTAACAAAGATTTGTGCATTTAATTTGAAAACATTACAAAAATGCCATATTCATACTACAAATGCATTCAGGGTGTAACTTCATTGTCTGTGTAGGCAACATCATGAAAAATTATATGAATGTCACATTTACAATGCATATTGAAATGGACGTGAATCTCTAAAAAAATGTTATGGAAAAGAATTAATCAAATCAAATCAGATGAACCATATCAAGTGAGACACAATATGAATGTAAACTGAGATAGGTAATTTATATTTATATCATACAGGGATATGAAGTGCAGGCATGCAATATGCTAATGACTGCTGGGCAGTATAGCAAAAAATATTGAACAGGCATAGTTTTGCTTGTGCATGCACTGCAAGGATGCAATGAAGTTAACAGCAAATACCTGCAGTGATAAATGGGCAACACTCTTATTAAACAAGTAAATTTGCCTACAATTAGAAAATAATTTGACAGCCATTTTTGGTGAAAATTTCTTTTTTGAGAGTTTATGCACAAGATGCTTGTACATACATGTAAAACAAATATTGACTGATATATATATATTTTTTTTTTTGGGGGGGGGGGGTCACAGTTAAAACTACCTCCTCTATGATTTTGAGAATGCACTTTGCCCCTCTTCTTCTTCTCCGCACAGTTCAGTTTCATTTCAGAGATCACCATGGGCAAAAGTCTTTACCGGGCCCCTCAAAGCAGTCAATATTTGTATACTATAATTGGTATAGCCAAGATCAGGGTGCAACTATTCTACCAATGAGTGTAATGGGTCTTTCTTGAAAAATCCAAGTCACTAAATCAAATGTCTTATTGGTTTTAATGTAAGACTGTATGAGTACTCCTCGGCAGAGAATCTTTTGTTTGAATTTCAAGTGTGGTGGCTGCCTGGAATAGTAAAAGGGGGTGAAAAATGCCACTTTTTGACTTTTATAACTTTGCACTTGAAAATATTCCTTTTTTTCCAACTGCTCTTTTCATGCCATCTCACGTAGTTAATATTTTTTGAGACCTTCAAATAGCTATACAATGGCTGTTTCTGTGGAAAAAAAGAATAGGCAAGGGCCCACTTATGCTTTATCTCGACGTTTTGATATGTTGTACCTATCGTATCGTATTGTATCGTATCCAACCATACACACTCATCAGTTTTGATGTGGAACCCTTGTTCACAAGTGTACCAGTCAAGGATAGTTGTGAAATCATCCTGGAGTATAAAAATAATGCATTGCCTCGCTCGTGTGTTAGCGCAAGGCCAGTGCACAAATTTTTGTCAGTGCACATAGGTGATTAAGCACGCGCCTGCAGGGCAAGTGCGTTATTGATATTGCACTGACTAAACTGAGGGTGCGTTTAATCGACACTTTTTCACCCTAGAATCACGGTTTCTAAAGACGTTTAGTTTAAAACGCAATGCGTTCAAGCGATTTTTTCGTCGGTCGTAAAAATAAACGTGTTTGAAAACACAAACATGAAACGCTGAAAAAGATGCGTTTTGTATCATGATTCAAAAGAATCACGGTTGCTAAAATTCGATTGAACGGACGGAGTTTTCAATCATGATTGTATGACGAAGCCTCTTCCGGTTTGGGAAAAACCGCGCGCCCGCTTTGCATGCAATTTGCGTTCACTATACCATCGTGGCCTATTCCGTTATGTTATTCCTTGTTTTTCCTTCCATCATTTTCTCTTTCTGTCTTTCCTTATGTTATTCTTTGTTTCTTCCTTCTATTCTTATGTTATTCTTTTTTTTTTTCCTTCTATCACCTTTTCTTATGTTATTCTTTGTTTTTATCATTCTATCATTTGCTCTTTCTGTCTTTCCTTATGATATTCTTTGTTTCTTCCTTCTATACTTATGTTATTCTTTGTTTTTTCCTTCTATCACCTTTTCTTATGTAATTCTTTGTTTTAAGCATTCTATCAATTTCTCTTTCTGTCTTTCTTTATGTTATTCTTTGTTTCTTCTTTCTATCATCTTCTCTTATGTTATTCTTTGTTTTTATAATTCTATCACTTTCTCTTATGTTATTCTTTGTTTTAATCATTCTGTTACTTTCTCTTTCTATCTTTCCTTATGTTATTCTTTGTTTTTTCCTTCTATCACCTTTTATGTTATTCTTTGTTTTAAGCATTCTATCACTCTCTCTTTCTGTCTTTCTGTCTTTCTGTCTTTCCTTATGTTATTCTTCGATTCTTCCTTCTTTCACCTTCTCTTATGTTATTCTTTGTTTGAATCATTCTATCTTTCTCTTTCTGTTCTTCCTTATGTCATTCTTTGTTCCTTCCTTTTTTCACATTCTCTTTCTGTCTTTCTTTATGTTATTCTTTGTTTCTTCCTTCTAATTTTATGTTATTCTTTGTTTTTTCCTTCTATTACCTTCTCTTTTGTTATTCTTTGTTTCTTCCTTCTATTCTTATGTTATGCTTTGTTTTTTTCCTTCTATCACCTTTTATGTAATTCTTTGTTTCTTCCTTCTATTCTTATGTTATGCTTTGTTTTTTTCCTTCTATCACCTTTTATGTAATTCTTTGTTTTAATCATTCTATCGACTTTATCTTTCTGTCTTTCCTTATGTTATTCTTTGTTTCTTCCTTCTATCACCTTCTCATTCTTTGTCTTATTATTGCGATCTATGCTCAAAACAGCAGTCGACAGTCGGCCGTAAACAATTCCAGAAAGCGCGCGCCGAAGTTCCTGGGCTATACTGCGCAGTGTGATGCGCAGTGGTTTGGCTCGCAATGAGCTAGAATCAGCGTTGATGAAAAATCGCTTGAACGCAAACCGCAGTGACCTTGCTTTTTGTAACGGCGTTTTGAATTGTGATTCATGTTTGTGATTCTAGCTTCGAAAATTCGATTGAACGCACCCTAGGTGCACTGGAACTGTGCTAACACACAAGCGAGGCAGTGCATTATTTGTTTTATAAGACGGGTCGGCAATACTTTCTTACAATATAGTCTAGAATCTAGATTATAGATAGAAATTAGATCTAGATCTTAGTAAGATCTAACTAGATCTAGGTCTAGAATATTCTTGATCTAGATCTAGATATTCAAAACTATGCACAAATTAAATTTGGCTGACTTACGCGAAAGCGATATTGGCAGGTATCGAGCGTGTGTTATCAATTTTTGATGGAAGATGTTTTGCATGATGGGAAGAACTAATACACGCCCATGTGATGTCAATTGACCAATCGGATTGCTTACCGGTACATTCTAGAACCCGTCTTATAATGTCTACTAAAAACAGACCCCACACTCCAGGACAGGACAGACATGTCCCCAGAACAGATAATCAACTTGCTGTAGTTGTGTCTCACCTCCATTTTCTATCGAAGGACTCCTTCTATCAGCCTTGCAAACGGAAGGGGCATTGCAGCTTTGGATTCTCCCTTATCTCCCTTGAGATTGATTTGAATGTCAAGCTTCATTTTTGGACCCCAAGTGCAAAGTTTTATGCTCCCTGATCTCAACTGTACCGTTTGCTTGATGATGGTAAAATCACTTTGTAGAAAAAAACAGTTTTCGTGAAATGCTTTGGCTTTTTGCTTACCATGCAAATATGTAAGTTTCAGAAGCGTCATTATATTCGTAGACGTGGAATTGTTTGAGGAAGGGGGCCTTTATCTAGGGGCAGAAACAAAGAGGAAAAAAAGGGGTTGCTGTTAATTATGCAATTTCTTGTAAATCATGCCAACGATATCGAAATATTTCGGATGGACAGAGGTGTTGTAAGATCAGCTTCACAGAAACTCATTTCGGGTTAAAATAAGTGCAAACTTGAGCAGAAACCATATGTAATGTTCTGTATCGATTATAATAATAAAAATGACATTATTTATCAATCTCTAGAGATGCTCAGGGCGCCTAAAAACTAATTTCAATTCAAAAGCTCTGAAGTAAATCAATAAAAATATACAAAGTCAGTGAATTGAAAGAAGGGAAACTTAATTGGGTGGGTCGTAAGCATGGCTTTGGAAGTTTGAAGGGTATAGTGGTGCTTGAAGAGAAAAGAGTAGCTTATCACACAGGGGAGCTGCAGATGCGACTGCTCTATTCCCCCCCCCCCCAGGTTTAGTCTGAATTTCTTAAACCTAACACTTCTAGATGAACATAAAACAGAAAGACTTGTGGAATTGGGTGTTACAAAGGATAAAATAATTATACTCTGGTGCCAGGTTATTTAGAGCCCTATAGGTTAAGTTTTGTAGATTATACGATGTTGTACAGGGAGCCAGTGAAGAGATTTCAGGATGACAGTGGTAGGAGATGAACCTCTCGAGTTTGTCACAATATGAGAAGCAGCATCAGTAAATTTAGCTGTTGTGTAATCTAGAGACTAATGAATTGCAATTATCAGGGTGACAAATTAAAAATTAACTAGATGGAACTTCCGACTGCGCGCAGTCGAAATGATGCCTCCGTCATAGAGCAATTTTACAAACCAAAACAGAAGAAATTTTTCAAATTCAAGTTCAATTGTAATCCATTAACAGGTTCTCAGAATATTGTGATTACAAGCAATTTCTCATATACATATATGACCCTTTGATCTTTGACCTCATGACCCTAAAATCTACTCAGTTCATTGGCTCTGCAAGATACATACATGATCTAAGTTTGGCAGGAATCCATCAATCTGTTCTAATGATAATGCGATCACAAGCTATTTATACATACATAATGAGCCCATGACCTTTGACCTTGACCTCATGACCCCAAGATCTAATCAGTTCATCAGCTCTGCAAGTAACATACATGACCTAAGTTTGGCAGGAATCCATCAATCGGTTCTTGAGATAACGCGATCACGAGCTGTTTTTGCATACATAATGAGCCCTGTGACCTTTGACCTTTGACCTCGCGACCCCAAAATCTAATCAGTTCATCGGCTCTGCAAGATACATACATGACCAAAGTTTGGCAGGAATCCATCAATCGGTTCTTCAGATAACGCGATCACGAGTTGTTTTTGCATACATAATGAGCCCTGTGACCTTTGACCTTTGACCTCGTAACCCCAAAATCTAATCAGTTCATTGGCTCTGCAAGATACATATACGACCAAAGTTTGGCAGGCATTCATCAATCGGTTCTTCAGATAACGCGATCACGAGCTGTTTTTGCATACATAATGAGCCCTGTGACCTTTGACCTTTGACCTCGTGACCCCAAAATCTAATCAGTTCATTGGCTCTGCAAGATACATATACGACCAAAGTTTGGCAGGAATCCATCAATCGGTTCTTCAGATAACGCGATCACGAGAACGGGACGTACGGACGTACGTACGGACGGACGGACGGACAACCCGAAAACATAATGCCTCCGGCTACTTCGTAACGGAGGCATAAAAATTTTAAAAAAAAACATCAATCGAGGGGTCAGTGACACAAAGACGTAACTCCATTTTGGCTATTTTGAGAAAAAGTGGTTTATGTGCTTCTGAGCACTTGGGCCTTAAGGAGTTTAGTCTTTGAGTTTCCTGCATGGAAAGCCCACATTTTTTAGAACATTTTGATATCAAATACTTGTTTTTGGCAAAATATGAAGTTACGTCTTTGTGTCACTGAACCCTCAAAATGTGCTGGATATATAAGATTCTGGGCCCCAAACAACGGTACCTGTGTTTATAACTCAGGGGTGATAGTGAGCACTAAAAAAAAATAGGTTTTTTGTTTTCCCCTCAACCACGCCCCCCTTGAGTAAAAAAAAAAGAAGAGGATTCGCAGGGAAAAAATGGCATCTAACAACATTCCCCCCTTTCGAGTAAGAAAATTGGGAAAAAATAGGGAAGAATAGAGAAAATCAGGATGAAATAGGGAAGAAGAAAAAAAATCTGGTAAAAAAAAAAAAAAAAATATATAAATAAAAATAAAAATCTGGATTTTCTTCTTTTTTTTTTAATCGGGAAGAAGAAAAAAAAAATTGGAAAAAATTGGGAAAAATTAAAAAAAATCGGGAAACTGATTTAAATCGGGTTTTTATCAGGCTTGATAACTAAAGCTATAATTCTAACTAATAATTCTACAGTTCATAACTATGTAGATGTACATGTACGTATCAAAGTATACTTCAACAGGATACATGCTATGATACTATACCAGACATATATTAATATTAATATTATTTAAATATTCTGAAACCAATGTGTATTAAAAACATAAAAGATATAATGGTAATGCATTCTTAAAATTCATTTTGTATGTGTAAGTAAATAATCATAATTATGCATGTAGGCAAATATTAAAAAATTATAAACGTTAGTGTGATACTTTTTATGTTTTATGTGCATTGTCCTGTAAAATTATTAACCATGTAACAAAGCTAATGGAAACAGAATTTCTATGTATTACCACGGATCAATAAAGATGAAATGAAATGAAAGGGAACTAGAAATGCAATCGTGTCACAACGATGTGCGTGCAATGACGCCATGTTTCTACGTGTCAAACGAAGGAGCTACTCTCGGACTATCCAGAGCAATATGTAAGAAGTCTGTAGCTTCTGTGATAGTGGAGATAGTTAGGGCGAAAGAAAGGTCACCAAATGACGGCCCGAAATGGAAAAAATGGTGCCTGGACGGTCACGCATGAAGGTTTCCGGAGAACGAAGAATCCAGTGACCTTGAAGGAATGCTAGAGACTACGCCTACGAATTTTGAAGGGAATTGGAGTAGAGGAAGGGATCTAGAAAGGGCTCGCAAGCACTGCGTGCAAAACCAATAGGACTTGGTGCATGATGAACATGTTGCGACGCGTGCTTTGGCACGAACGGCCGCCCATACTAACACAACCGAATATTACAGTCTTAAAAAATGACGTCATGGCCGAAACGTGTTATAATAGGGCGGAAACTCGGCGGAATTCGTATAGTGACCCTTGTTCAAATGCGATTTACTCACAATTTTCTGCGTGAACATATACCATACTTGGTATCATTCGAAAGAGCACTTCAGTGCGGTCAGTTTGAAACCATTGTCATCTGCGCAAAACGTACTGCACGCATCAAACGCGCTATTACGTAAAGCATAGTAAATTCATTATTTTTGGCGATAACTTGGCCAAGAGGGCACTACAATTTACTAAACTTAGCAGACAGTTGTCACGTATATGGATACATGTGTTTGCCAAGTTTCATTGATGTAGGTATAAAGATCGCCGGTTTAGAGCAAGTTGAAGTTATTTCTCAATTTTCTTCAAAATGGCGAATTTGGAGGGCAATTTTCTCAAATTTGGTCAGTAATAGGGTATATAATTTTGTATATGGCTGGAAAGGGCATATCTTCAAGTATCTAAATCCAAAAAAGGGTACGGGTTTGCCAAGCCATTATGGAGATACGGCCACAGAGAGAAAGCCAATTCCCAGAACTTTAGAGGGCGCTATTTATGTTGTGCAAAGCCATTGGAGCGTGAAATTTGGCATGGCTATGTGCAATTATGAGATAAAGATACTGTGAGATTTAAATACAAAACAGAATTTATATGAGAAAGTTATGGCAGTTTTAGATTATTTAGGGGTCAAATTTTCGAGAATTTTCGAGATTTTTGATGGAGTCGGTTTCAGATTTGAATTTTGAGTACGAAGATGGCATTTTGAAGGTCAGGTTATACGTCGCAGATGAAAGAACATCTCTTAGACTATCTAGAGGAATTTGTTAGAAGGTTGTAGGATCTAGGATAGTTGAGATAGGAAGGAAGAAAGAAAGGCCTTAAAATGGACCAAAAATTGACAAAATGGCGCCTGGACGGTTATGCATGAGTGATTTCGAGAATCGAAAAATGTAGTGACCTTGATAAGATGTTAGAGACTATGCCAATGAAATTTGAAAGGAAAAAGACATGAGGAAAGCACCTAACTAGGAATAACAAGCACTACGTGCAAAATGAATGGGATTCCGGACGACAAGAAGAACTAAGGATATTAATAAGAAGAATGTGAACGAAAACAAGGCAATGACGAAGGTCGTCATTGCAATAACTATCTTTATTACATTCAAGTGCCTGTAAAACATTTGCACTACATGTATTGCGCAATAATGGGGTCGATGGATGGATGGAAGAATCGCATGCATAATGAATGAATGATTAAGTGACTAGCATTAGTCAAACATCAAAACAAGAGTCTTTCCATTTTAGATGAAACCGGTGGATAAAAGATATTTGTTGCAAAGGTAACATTGCAGGGAACCGCTAAAAGTTTTTTTGGGGGGTATTTGTGGTATTCTGTCATGCTAATGCTGACTGTAACATTTGAAACAAAATCTCACCGGGTAATAATATGATGCTTATCTGCCCCACTACGCAGGTCTCCTTGGCAACGATTATTACCCAGGATCCATGGCGCATGAACCTGCAAGCAATTATTATACAAATAATGAATGGTTCAAGACGCCTTGTTGAATAGAATGTTAATCTTTCAACTCATGAAAATATTCGCACTATTGAACGAATGAAAAACATTCATTATTTGTTTTATACAACATCGAAGAAGATTTTCTCTTTATATTAATGATAAATTAAAGTTGGAGTCAAGCCTTCTCGATTACATTCAGATTGCCTTCGTGTCAGATACACGCAGGGAAACGCGCACTGCAGAGAGGTACGCAGTCTGCATATAACCAAAAATGCACAAGCGAATATAACCAAAAATGCACGTCCATGCAATAGAACATCTATTGAATATCATGTGACCAACAATCCTCCAATCAAATGACAAGGATCCACGTAGGTGTTGTATAAAGTCAGATATGCATACAGAACTTTGAAAACAGTGGACACAAGGGATAGAATAGGAAACATGACAGCATCTTATGAATCTATTCATTACACGTTATACTACATAAGTCATTACATGATGTTGGGGCAACATAATGTCCAAGAAGTGTTATTAAACGGGTTCAGGGGGGCGTTTCACAAAACTTGTCATCAGTGACAAATGACAGTTTTTTATTATAAGCTACTGAAATGCTTGCTTCTGATTGGCTATCACACGTATATTGCTCCGGTTGTCTCATTTTTGCTCGCTGGACTATTGCCGGCCCAAACGTAGCTAGTTCGACGTCTAGAATGTTCCACTATGTTGCAGGGTGTATATGCCATTGGGTATGATGTGTGAACCGGGTGTGCGGAAATGGTGTGTTGGGGAGGGGAAGTGAGAGTGTTCAAGTGTGTGGTAATTGTATGTGTGTCAACAATTAAAGACTAATAAATGACAGATGGCTTATCATAAATCTACAATGACGAGTAAACTGTTTACATCACAGTCCACAGATAAATGTGCCTTGAACATGTATATAGCAGACGGCAATCGGTGGATCAGACGACACTTGATAGTGATTTTGTATGTGAGATTGCTTTGCTAAATATAAAATACAAGAAACTTTTCCAAATCTTTAAACTATCATTGATATCTGATAATTAAACAGTTAGTAAAATGAACTTACCAAACTACATAATACAATGAAATACTTGACTGAAAGTAGGGGAGTTTGATGTGGTGCACAATTGCACCCCTCTGTAAATAATCGAATAGTCCATGGCGATCATGAATATTCATGTTTTTGCTTACCTCGGCAAAATGTTTGCCTACACTAAATGGAAAAATTACGCAGGGGGGTTGGCTGAAATGGACATAATGAACCCATCAGAACTGATCTATGATAATTCATGCTTGTTATCCTTAGTGCATACATGCCAACATTTGAAAATCAGAAATCTGTACACTATGTGCGCGAAACGCACATCACGAGCGCGAAGCGCGAAGTCCTTTTAGCCGGGGTCCAGGGCCCGCTTTAGGGCCCTGGAAGCTCTGGGTTTCCAGATGGTCTCTGGTGCAATCTGAGCCTATTTTAGGGACCATTTCCCCTAAAATTCAACCCAAGTTTATGGGTAATTTAATTTTTGTGTCATACCAAACAAAAAAGTGATTGAAGTGAATTCCACATTTTTATTTATCCTTGGCAGAGGCAGAGCAGATAATAGACATAGATTTAATTAGCCACTCATGCAGAGTGATGCATTTAAGTCTAGTTACTTTTTAAATAATTATACATGACATAGATCTATGCATAAAATGAGACTGGCAATATTCAACTTTCCAGACAACAGTCAACAATCCAAAATTATTTGTAACTCATTGAGCTACATGTAAATGAGGTTGTCAAAATCAATGTCAGCAGAACAAGACTCCACCACTGATCTTTAGATCTTGCCGACAATAAATGCAGTATACATTATCAGAGATGCCAACCCTATATGATGGCTGTCAGTAACATTTACCATATTTGTCCGTAACAAATGGGGGTCTTTCCGGAACGCAAGACACCGCAGCATAATTTTCGCGCAAAACGTACACAAACACCCAATCACTCTTACTGCATTTCGAACCTACCATTTTTAAGTCCAAAATAAAGATGTGCATAAAAACGTTTTTAAAAATCTGTTTCCAGTCAAAGGATCTCCTCCTTGGGTACTCGCTCTTTTGAGTGAATCCATGATAATATTCAGGAAGAAAACACCTCGTTCAAGCGTCGAATGGCAAATTCGAATCCACAGTCAAACGGCAGAACTCGTATCCTACACACGCACACGTACACCCGCGATCACCAGTACCACATACACTCCAGCCCAGGCCGCTAGGCCCGGCGTTCATGAACAACAACACACCGTATATCGCACTTGCAATGTGCCCACTGAATCACCGAAGTCTTCGCTACTATACTTTGAATGGGTATTGCGGGCGCCGCGCGCACGATCATCTACCACCATGCTCCCCCCAAAATGCACGACCGCACACTAGTATCAAAACAGTAATAACGGCGGCCGTGTTGTTTCGGAATTAAACAAGATGGCGGCGGACGGACCATGTGCGTGAAAGTGCCTATCCAGTGTAGTCAATGCTATGTATGGAAAGCCAAATTCCCCAAAATCGGAACGTTCCGTTTTTTAGGGCTATAAAAACTTCAAAAACGGAACAGTTCCGTTAAAATCGGAACGGTTGGCATGTCTGCTTAGTGTGCTTGACCTATAACATTACAATCGCGAGGCAAATTGCGTCCAAAGTTCGACTTGTTTCACATGTGTTATATAGCCAATGGCAAGCTTGCAACCTACATGTATTTTGATCAAATTACGGTGGTTGAACTTTCAAAAGTCAATGAGACATGAGGGTTCCAATGAAAGAGCTAGTGATAGCGTACATCGGGGTGGATGTGCTTTTCGTTTAAACAAAAAATGAATTTTTAATGATTTTTTTGGTAAAATTCCATAGGCTAACATGTTAGGCTGCCGACTCTGATGATAGGGGGCGTTGTCAAATGAGACTAAACGGAGCTATTTTGTCAATGAAAGTTCCCTCAAAAAAGTGAAAACCCCATGGCTAAAAGTGATAGTGCACGACTGAGACATGCATATGTGTATCTCTGGCGCACAAACATCATGCCTGTTTCAGTCGCTCCTCTTCAAACTCATTGCTTAATATGCAATTCAATTTTTTTAACAGCACTACAAGGACATCTACATTGGGTCTATAATATTGATTCATCATGAAGCTAGAGTACTTCTAAATATAGTTGGCTATGCTTTAAATGGTAGACTCAATTTGAGCAAACACTGTTATGGCTGATAGGAGGCATATACTATAGTTTCTCACTTCTTGGCCCATTGCATAAAACTTATTATATACCTCACTTAAGAAATCCAGCCATCTGATTGGTTGAAATTGCAGTCGTGGTTTTAGCCATTCCCATAAATAATGCCAAACCTATGTAATAGTTCTAGAGTAAATCAGTAAAATCCCTGCAACATTCCAGTTACCGGGAAAATAGTTCAGTCTTGCTGGATTACCCATTGGTTCACGTGTTAAAAATTTCTTTGTGGAATGCGCATTGGTTTACGTGTTAAAGTTCTCTGTGGAATGCGCAGCGCGGCCGGCTACCACACAGTTTTTGTGCAATTAATTTGGTTGCTACATAGACGACCGCCGATCTCGATTGTAGGCCTAGATCTACATGTAAATGACGAGATGACGCCCCTTTGGAAATATGGAGATAAACCTGCTCTTTCATATGATACCTAATTTTTTTAGTATCACCTTCAAGTTCAGGATCACAAGCAATAAAGGTTTGCATCTCGATTTAGAAATAATTTTGTTAAATGCACGTAGATCTAGACTGCATATTTATGCGTGCAATCTCAATGGGAAGGATTTTAGCACACAAACTCGAGTGGTGCGCGATCAGACACCCTAGACTAGGTCTCGGTAGCGTAAACAAACTTGATTACCATGATTGGTAACTAAGTCACACATGTACAGTGTATTCTATGACCCTGTTCGGTATATAAAAGTAATAATGACTGCTTTAATTTTCGAGACATAGTTGTTTTTATACGCTCAAGGGGAGGTTAAAATCGAGCTCATTACGAAAAGCTCTCGTTAAAACTATACCCCACCACTATAACACAGCAGTCAATGTAATCTGGTGGGGGTGTCACTACCCCAGTTTCGTTTCTCTCGTTAAAACTTTGAGAGAGCTACTACTATTACACAGGCACCAATGGGAATCTGGTGGGGTGTCACTACCCCAATTTCGTTTCTCTCGTTAAAAACTTGGACAGAGCCTTGAGGTTCTTAGTGAGAGATTAAGATATTGGATTGCAGCTGGACTCTTCATCATCTTACGTAATACTAGTGTAAACAAACTCTTACTGGGGCTCTGCCTGAAAGGAAATGAGAAGTAGGAAATAAGTATTTTACTTGTTTTAAGATATTTTCATGTCCAAAATCACTAATAATTTAGATGAAGACCAAAATGAAAGTTTGAACGAAGCAAAATGACCCATAATTGGCGATATAACAACAATTTTAACTCTGGCAGCGAACCACTGCATGTGTCTCTTTCTCCTTTCCCCCTCTATCATACTTATCTCTCTCTCTCTCTATCACCTCATCAAGGTCTCGGTGGGGTGGATTACAGCGCTAGTGTTTACTTAGGGCTTATCACTATCTCAGCTCTAGTAGCGGTGAAAGTCAAATGGGGGTTTCAATTTAAACGACGACGAGTTTTCGTCATGTATTGCCCGAGGCTTCAAAGCAGTCATTATTACTATACCATAGCAACATCACTCAACAGCCAATCAAATCAAGGTTTCCATGGAAGTTACCATTAATGACTAATTTACTTTCAATGGTTTTTAATATGCAACAGGGCCCTGGTAAGCCACAAAAATTGCCCAAACTCCATGACCCATAAAAGTTAACCGACATCTCACTGAAACATCTGATATAAAGGTACTATGTCCCTTTTGCAGCCAACCTCAAATTCTGTAGAACTTTGCAGGAATTATGAATATGTCATGTATGTCCTATCTGTGAAATTTAAACGTTAGCAGTGTCCTCATATTCAAATTATGCAAGGAAACCCGTTTACTTGCTAGACTTCACTGTCAGACACTATTGAGTGACTGACTGGCTTTTTTTCTTCTTTGGTAATAACATACATGAAAAGAGTTGTAAAGGGTACATGAGCATTTGTCTACATCAATAACCCACTTCTTGTGATGGCCAAAATTAAACTGATTGAATCTTTGCGCAGCATAAAACGTATGACCATTCGGTCTGAAAATCAAGACTATTACTTTTGGGCTCTATAGCCCTAAAGTCGATTTGACAACTAATAGTCGTTATTTTCCCACTTGAAGACATTTTCAAGCCCCATCTTTTTTAGGGAAGTTCTAAATTAGTATTATCTTTCAAATGCAGTTGGAATTTAACTTTTTCATTTTTTTGGCCTGCAAATGGGACATAGTACCTTTAAAATAAACACACATTTCAATTTCCATTAACGTACGAGATGGTTTCATAAGATGCTGCCAGTCTCTTTTTCTTTCTGCACAATGAACAAAATGAAGTTCTTTCTGTCTCAAATATGCAGTGTAGGTGAATGTTAATGTATTATTGATTAAAAAGAAAATTATGAAGCGCATCTTAGAGAATTCAATGAATTATGAATTAGCACTGTCTATAGTTATTATTTATTTTTCACTTATTCGAGCAAAGTATGGGTAAATATGTAAATGTACATGTGAAATGAAACATGAGATTTATTAACATTCAAACAGATCTGAACACCCCCCCCCCCCCCATCCCCCACTACTCCCCAAAGACCTTCAATCTTTAACCCACATTAGCCAAATACATTTAAACCTACAACTGTATATACATACTTACATGTATCATCCAAAACAAAATAAAGTTCATCCCCTTTTATCAAACAATCAGGCCCTCCCCTTATGGAAAGTAAATAAAACATTATCTTGTGTCAATACTGTTCAAGCTTAATGCAGCTTTCATTTTATGTTGTAGAAGCACACATTTTAATCATGCCAAAAGAATTTTGTTTCTTTCCTTTTGGTCATAACTGTACTCCAGAGTGATGATTGAAACATACATGTAGTTTACACTATGGAGAGTTTAATATAGACTCTAGGTACAATCACAGAATCACAGAATAAAAGGAGATAAAGGGATGTATGTGTACCGTAATTAACGTTGTATAAACCGCCCTCGTGTATTAACCGCACCCCTCTTTTTTGCCCTAAAAAAAATTAAAAAATAAAAAACTTAAAAAACAGTAGAGGACCAAGGATAGAACCTTGTGGTACGCCGTGTAATAGAAGAAAAATTGAAGGAATTATTATTATCAACTACATATTGAAATCTATCAGAAAGATTACTTTGAAACCAAGATGGTGAGTCAACACACCGATTACTGCACTGGTAGATATTGCCAGGCATCGCGCCAGGTGGAAGGGCATAAATCGAAACTTGGTGTACCGTGTATAAACCGCACCCCCGACTTTGAATTTTTTTCGGCGGCAAAAAGGTGCGGTTAATACACCGTTAATTACGGTAAGTAAATAATCATATCATGTAGGCAAATATATACAAATTGTATTTTTAGTGTGATTCTTATTATGTTCTATGTGCATTGTAACTGTAAAATTGTTGTACCTTGTAAACAAAGCCAATGGAAACAGAATTTCTATGTATTACCATGGATAAATAAAGATGAAATGAAATGAAAAAAAAAAAAAATTTATAATGTATTTCTCTTGAAGGGTGGTAATATAGGGGATCAACCTTGACAGGCCAATGGCCTTTGTTGATCCCTCGCATCCACCACCCTTCATCCTTCTTTCACAGTACCATGTCAATGAATGTTTTTATATGTATATTGTTTAATTTATACTGATTTGCTTGTTTATCTTTTGATGTGATTTTAAAGAGATGTGAAATAAAATTGAATTGAATTGAATCTTTATTACATTCAAGTGCCTGTAAAACATTTGCACTACAGTATTGCGCAATAATGGGGTCGATGGATGGAAGAATAGCATGTGTAAATAAATGATTGGATGATTGAATGCATGAAGAAATGAATAAATGAACAAACGACTACCATTAGTCAAACGTCAAAACAAGAGACTTTCCATTCTTAGATGAAACAGGTAGATAAAAGTTATTTGTTGCAAAGGGCATATTGCAGGGAACCGCTAAAAGCTTTTTTTGGTATTTGTGGTATTTTATCACGCTTCTGCTGACTGTAACATTTTTTGTTTTAGAATCTCACCGGGCATAAATATGATGCTTATCTGCCCCACTGCCCGGGTCGCCTCCGTAACGATTATTACCCAGGATCCATGGCGCATGAACCTGAAAGCAATTATAGTCAGATATGCATACGTCTTAAAAAAAAAAAAAAGAACTTTGAAAACAGTGGAGTCTGGACACAACGAATAGAACAGGAAACATGACAGGATCTTATGAATCTATTGTTACGTTATTCTACATGTAAGTCGTTACGTGACACTATGAACATGACGGACAAAATATTCAGTTCCTCATTCTACCCTCAACAATTGCTGTGGTAGACAAATGAACATCCCTTCACTGCTTTTATGTAAAATAAGTAGAAGAGGTGAATATGCATGTGACACCTGTTCTACACATTTTTACATAATAGCAGTGAAGGGATGTTCTTTTGTCTACCACAGCAATTGTTGAGGGTAGAATGAGGAACTGAATATTTTGTCCTCTTTCTTTGTCCGTCATGTTCTTAGTGTGAGTTGGGGCAACATATATATGACAATGTCCATGTAGTGTTATCAAATAGGTTCAAGAATGTAGGAAATCAAATTGATGCAGTGTATATTAATATATTGATTACAAAGAAAAATATAAAGCGCATCTGCGAGGATTCTGCAAATTATGAATATTAAAGCACTGTTCATTATTATTAACTTATTCAAGCAAGGCATGGATAAATATTAATGTTACATGTATGAAATTAATCATGTGATTTATTGATATTCAAACAGATCTGAACACGCAAGCCCTCCCTCCCCCACCCCCAGTGACCTTCCACCTTTGACCCACTTAGCCAAATACATTTAAACCTATATATACATACATGTATCATACAAAACAAAGCGATCTGTTCATTCCCTTATGTATACATGTATTTCCACACATATGTACATTGTATATACGAACATGTATCATATCAAACAATGAGAACCTCCCTTATGGAAACTTGGAAAGTAAATAAAATGTTATCTTGTGTCAATACTTTTTCAGGCTTAATGCAGCTTTCCTTTCATGTTATACTAGAAGCACACATTTTAATCATGCCAAAAGGATTTTGTTTCTTTCCCTTTGGTCATAACTGTACTCTAGATTGCCTTTCAAGTTGATCATTGTGCAGTGATGATTTAAACATAGTTTACACTATGGAGAGAGTAATATAGATACCGTACACAAAAGGACTGTAGATAGAATCACAGAATGAAAGGAGAGAAAGGGAGGAAGAGTGGGAGAGAGAATGCACAGGTCTGCATGTGACTGTGTGTCTTAGTGAGTGACAAAGAGAGAGAAAGAGAGAGAGAGAGAGAGAGAGAAAGAAGGGGAGGGGAGAGGGGGGGATGTGAGAGAATGAAAATCTGTCAGCAATATCGAATGAATGAGAAAAAGGAGTAATGAAAGAGAAGGGAAAGAGATATAGAAGAGAGAGACAGAGACAGAGAGAGAGAGACAGATAGAGAAAGAGAGAGAGAGAGGGAGGGAGTGAGAGAGAGAGAGAGAGAGACAGACTCAAAAGAGATATCACAACCAATAAAAGAAAAGAAGAGAACAGATCGAGACAAACACAGACCTCACTATGCATGTTTTACAAATTCATAGATAACACAATTTGTTCATATATATCTACCTACTGTAAGTCATCAAATATGTAAATACATTGCACTTTATTTGGGAATAAAATAGTCATCGATTCAGTCAGTCTGTAATTGTTACCTGTAGATTATAGTGAATTATTTTTGCAAATCCTATTTTACTATAGCTTTAAAGATACTATGTCCCCTTTGCAGCCAACATCAAATTCTGTAGAACTTTGCAGGAATTATGAATATGTCATGTACAGGTATGTCCTATCTGTGAAATTTAAACGTTAGCAGTGTCCAAATTATGCAAGGAAACCTGTTTACTTGCTAGACTTCACTGTCGGACAGTATTTAGTGACTGACTGGCTTTTTTCTTCTTTAATAATAACATACATAAAATGAGCTGGAAAGGGTATATGGGCATTTGTCTACATCAATAACCCACTTCTTGTAATGGCCATAATTAAACTGATTTAATCTTTGCGCAGCATAAAACGTACGACCATTCTGAAAATTAGACTATTACTTACTGGCTCGATTTGACAACTACGGTAATAGTCGTTATTTTCCCACTTAAAGACATTTTCAGGCTCCCTTTTTTTAGGGAAGTTCTTTATTAGTATTATCTTTCAAATGCTGTTGGAATTTAATCTTTTCATTTTGTTTGGCCTGCAAATGGGACATAGTACCTTTGATGGTTTACTTTTTCTTTGGTAATACACATTATCCTTTAATGGAAGAGGTGTCGCAGTTGAGTATAGGTATTAGGGTTCGGGACTTGGGACACACAGAATAGAGAGAGAGAGAGGGGCGGGGGGGGGGGGGGGGGAGGTTTATTGTTTTTTCTTTCTTATGTCTGTTACATGTACTTTTCTCTATAAAGCGCCATGAGCACCGAAAGGTGGACCTGTGCGCTATACAAGTAGCCACTATTATTATTATTATTAAGAGAAAAGAGAGAATGAAAGACAAAGGTGAAAGTAGAGTAAAAGTGAGGTGAGAGAGAGAGAGAGAGGGGAAGGGGAGAGGGGAGAGAAGGGAGAGGGGGGGGGGGGAGAGGGAGAAGAGAGATAGGAAGAGGGGAGAAAAGAGAGAGGGGAGAGAAGGGGAGAGAGGGGAAAAGGAGCACGGCAGAGGGAAACAACAACAAGAAATACAGCGACAGAGAGAGCAAGGGTAGGAATACAAAAGAAAGACACATCAAGAGGAGAAACAAGGAAAGAGAAATACATAGAGATAGAAAACAAGATGGAGAGTGAGAGAAGGAAAATAGAGAAGTAAAGACGTGTACATACCTTCATGACTTGACCTCTGACTGGCTCCACTGAATCATCATTGGCAAGAAACCGGGAACCGATCCCTGTGCAATTGACGATGACATCATACTGACCACTTAGCTGCAAAGGAGTAAGGAGAACAAATTCAAAATATGCATGGGCCTCATGGAAGACCACCAAATTTGTGATACATGTATGTGCCACCCTGTATCAATATCAGAAATAAATAAATAAATGGTTAAATAGTCATTTATAGACTTAGAGGATATCTACAATGATTGCACCATGGTTAATTTCCAAACTAAGCTAAATTAAAATTCAATCCAGGAATCCAACCCTCACCCTAGCCCACGATCCAACTCCAGCCCTTATCCCAACCATATACAGTAAACTAGTAAATATATTAAAACCAACTTACATGTATTATCAGGGTGGACTTCAGGAGGTTATTGTCCTAGGGGGTAATTTTAAGGGACGGGGATAAATTTCCTGGGGGGGGGGGGGGGAGGGGTACTGTTCCAGGGAGTTAATGTCCTATAAGTGGGTGGTTGTCCTTGTTGGGTAGTTTTCCGGGGGTGATTTTTCTGGGGGTGATTTTCTGGGGGGTGATTGTCCAGGGATAATAGTCCTGATACAGGAGCAAAAAAATCAATTTCATTTAAGCATCGATCTACGACGAGTTTATTTGAGAACTATAAGAGTGCAAGTTTTACAAAGGTACCACTAGAATAGGTAAGGCTACACATAAAATTCTAACAAATATTAAATGAATTTATTTCCATCACACATTGTGAAAACACTCAATAAAACATACTTTCCAATATAAAGAAAAATAAAAAAAGTTAGCACAGTATCTCTAGCCATTATACAGATAAAGATATAGGAAGAAACAAAGTTATATAATCTCCTTTTGAAGGCTATGGTTTCCTTAAATATCAAAATCTTTTGGCACTGTTACGATGTAGAGCAATTCAAGCCACTCACCTCAGCAAAACTGTTAACCTTTCTCTGTATCACTGTTCCACCATTCTTTAAAAATCTGAATACATCAAGATTGGAGAATAATAAGAAAATTGATAATAATCTGGATTTATATAACACTTAATACGAAATACCGATCTAAGCACTTATTGTTACCCCGGTCATCGGATTGATTAACGCACAATTTGCACCATCTCCACTCTCTGGGGAGTATTCACATTATAAGATCACTGTTAGGGCATATCGCAATTACTAACACAAAGGCTTTATTCATCCTAACTAGGTCCCCTTGGTATGGATTGGCAAATGTAGATTTATGCCTTGCCAAAGGACATTAGTGCTGTGTCGGGATCAAACCCACAACCTTTGTTTTTCAAGTCAAGTGCTTCAACCACTTAAATTGCAACACCTCTAAAATTAAAGGATAATGTGCACTACCAAAGAAAAAGTAAACCATTATTAAGAATTCATTAACAAATCAAATTTTTTCCTTCCCTCTCTTTTTTCTTCCAGTTCTCTCTATTTTCCCTCCTTGTCCTCTTCCTTCCTCATTCAGTTTCGTCATTATTTAAATTCTATTTTCAGTGTTTACATTAATACAACTGTAGTGTACATACATGTGAATGACTGCATTCACTGATTCAGTCTCAATGTCCATAAAGGTTAATTAAAAAAAATTGCACAACAAGCAAATGATGTGCAGTTTTATTCACTTTTCATTATATACATGTTTATCTTTTTATTTTGCAATAAATAATAATAATTACAAAAAAGATGATTAAAACAAAAGATGGCTCATCTGTTTCATTCTTTACATGATTTGAAAGATGCATGCAACAGTTCTGAAACTGACCACTGTGCAGCCAAGTCTTTAGTATCTCAAAAATATATAGAGAGGAATTTCGAGAAACAAAAAGCTTTTTTTTAATTCTTCACACAAATTGAAGATGTATGCAATATCGGTAAAATGCTAAGAGACAGCATTTTGATATAAGTGCCATATATATCCAGATTATTAATATTATTAAAACTAGATGGAACTTCGACTCTGCGCAGTCAAAAATGATGCCTCCGTCATAATGCAATTTAACAATCCAAAACAGAAGCAATTTTTAATTCACGTTCGATGTAATGCATTAACAGGTTCTCAGAATATCTTGATTACAAGCCATATTTCTCATATACATGTATGACCGTTTTATCTTTGACCTCATGACCCTAGAATCTAATCAACTCATTGGCTCTGCAAGATACATACAAGACCTAAATAGGGCAGGAATCCATCAATTAGTTCTTGAGATAATGCGATCACAAGCTATTTTTGCATACATAATGAGCCCTGTGACCTTTGACCTATGACCTCGTGACCCCAAAATCTAATCAAGTCATTAGCTCTGCAAGTTACATACATGACCAAAGTTTGGCAGGAATCAGCCAGTTTTTGAGATAACGCGATCACGAGAACGGGACGTACGTACAGACATGCACGGACGGACAGACAACCCGAAAACATAATGCCTCCGGCTACTTCGTAACGGAGGCATACAAATTATTGCCACTATATTTATTTTTTTATTTTTTATTTTTTGCAAAATGAATGAGGTACTTACTTCTCAGTCATGAATGGAATATATCTGTGAGCCTCACAAATTATCGATGTGAAGAACCATCCATGCCTAATTTGAAGAAATAGAAGAAAATAATCAAGTCAATACTGAAGGAATATTTTGCATTATGAATATAAATGTCTCTACAGGGAAAACAATACTAATAATATTCTGCAAGTGCTGAACTTCTTTGATGTCTCTAATTGATTTTAGAGATATCGAGGAACATTTCTTTTCTTAATTTCCTAAAATGGAAATGGTTTCTTGTACACCTTATCACATTATGCAGGCATACATAGCACTTGTAAAGCCCTTCTATCTTTGACTTGTAACTGGAAAAAAAGTTAAGACTGAAACTTACGTTCAAATGATATTTCTCTTACTACTTTATCACTAGTGTGATGACAATAACATATAGATCTACAGTTAACCTGTATACAAATATCATCCAAGGACGACACCTAAAACGGTATTTGTAGGCAGGTAGTTTTAGTAGTCAAGTTTGTAGGCTTTTACCACATGTTCCAATAAGAAAACATTGTTTCAAGGGAAACAACAAAAAGGGGTTTTAAAGATGAAGTTGAGTTCTGGTCATGCCATTGCATTGTGAAAGAAATGGTATGGAATCGACCAGAAAAGGTTGATCATCTAGCATATAAGTATTTGTGTGTATTGCAAGGTTCTGGAATCATCAAAATGATAAGAAATTTGGCCAAGTCTTGGTAAAGTTACAAACACTGTACACAAAAAGATGTATATGGGACTACACGAACACATGGCGTAAAAATCCGTCCTGATTTTTACAATGTTACATGATATATTTAGAATATGAAGGCATTTGAAGAGCCATGCTTTTCAGGGAACATGTTTTATCTGATGTTCTTCCACACTTGCATAATAAAAATGATAACGCTCACGAATTATTTTTCACCCCTTCCCAGAACTCAACCTTCTCTTTAAACAGAGCAGTGGTCTTTCTATACAGGTGGTTCCTAAATCTCATAGCTTTGTTTCTGTGAAGTAGTACTGTTAGGTGTATTATTTTCTCCACAGGGCAGCAGAGTACATTTATATAGCAGCTGTGCTAAATAAAATGATCTAATTATTATTTTATTATCAATCAATTGACAATGTGACATACTTGAAAGATGGAAATGATTCCTTGAGCTCATTCTGGGTAGTATGCCTAAATCCAAGCACCTGGTCTTTCCATTCAGGATCGGGCTATAGGGAAAGGAAATACAAATCAAATCAAATTGGTTCATGCATTCCTCTATCATCAGAAAGAAAAAGATAATAATTATATGATTTTATAAACAGAAAGGATAAACACAGGTGGCTGCTTCACAAAGACTAAGGTTGAATGTAAATTTAACAATGTTAAATCTGAGATACACGGCCCTACATGTACGTGTTACCAGTGTCTGTGATATGGTGTATTATTGATGCCCTAAAAAAATTGCACTTCAAAATGATCAGAAAAGCCTTAAAAAAGTAAAAATCTTTGAGTGACCGGTTTTACCATACTCATTTTCCCCAATAGACTAGTGCTATGAAAATCGGCGAACGGTTTTCAAAATTTGTAATTCCAATCATAAATATCTTGATAATCAGACAGGCGATCGGCTTGTAAAAGTCATGGAGTCCCTGACTGACCCGAAGGTTTAAAATTATCATTGCATCATGAGCTAAATCCAGAATTTTGTTTCAGAATCTGATTATCATTATTATGATCTTTAGGTATTATATTTTCCATCAATAATAATGAAAAAATGTAAATTCTCCAGATTTGTGCCCATGATTTACATCCTTTGAGAGACCAATGTCGGTTAATGGTGAGAGCAAACAGTGGCATGAACGGCTTGCCATAGTTAAGTCCAACTTAAAGTCGTTCTTAGTCTTTGTGAAACTCCCCCCAGAAAATGTACCTCGCTCCTCCTGGGCAGTCAAGAAGAAAAAAAATTAATGAAAAAAAAGAGAAAAAGATTATTCAAATAAAAGTACCACTGTGAGTCAACAAAGGTAGTACAAATATGATTATACATGTACATGTAAGCAAAGAATGTGAATTTCATTTATTTATCTATATCACAACTATCGTAGGCAAAAGTACCACACTCGTCCAAGTGAGGTTAAGATTTGTTCTGGAGAATGCTTGAGCTCTGTAATGGTTGCCGGGATGAAGCTTGTGTAGTCCCATATACATCTTTCTGTGTACAGTGCTTGTTACTTTACCAAGACTGGGCCAAATTTATTATGATTTTGATGACTCCAGAACCTTGCAGTAAACACCAATACTTACAGTACATGCTACATGATCAACCTTTTCTAATCCATTCCACACCTTTTCTTTCACAATGCAATCACATTACCAGAAATCGCCTTTATCTTTAAACAAAGAATGTGAATTTTCATTCATTCATCTATATCACAACTATCGTAGGCAAAAGTACCACACTCGTCCAAGGTGAGGTTAAGATTTTTTCTGGAGAATGCTTGAGCTCTGTAATGGTTGCCGGGATGAAGCTTATACAGGAGCGCCAGGGGTGTCAGGTCAAGCGTGCAAGACATGATTGAAACATGTATGTAAATGGAATCACTGAACCTTTTCTACTTGAAATATCTAATGCTTGAGCTCTGAATAGTCTATTTGCTGCTGCACTTGTCTCATTGTTGTGTTTTGAAAAGATACACAAATAATTTGGGATTATGAAAAGTTGATGTTCTGCCTTTCATGACACCATGATGAAAGGATCACGCACGATTGAGCAAGCACGATTTGTGTTCGGCATGGCACAGTGATTTGAATTGCCTCACCAGTTAAGGTCGGGTGACATCCAAATATAAGTTGATTCCTGTTGATGTGCAGGTCTGCATACAACTTATATTTTGTTATTCAAACATCTAAATATATTTTTTAGCTGTTTAAATATTTTGTTAACATTTTTTCTCAGACCTGCTTAGCTCCACCCTAACAAAATGTTCCAGATCTCATTCATCTTGTGACATCAACTCTCAAAAGAGAAGAGACTCGACGGTAACTTACTCGACGGCATTGGAAATGTTGTTACTGTAGTAACAGTACGGCACACGAAACCATCACGCTCATGTGAAAGTCAGACCGCAATGATAGACATTGTTTGCATGACCACAAGATAATTTAAACCTCATTTTTAGACTGATAATGGATATTTTTGTGAAATATTGACTTCAGCAATTTATAATGATGAAAAACAGATAGTAATAATAATAATAATAGTGGCTACTTGTATAGCGCACAGGTCCACCTTTCGGTGCTCATGGCGCTTAGAGAAAAAAACATGGAACAGACATAAGAAAGAAAAGAAAAAGACAAAATTGAAATTCTCCTAGACATAGTACATTAAAATATTGCAATATCTACAATGAAAGAAACAGTTGACGTATTTGTACATGTAGATGGAGCTTATTCCAGAGTTTTGGACCCATGGCTAAGAAAGCCAGTTCGTCCCAAGCACGATGATGTTAATGATTTTTTGTTTCCCCGTTGATACATGTGAAGTGGCCGTTCGGGTGTGTACATGTGTACACGGTCACAGCACTAGAATTCACAACACAAAACGAGGACATAACTTCAACCTTGGGCTCAACAATATAACACGTTCCTAAACCAAACCTTAGAAAAACAACAACAAACAACAACACCCCATTTTCTACCCTATATTTTTTTAAGGAGAAAAAGCCTAGAGCAAAGTTCTGCCACCAGACCATATGTTGCCTCACCACAATTGAGGATGCATGTACTGCTCAAAACGCATGGATAATTAAGCTACACATACTACCACAGAAATGAGGAGAAATTCCTACAATAATTCATTTTGTATTTTCTCCTATTTTAGGTTCATATAAAGTATATTTGTCCCATACACTTCTTTACAATTCTTTGCTATAAATAATTCTGTTGTGACAAGCATGATCTTTGTTATTGTTCATCCAATGGAAAAGGAATTTCTGTTGTATGACCGATGAATCAATAAATTCAATTCAATCCTGTTCTCTAATATTTTCACAGTTGCTCCCTTCACAATATTCTTGTAGTCATTGTAGTCTGATGGACATACACTGTATAACCCTGTAAATTGCCCTTGCCTTAAAATATATGTACCCTTACAATACAAAGCTGCGGAACAAGTCCAGGTTTTGTAAGGTTCAAAATGGGATTGTTCTAAACCACCAGGGGTCAAGGGGGTCATAGTCACAAAGTTACAATTGCCTACATGTACTGTTAAGTATGGTAGCTCATGCAGGTACAGCCGGGGTAATCATGCCATACTTCATAGTAGGTGAAGTAGAGCATATTCACACAGTAGCTAGATGCGCGCTATATAAATGGACCTATTATTATCTCTTATATATACAGGCGTGTGAATATACTTTGTTACAACGGAATGGATAAAGGTCAAATTGAGATGTGATTTAGTTTTAAAAAGGGATCTGGGAGTTGTTTCATACAGCTGTGCGTAAAGTTACAAATGACTTTACAAATGATTTGAATATGAAGAGCTAAATAAATGGGATGCCCAAAATTGCATTAAAATGTTTTGTTAATAATGATAAGCTGAATCTACATCTGCATATTTCAACTTTAACTTATGCAATCAAAAGGATTTAAGAATCCCATTTACAATGTATAGTTAGCTCTTCATATTCAAGTCATTCGTAAAGTCGTGCGTTACTTTGCGCACAGCTTTATGAAACACCCCTGGTGAGTAACACTTTTTGCAAAGACTACATGTAGCTTATATGTGAATACCTCAGACTCTTCTTTAAATAATCTTGAAGACATTGTAGTTGATGTTAAGTGCACCCTAAATGTAGCCATGCCAAGGCCATGTTGGAGAAGCGAACTCTGTCCTGTGATGAGATCTGATATTTACAAATTAATTGCAACTTGTGAAATAATCACACAAAGCTACATTTAGCTAATATTGAATGTAGAAGGTTCAATTCAATTCAAATCAATTCACCTATCATTTTAGTTAAAAATCAATAGTGTGCAACGTACATAAAATAACTTGAGATGGTACTCGCGATACACATGTAACAGTTATACAAATCTTTGCAATTAATATAAAACTTATATTCATTTGCAACTGATTCGGATCATCAGAATTAAGCCAGTTCATAGTTGCAGTCTGAGCATGAGCAGATAAAGGTCATTGCAAGACCTAATTGGGAAATACACGGAGACAAAATACTGGATACATGCTCATGAAAGTGATGTAATCATTATTCATTTATGCACAAGCAGTGCACTGCATGACACAGGTGGGAGTATTCTTTGAAAGGGGACACAAAGGCTATTTATGTACATCTACATGTAGCACCTCCATCGCTGTAGGACTGATTATTTCAAAATGTACAAAGTGGGACCTCTTCATGTTTTGAAGATCTGTGGATATTCGGGGTCATTTGAGTCATGTGCTGAACGTGAACTGGTCTATTAATATAACACTGAAGTTCATTTGCAACTGATTCGGATCATCAGAATTCTCAAGACAGGGCCCTTTTCTGCAACTTTTTTGTTAATATGTCTAGCTGATATATGTGAACAACTCTTACCACAACAGTCTTGAAGAGATTGTAGCCTGATGTGAAGTGCACCCCAGCCTTCCCAGCATCAACTGAGTTTATTACCATGGCCAGACGCTTCCATGTCGATGTAAACCATCTCCTGTTTAAGAAAAAAAATGCAGTACATACTTATGAAAGAAGCTTGCGAACGCTGCCAATTTATAAGAAAAAAATAATTTGATACAAAGGTCTTTTGTCAAAAAATAGTAAAACCTACAAATAATAGCTAATGAATATGATGTGATCAAACGGTTTTTGAGCGTCATGTAACGCCTGGCTGGAATGCTCCCCAGTGTGTGCGGGCAAGCACTGAATCCAATGACCGGGGTAATAGTATATTGTAAAGCGCTTTAGAGACATTTGTAATTTAAGCTCTATATAAAAATTAAATATTATTATTATTATTATTATTGATTGATTTATGCATCGACCGTACATTCGATGAATCACAGGTGGAAGTATTCTTCTCAAGAGGGCAAACAAAAGATATTCATTAAGCATGGTCAAACACCAGTATGAC
>JAVYIG010003762.1:0-183378 GCA_035222895.1 Strongylocentrotus droebachiensis | reverse complement strand
ATAGCAGTAAATACATTTTTTTTAACTTACTGATGTTAAATGAATAATTTAAAAATTCAAATTGTAAGTCTAGTGTCAAACTTTGCTTACAGCTGCATCGACATAGCTGTGTACAGTCTATGCAATAATGTGTGGTGTGTATATTTGTGTATAGGTATAATAATACCCGCCTCACAGCAAGTATGCAGTGCTAGAGGTCAATACGCATTAGCATTGACTCTCTATGCTTTGCTGGAGTGGATGATTCTCAATCTCGGACCACGCCCCTCCTGACACTAGTATGGTACTGATAATTAGACACTAGTGCAAGTGAGTGTGATAACAATGTAGCACGCCCGACCCGGTGCTGGAGGTGGTGCAAAAGTGCACAAGCGCCTGAAATTGCATGGCTTAAAACTAATTCATGACAAGTTCTCACATTCACATAAAATTTGGCTCATGGGTGGACAGAACAGTGTTTTCAAATCATCATAGAGTCTCTGGGTGCTTTTAAGGGACACTTTTTCACCCTAGAAACACGGTTGCGTTCAAGCGATTTTTCATCGGTCTTAAAAATAAATGTGTTTCAAAACGCAAACATGAAATGCTGAAAAAGATGCGTTTTGTATCCTGATTCTGCAGAATCACAATTGCTAAAAATCGCTTGAACGAACGGAGATCTCAATCATGATTCTATAAGTATCGTGGCCTGCTTCCTGTTTGCCCGACAGCCAACCGTAAACAAATTAAGAAGGCACACAGCAAAGTTGACCTAACCTGGGTCAAACTGCGCAGTGTAATGAGCGAGAATCAGGATTGATGAAAAATCGCTTGAGCGCTCTCCCGCAGTAACCGTGTTTTTTAACGGCGTTTTGATTTGTGATTTATGTATGTGACACCCTATGTACATTATCTCTTCACAGTTCCGACCCTGGTGATCCGGAGCAGTGCAAGTACAGTGGTATGTCTGCAGCCCCATCGATCCAAAGCGACCTATCATCACTCCCTTGTGCCCAAGGGTAGGGGAGGCAGGTCCTCCTTCAGCGGTATAGTAGCAGCCGTCTTTGGGGGCAATGGCTTCCTCGGAAAGTATATCGTCAATAGGCTCGGTGAGTTTCACAAAACATTAAGTTCTTAAAGGTGCATTGAATTTTCTGGTAGAAATAACTCTTCCAAAGAATCTTCTTGTCCCTGCCATCTTTTGTTTACCCCCGAGTTCTTCTATAAAATATTTGATATCGTTTTTAATATGATATAAAACAAAAACAAAGCAGAACAAATCTTTAGAATGGTCAAAATCACGAACATAAACCAATAACATGAAGGGTAGGCCTAGTGTCTTTTAATTTTATTTGAGCCTTTGTAGAGCATGGACTGAAGAAAAACTAAGATTTATATTGGAAATTAGCCTGTTTCTGAAGTACATGTTTCAGTGGTGTCAGTATCAACTGTCAAATTGCACTAACATTGTAGAAAGTAAGATTTTGCACAGTATTTCAATATTGTCAGTTTGATCTTTACTTTCATATAACAAGTATAACAAAATGAATCCAGATGATGTATTTGTTGTGTCAATTGTAGTGTTTTGTTACAGAGAGGGGGGGGTCAAATTACACAACATTTTAGTGAGTAAGAGAACAGTATTTTGATGTTTTCAGTTGGATCTTATTTTTAAGAATGAATCTGACTGATTTCCATGTTTGGATACAGGTCGAGAGGGTTCTCAGGTTGTGGTACCCCATCGATGCGATGAATACTATGTGCAACCCATGAAGCTGATGGGAGACCTGGGGCAGATCATGTTCAGGGTAAGCAATCACATTTATAAAGGGAAAGATGACTTCCGATAAAGCCCCACTGCACTACGAAGAGCTACTTGCGCCCTCTATATAGCAAACGATCCCTAATCGGTGCGTGTTGGTCCCCCATGATCCCCTTTTTCTTATTTTAATTGAGAGCTGATTTGATGAGATAACCACCTGTCAGTGACCATGCAGGGAGGTCTAATCCCTCCTGGTCAAAGTAGTGCGGTGGGGCTTTAAGAAGGGAAAGTTGAGTTCCGTTAAAGATATAATAAAACAAAATTGTGAACTTTTTCATTCTTTATATAGTTATCAAACCTGCTTTAGTGACCACCTGTATAGAAAGACCACCTCTTTTGTTTCCCTTGAAATAGGTTTCTCATTGAAACATGTACTATCTATAGTCACCTGTACATTAAGACCCCCTGCCTATAAAGACCACATTTCTTGTCTCCCTTGGGTGGTCTTAATAGACGGGTTTCACTGTATGTCAATTTGGAAGAATACCACTGTAGAAATGTCCCTTGAAAAGGATTGCTCATCAAATGCTGTCATATTTGAAATACATGTATGATGAGGAATAGCTCAAAGCTCAAAAGTTTGGACCCACTTTTTATGCCACAGTTATGTGTATTCCCATCTACTTATTTCTGCGTGGTGCATGTTTCATTTCAGCAAGTTTGAGTAGGCAGAGGCATATTGAAGATGCAATCAAATTCATCTCCAAGGAGATAGATACTGAAAGATAAAAATGCAATTACAACCTTTACAAAATTGAACCTATCAACTACAAATTGAACCTATATGTCACTGGACTGTGGATCACAAGGTCCGTGGTTCAAGTCCCACCGCGGCATTAATGTCCTTCGGCAAGACATTGATCTACATTTGCCACTCTCCACCCAGGTGTTAAATGGGTACCCGGTAGGATGCGAAAGCTAATGTGCTTAGATTAGCAAGTGTGCGCTTTTAAAAATGACGCCTGGCTGGAATGCTCCCCAGGGAGTGGAGAATGTGCATACATTGTGTGCGGGTAAGCCTGAATCTGATGACCGGGGGTAGTAATATATATCTGTAAAGCGCTTTGAGAGGGCCTTCGGTCCGAAAAGCGCTATATAAGAACTAGCTATTATTATTATTAACGGGTTGTTTGCTACAGTAATTTCTATCAGTTGTAAAAAGTCAGTGTGCTATTTTAACTACACAAAACATTTATGGATGATTAATTTGTGAAATTTTCATGAATTCATTTGAAAGTGTTTTTGTCTCGCCTGCGTAGCAAAAAGCGAGACATAGGCGCCGCTTTTCCGGTGACGGCGACGGCGGCGGCGACAGCGGCGGCGGCGACTGCATCAACATCAAAAACTTAACCTAAGGTTAAGTTTTTGTATTTTTAATATAATTTTTAAATTATAGGATCTTAGTCAATGAAACTTTGACTATAGGATTATCAAGTCTCCCCAATCATGTGAGTAGAATTTCAGGTCACTAAGTTAAGGTCAACAAACTTAGACTTTGTTGTGGCATCAACATCAAGATTTTCAAAATGCTTCTTCTTCGTTATTTTTCAACCGATTTTGATTCTGATTGTTTCATATGATAGGGCTAGGAGGGGGAATTAAAACCTCTACACAGAATCGTGAAATTCATTATCTATGCTATTTTATGCAAATTTATTCGAAATTACAGAAAATGCTTCTTCTCCTTCATTTCTCGACCGATTTTGATTGGTTTGCTTTATATCGTAGAGCTAACTTTGGTACACTAAACTTCTACACCTAATTTTGAAATTGTTCTCCATTCATTAATTATGGTAATTTATGCAAATTTATTCAAAAAATAACAAAAATTGCTTCTTCTCCCTCATTTCTAGACCGATTTTGATTTGGTTTGCCTTAACTGGTAGAGCTAAATTTGGAACACTAAACTTCTACACAGAATTTTGAGATTTTGGTCCATTGATTATTTATGGTACTTCATGCAAATGAAATGAAATTATGTCCCTTCCAGGGCATCAAATTTTTATTTTTTGACCAGTTCAAAAGTGTACCACATAAAATTTACGATATTTGTTGTTGCGAGATGCGGATGAGCGCTAGGTCATTGAAGTTCTGGTTTATCATATTGAATTGCGTTATGCAGGCGAGACCGCCAAGAGCGTTTCCCTTGTTTAAATGATAGTTCTGATATTGTTTCAGTTTTGTTCAAGTATCATGCTGGAAAATAATTGAATCACAATTGACACTACACCAATTACATGTACTTGGGGAAGTGTAATGTGAAATAATTGAATAACAATACACCAGTTTACGGTTACGGGCACCATTTAAACAAAGCCAATGACCTCTAGAGGTCAGTGGTTTATGCGTAAATTAAGATTGCGCCCATGCAAATTATGATGATATTACTGCCTGCGCGCTGCGTTTTGCGCTCACATCATGATTTGCATGGGCGCAATCTTAATTTACGCATAAATACCACTGACCTCGGGTCATTGGCTTTGTTTCAAAGGCAATAACATGTCTGCGCATGCGCACTGATGTAACCGTAAACTGGTGTATTGGAGTAAAAATCACAAACATTTCTTGCAATTAAAGGTTCTATGTATTATTTGATTTTTCTAGCAATACAATCTTCGTCAACATGATTTGATCAGAGACATCGTTCAGAACTGCACCGTGGTCGTCAATCTACTGAGTAAAGACTACGAGACAAGGTATGTCCTCTTGATTAAACACAAATATTGAGTGTGACTATTTCAAGGGGAGAGGGAGTCCACCCAGATACTAATTTGGATTTGATATCGAAAGTTAACAAGAGAAATAGACCAGTGGAAGTTTGAGGTAAACCAATCAGAGAACAAGAAAGTTATCAATTGTTTAGCTGTAATGGATCAAGTGCAAATTGGCAACTCCATTTTTGGCCTGTACTCTGACTCTTTTACGCTCTCCTTTTCCTTGTAACACTCTCTCATATGCACTCCCTCTCTCACTATCTTTCTCTCTGTGTCTCTCACTTCCTCCTTTTGTTATACGTTGCTCTGCCTCTCCAACACTTGCATTTTTTAGCTCTCCTTCTTTATCACATTATCCCTCCCTCTCTCACACTGTCATATATATATACTTAAAGCAGGACTGCACTACTTGTAGCTAATTGTGCCCTCTAAATAGCCTAAGCAGTACCCATTGGTCCCCCATTGTCCCCCTTTTCTTGTGTCTATTGAGAGCTGATTTGATGAGATAACCACCTGCCGGTGACCATGAGGGAGGTCTAATCCCTCCTGGCCAAACTAGTGCAGACAGGCTTTAACACTCTCTCATCCTCTCTTTCTTTCCAGGCACTTTACATATGAAGACATCAACATCGAGGCCCCTAGAAACCTGGCCAAGATCTGCAAAGAGGCTGGTGTACCAAGACTAATTCATGTGTCAGCCTTGGGCGCCGATATGGCCTCTCCAGCCAAATTCCTTAGAACAAAGGTAATAATTAATTGTAGTATTGATCTCGGTATGTATACCATATATTATTTTTGCAAAGATTTTACATGAAACAACGAGTTTAGATATAGCGCATCTTTAAAAAAATTCCAAATATCCATGGATCTTTTTAAAGTAGCTGTTCAAAGATTTTAAAAACTAACTTCATTTTCATTAATTGAAAGGTGAAAGTTTGATTGGACAACTTTAACAAAATTCAATGCTTGGAAAACATTCAAAGTAATGTTTATTATCAACTACAAAACGCTTAAATACAGCCCCGGCATAGCACCTGAAAGCTCTCTGAGCAATGCTGAGATGTGTGACATCTCAGCATTACTAAATTATGTAATTAGAATAAGCCAAATAAATTGATTTTATCAAACAAATACTATCAAATCTGATGTAATTATGATGCATTTGCACATGACAACTCTCAAGAGCGTCCTAAATAATTTGATCTGTGTGTATTATTTTAGGCTGCTGGAGAGCGAGTCGTAAGGGAAGAGTTTCCTGAGGCTGTCATTGTCAGGCCGGCTCAGATGTTTGGAAGAGAAGATAGATTCTTCAACCATTTTGCAAGTAAGTCTGATGAAGACATTTCTAATACCTTTGTATATCTTTCTGTTGGAAATGAAATAAATACGAATTGAATTGATTTGATTTGAATGAAAAGAAGCCGATAACCACCTCAACCCCAGTTTATATTACAAGAATATGTTGTTTCACCATGATAAAAATGTATAGCTGTACAGTAATTTTTTTTCCAGTCTGAATGCAATGTATTATAACTAAACATCACAGCGAAACACATGTATGGGCATTATTTTGAACATAAATTTAATAGAGAATCAGGGTCCCATTTTTGTTTCACTGTCCTATCGTACTAAAGCCAAATAAATGGGCGGAGCTTATTGGTAGAGCGCACTGTTGATTGGCAGCTGTCATTTGAACTGACCTCTTCAAAACTACTTTCTGCACATGACGTTTCTTTATGCTGTTATCCAGTGTACTCGCCCCTTTCGCAATACAATAATTCATTATTCTATTTATTTATAAGAGCTTCACATTTCAGAAACCACATTTGCAAGCTAGGAGAAGCTTTCTAGCACGGACATTGTTCTTCATCCTTGTACATAACATGTACTAGGATAAATTAAACCAACTGTTGATGTCGCTCATCATTGCACATGTTCATATAGTGTTATTGCTTGTTTTTGTTCGTTTTATTATAGACCAGAGGTTCTTTGGTGGTGTTCCTTTGTTCCCACGTGCCAAGAGAGTTGTCAAGCGACCGGTATACGTAAGTTATGATGCTTTACGTAACAAGTTCAAAGGTTAAGAATAATGATAAAGATATTCATAAAGGGTATTTTACATCTTTAAAGTGCATTACATGAATAAATTTACCCATCACCGAAATATATTTAGTTCAGGGCCCCTTCTTATAAAGAGTTGCAATTGATCTGAATCAATCCCAAGTTTGCAATCCCCTATTTTTTATGTACAAAGTTGCGATTGATATTAATCGCAGATAAGTTGCGATCATTATCAACTCTTTATAAGACATGGCCCCGTATGTTACGGTTTTCTTGTCACTATGCTGTATTCTAAATTTAAAGGGATAGTTGAGTTCTGTTTTCAGATCGCAAATGCCTTCAAAGTGCATGGTTATTGCTCTTATTCTTATCTATGACATTTATAGTGTCCTTTTAGAACCTAAAATTGCTATGAAGGTAATTTTAGACCCCAAAATGTGTGAAATTTAGCCAATACAATCATACCAGTTCAGCTCCACTTAAAAAAAAAACATGGTGACCGTTAATTGATTATTTAAGTGAAAATAGCAATACATGAGCCGGCTAATTGTGGGTAATATACGCAACACGAAAATGCCAACGAAAAGCCAACATTGGCATTGGCTGAAATACGACGTAAAAGGCGTTATTTCGTTTTTTTCAACATTTTTTTCAAATTTTTCAAAATATCTAATATTTGTGGTGGTACACAAGTATTCAAAATTTCAGCCGTCTCTGAACCGATTTTGATCAAACAAAGATGATTTTGTCATTTAAATATTATGTTCTTTCAAATTTGACACTCATTTTTTCATTATCTCATAACAAAATTATTTTGTGTAGCGCCCTCTGCAACAGAACTCAACTATCCCTTTAAGCCTTGGATATTACTTGTATGAAGAGATATTGCAGGCTTGAATACACACTCAATTACCATAAAAAATGACTCGTGAGTAGACAAGTACATGTAGTTGCACCCCTGCATAAAATGAGGCCCACACAGAACCCAAGTTTGACTTCTGTTATGTGCATGGGACTTTATGTTATTTTTTTATTTTTCTATTTTTTTTAATTCTCCTTTTTAAATCTGCAAGCTCATGGTTGAGAGTGATTATACACATTAAAGCTGTTCTCTTTTTTTTGGGTTCTTTACTTTATTTTTATTTTTTTCAGGAGATTGGTGAACTTTAAATGCGCTTTAGAATATATCATAATAACCATGAATTAACAATGTAACATTTTATCAAATATTTTGTATGTAAACCAATTCAGGTTGCTGATGTAACGCAAGCCGTTACGTCTACTATCAATAAGAAGGATTTGCCCGGTATGATTTGGTTAATATGTTCATCAGAAGTAGTATTTTATTTCATATTTCTCGGTAACAAGAATACATGAGAGCCCGCCCGCAACGCTACAATCAATACGTTCGTCGCGCTTACATCGTATGATATACGAAATCTTGAGCTGCAAAAATCTGTTTATATTTTTGCAATCCTTCGTTTCCGGCAGAGTTTTTTGCCGAATTTCGCTCGTAGAAAAGTTTCTGACACTTTTGAAACAGGTTTTGTTCTAAAATGGACAAATCTTGGGACTCTAAAACAATTTTTGAAATCCCATCTTCTGCTCGGTGCCTGCCGGGCACGAGCAAGTCACCATCGGAACCTGCAATCACGGGGACGGGTACTAACCCGCAGGCAGCCGGGCCCATAATGCCTACCGTACCCGGTGTTTCTCCCCTGACGAGTAAGGCAAAGCCGAGCTCGGGCATTGCTGTGGGTACTCCCAAATGCAAAATTAGTAGCAAGGCAAAGCCGAGCGTGCAAGAAAATACTAAATCGTCTAAGACGAAAGTCAAATCCTCTGACAATAAATGTGTTGGTAAGGCTAAGCCGAACCGCGAGGTTGACAACACGAGCAAGGCTAAGCCGAGCTTGGACTCAAAATCGAAGTCTGTGGATTCACGCATTGATAAGCTGGAAGACATGCTTTCTGTGTTAATGGAGAGAATCCCTGCCCCGGCACAGCCGGCTCTGGACCCACAGACATTCTCCTCTCCGGTTGATAAAAACACGGAGCCCCTCTCGGTAGGAAGATTGACCTCGGGGGAAGGCCTTTTGGCCGATGATCTTTATGATGGAAGTGAATCGCCAGGTAGCGAACTTCTTTATGATACCGACGATGTCGGAAGCATGGGCAGAGCTGTTGGTAGTGTGCCTACTACTGCCGGCAAGGGACAAGATTCAATTCCCATGATCGCCGCAAAATTTGCCATGCCCTCGGGATTGGTGCCCCCTTACATGACGACATAGCTCAATCTATGACTTATTTGATGAGCAACAAACTGGAAGAAAAATCTCTGGATGAGGCGGCTGAGAAATATCTTTCCCCCGAAAACTGTGAATTGCTTGACACTCCAAGAGTGAACACAATTATTTGGGAAAACTTGCGTTCAGCAACTAGAAATAAAGATCTGAAAATTCAGTACATCCAGAAGTCATTAACCAAAGGCTTGTGTGCTTTTGCACGATCTCTGAACCCGGCTACGATGACCGAGGAGCAGCATGATGCATTGGCGCTGCTATGTAATGCCAATTACGGCATAAATTCCATGAGGAAGGATTTGATCAAACCGGATCTCAACCCTCTTTTTCATCATCTGTGCCGGCCAACTTACCCAGTTACCAAACACTTGTTTGGCGAGGATCTGGGGCGCCAGGTTAAAGAACTGCAAGAACAGCAAAAAGCCACGGCAGGTGTTATGAACACGAGAAACCAGCCTCAAGACAGGCAGCAACGCTCATATCATCCTTATCGCAAGGTTACAGACTATGCCAAGCACACCATGAAACGAGCTGGCTGGTTCCCCAATCGAGATCAAGGCAATTCGTCATCCCGTATGTATGGGAACTCAGAGCGCCCTTTTTTAGGGCAGCGCCAGAATTCCAACTTCAAGAAAGGGAATTCAAAACAACAGCCATCACACACCTACACCCCAACAGCCAACAGGGGCAAACAATCGTACCATCGCAAGAAGTAGTCGGGGGAAATTCCCCTTCAGGCTCAAGCACTCAAGAGGTTAGTGTTTGTAATGAAGCCGTGTCTGATATGGTCGGAGGTCGACTGAAGCCATTTTATGAAAATTGGTGCAAAATTACTTCAGATCCATTCTTACTTCAAGCTATTCAAGGCTACAAACTGGAATTTGATCCAGACAAATTCCCCCCCATACAAGACAAGCCCCTCCACACTTACAAGCGAAATGCTATGGAGATGGCTAAGATCCATGAGGAGTTGAATACTCTAGAAAATAAAAACGTCATTGAGCGTTGCTCACACGTCAATGGTGAATTCATTTCACACATTTTCACAAGACCAAAAAAGAATGGAGGTGTTAGACTAATTCTGGATTTGTCCAAACTTAACAAATACATTACTTATTGCCATTTCAAAATGGACAACATTTTCACTGCTGTCTCCCTCTTATCTGAGGGAGACTTCATGGCTTCAGTCGACCTTCGCGATGCATACTACACGGTACCCATTCATACAGAATCTAGAAAGTACCTTCGCTTTGTGTGGCAGGGACAATTATGGCAATTTAAAACCCTGCCAAATGGGCTAAGCTCTGCCCCCAGGCTATTTACTAAGCTTCTCAAACCTGTGTTTGCCTGTCTTAGACAATCCAAACACAAAGTTGTTGGATATTTGGATGACACTATAATTATTGGTAAAACCAAGTCTAGAACACTAGAATCCGTGACAGCTACTACAATGTTGCTGAGTAGACTGGGATTCATAATTCATCCAATAAAGTCGGTGCTTGAACCGACTCAAGACATTGAATTTCTTGGATTCAGACTTGATACAATTAGAATGGAAATTACACTGCCTGTTAACAAAGGCAAAGACGTAAGAGAGGCATGCATTGGGTTGCTAGAGAAGAAAGCCCCCTCCATAAGGGAAGTTGCGAAGATAATTGGGAAAATAGTAGCAACATTTCCAGCTTCTCAGTATGGGCCACTGCATTACAGGGCACTAGAGAAAAAGAAAATAGCAGCATTAAGGTGCAATAAAGGGCACTTTGACAGACCCATGGTACTTTCACCTAAATCTAAAGATGAAATAAACTGGTGGGTTTCAAATGTTACTTCAGTTAAGTGCCCTATGCATCATGGGAAATTCATGATGGAATTGCGCACCGATGCCAGTGGAAAAGGCTGGGGTGCTACAGATCTAAAATCACAAACGGGGGGCAGATGGAACAGCCAAGAATTAGCTAGGGCTCACAATAATGAAATTAATTATCTTGAGACCCTTGCAGCAGGCCTCGGGTTGAAAGCTTACTGTTCTAACATGAGAAATACACATGTTCTGATTAGGCTTGATAATATGACGGCAACTGCATACCTCAATAATATGGGAGGTATTAGATCACACTCCTGCAATGAAATGGCCAGTGAAATTTGGGAGTGGTGTAAGGATAGAAATATTTGGTTAACGGCTGCTCGGGTTGAAAGCTTACTGTTCTAACATGAGAAATACACATGTTCTGATTAGGCTTGATAATATGACGGCAACTGCATACCTCAATAATATGGGAGGTATTAGATCACACTCCTGCAATGAAATGGCCAGTGAAATTTGGGAGTGGTGTAAGGATAGAAATATTTGGTTAACGGCTGCTCATCTCCCAGGTACTCTAAACGTCGAAGCAGACCGCATGTCTAGGAAATTTAATGACAACATTGAATGGATGCTCGATAGGGCTATGTTCAAGTCAATAGTGGGTAGATATGGTCTGCCAGAGGTAGATTTGTTTGCAACTAGGCTCAACGCTCAGCTACCAAAGTATATTTCGTGGATGCCAGACCCTAATGCTTGGGCAGTGGATGCATTCACCGTAGACTGGGGTACTCTCAATTTTTATGCCTTCCCACCTTTCAACATAATTCCAAGGTGCCTACAGAAGATTAAAGTAGACAATGCACGAGGCTTATTGGTGGTACCAAACTGGCCTACACAAGCCTGGTTTCCCATTCTTGAAGAAATGTTGCTCGAAGAGCCCATGCTTTTGCCATGGAACATTTCACTTCTCACTCAGCCAGTGTCTGGCAGTCCTCACCCTCTCACTAATCTTGATCTCCTTTGTTGCAGGCTTGGCGTGCACACTGTGACCTACATGGATTAACAGAGAGAACTACAGACATTATTGGTGCATCATGGAGAGAATCAACAAAGAAACAATACAACATTTACATCTCCAAGTGGAAAATTTTCTGCGAACAGCACAAACTTCCATGGATGCAGGCTAAAGCTAAGGATATTTTAGAGTTTTTCAGTGACCTTTTTTACAGACATAATGCTAGCTATAGTGCTATCAATACAGCAAGGAGTGCCCTGGCATCAGTCATGAGTTTGGATGATAGCAACTATACGATTGGTTCACATCCTATCATAAGCAAGTACATGAAAGGTGTTTTCCAGCTAAGAACTCCAACCCCACGCTATGCTCAGGTTTGGGACGTCAGTATTGTATTGGATTACCTTCGTCTTCAACCAGCTAATGATAAGCTTCCTTTGTGTAAATTGACTCAAAAATTGAGCATGTTACTTGCGCTTACTTCAGCACAAAGAGTACAAACTCTGTGGAACCTTAATTTGGACAAGATGTGTTTGAAGGCAGACTCGGTGGAATTCCACGTTGATAGCCTGCTTAAGCAGAGTAAACCAGGAAATGTTGGTATAATGGTCAAGATATCAGCATTCCCAGAGGATGAACGGCTTTGTGCCGTACATTGCATTGAACAATATATAAAACTGACAAAAGAAATAAGGAAGTCAGAGAGACACCTGTTCATCTCGTTTCGGAAGCCACACAAAAGGGCATCCTCGCAAACAATTTCGAGATGGATCAGAGTTGTGATGAAAAATTCTGGCATCGATACGGACCAGTACAAGTCTCACTCTACAAGGGCAGCATCTACTTCAATAGCCAAGAAGATGCACATCCCAATGGATGTGATTCTCAAGCATGCCGGTTGGGCCAATGAGAAAACTTTTGAAAAGTACTACAACAAACCAGTGAATACGGGACATTCTACTTTCACTCAAGCAGTCCTACATCACTGATTCTGATTTCTACCAGGACCAGGTTAGCTATTCCTGATATTTTGTTGACAAATTATTGTCGCATATGTGACTACTGAGCTTTGAAGTCTCATGTATTCTCGTTACCGAGAAATATGAAATAAAATAGGAGGATTAAACGAGAACTTACAGTTTGAAGTTTGATCCGTATTTTATGAGTATTAGGAGGTTAGAGAATACATGCCCTACCTCTCCCTCCCTTGCTCAGGATCATTAGTATGTTCTCATCAGTCCTATTTTATTTATTTTATTTGTTCATCAGTAGTCACAGTTGCTTTGAAGATTGATTGTAGCGTTGCGGGCGGGCGGGCTCTCATGTATTCTCTAACCTCCTAATACTCATAAAATACGGATCAAACTTCAAACTGTAAGTTCTCGTTTAATCCTCCTATTTTGAATCAACAAAATGACATAATTTTTTTAAAAATTTTATTTAAACTATTTCAGGTTTCTGATGTAGCGCAAGCCATTATGTCTATCATTAATGAGAAAGAGGCAGACGGCAAGACATATGAACTGGCTGGGTGAGTATGTTACCGTGTATTAGAAGTCCATGAAATTGAATGTACATCCTTTGGCAAGACTTTACTCTACATTTGCCACACTCCACCCAGGTGAGGTAAATGGGTACCTGGTAGGATTATTCCTTGAAATAAACTGTGCCCTGATAACCGCTACTGGAGCTAAAGCCGGGGTAATAATTTTCAAACCTCTTTGGAAGCGCATAGGGACATTATAATGTGATATGGGCTAATTAAAATGAAACGTGTTAACTGTAGTCTTTTAATGTTTTCCTAGTATCAAAAGAAACAAGTGCAAGATCCCTTGTTATTCTATTCATGATTTCAAGTGAATTTTAATTTAGATATTGAAAAAGAACACCAAGGCCCCGTTTCATAAAGTGTGTTACCAGTAAGAAATGCTGAATTTCTATGACAAAGTGTGGTCTCAGCCGATCAAATGCCATGATTTCAGTAGCTTATAACAGTTAATATAACTTGTTGTGATACCAAGTTTTACGAAACAAGGCCCTGGACCCTTCCACCCAAGCCTATGATTAAGCAGCCAGGAGCAAGGGGCAATTTCTTTTTAAAAGCTGCCCCTTGCCCACAGGGATTTACCAGAGCAAGGGGCAATTTTCCAAAAACAGATAATGACAACCAATTACAAAAGTAAAAAAACTTCAAAGATACAATGTTAATTTCATAATGCGAATACGATCAATTTAATAACTTTTTAATCTTAACAAGATCAACAGGAAAGATTGACTAAGAACATCAACTTGCACATTAAACAGTATTTTAAAGTAACTAAAAAGAGTATATATTTTGCTTCTCTAGTGTTTGATCATGTACCACAGACAGAGACTCGGTTGCATGCATTATTTGACCAATTATATCTCTTTGTATTTTGTTGCAGACCTAATGGCTACCTCCTGACCGACCTGGTTGACTTCATATACCGTGTTACCCGCCGCCCCTACATCAGGTACCCTGTACCCCGCCCCATCCTGCGTCTCATCGCCAGCGGGTTTGAACTCACGCCCTTTGACCCCTTCCTCACCCGGGACATGCTGGAACTGGTAGGTGATTGGGTGGTTGACTGGTACAGTCAAACCTGTCTATAGCGAGCGACCGCCCAAGGGAAACACAAATAGTGGTCTTAGGAGACAGGGGATCTTTGTATACAGGTTCCTTTAGTACATGTTTCAATGAGTAACCATTTCCAAGGGAAACAAAAAATGTGCTTGTTGTAGACAGGTGGTCACTAAAGCAGGTTTGACTGTACTGTAAAAACAGAAACTTTTGGAAGTTAACCTTTCACGACTTCTATTAAAATGATAGTGATTCTCACGGCAGCAAGACTTTGTGAATTTTTTTTTTTTTTTTTTTTTTCAGTTGTGATTCAGACATTTTGGGTTATGAAACTTATGGAGAACTTAACCACTTGCAAAGTTTACAACATTTCATGCATGCAAAGTGTTTGGCGTTACAGTACTGTCTTTTCTTGTCGATTCTACTTTTTGGGAGAAGAGATGACAGCTGGAGAATTATCCTCCATGGTAGTTGCAAATCTATGTCACACTAATTTCTGAACTCAATTTCATCATAAAAATTATTCAATGTTCCTCCTCACAGCAACATACCACCGATGTCGTCCAGAGTGGTATGCCCGGACTGGAGGATCTCAACGTCACGCCGACCACCGTTGAGTATGCTGCCATCAGGGGCCTCCGAAGACATCGCTCTGATCGATACTTTGACCTCGGTATCGACGAGGTCGAGGGCCCGGTCATAGCCAAATAATGATGGCGAATAATTAGGTCTTTATGCAAGAATACACAATTTGTTGAATAAGGAAAGAATGGGGCCCCTGAGTGAAACTCAGATGTCTAATAAATTGTATAATTGATAAGGCATTTCGAGTACTTTGAGTTCCTGGAAAAATATGAAATTTTACTTGAAATTTTGATGAATATCATAAGGATTTTGAATGAATATGAAGTTATACTTGCATTTTTAGGAAGTACACATTTCTGGTATGAGCATTGTAACACAAAAGCATGCAGAGTTTACCTGCAAAGTTAATACTCTGGTCAATTTTCAACCTGAACTTTTGAAATTTATTTTCACATTTTATCCAAACTTATAATCCAATTTAAGAGTGGAATGGCAATTACAATTATGCATTGTCAAATCTGTAATATCATTGAATAATGGTCATTTTCCAAAATATGAATGATTCATGGATTTTTCTTCAATTCAAACAATTAAATGGGATTCTGATTTTTGTCAAATTTTCCACACACCTTTAAAGGTAAAGACCAGTAATGGTCATGCGATTGCATTGTGAAAGAAACGTTGTGGAATCGATCAGAAAAGGTTGATCATCTAGCATCTAGCATCTGCAAGGTTCTGGAATCATCAAAATGATAAGAAATTTGGCCCATTCTTCGTAAAGTTACAAGCACTATACACAGAAAGATGTATATGGGACTACCCTATATCTCTCGCACGACCATGAGAGAAACAAATTTACCAAATATATGAATTAGTAGGCGGTTTCCCGGCAAATTTGTTATCATCATGTATTAGTCAAAACATATTCTTTCACATGATTGGTAATGAGAGCTTCCATTTCATTTTTTGAAATTGGGGCGTTTCCAATACTGGTCTTTACCTTTAAAAGAAAAAGAGAAACCCTCAGTAGGAAATTGCATCGTTAAAAGCGTTGTCAGTTTACTTAACCTGATGCCTATAGGAACGAAATGATTACTGCCTTGAGCTTTTGGGAATGACAGCAATCAGAAGTCAATTGATTAACTTGAATAACTGTACCTAGTATACCCCAAGACTTCCTATGCTTTCTTGGCTGTGTTTTTAACCTCTTGGCTAAAGAAATTGTATGGTTCCTGTACTCAGTTTATGGGAGTGAGGCGATTCGTTAGTCGGTGAGTTAATAATCCAATGTGAAATAGCATTTGACAGGTTAAAAAAAATTGCTATTTACAATTTGTGATATTCTTGCACAATGTATTGTAAATATGAGAAGTTTGAACAGTGTTATACACCCTCTATGTCTTGATTCGTTCAAGGCAAAATAAAGGATAGATGATATTTAAATGTTACTTTTCTATTTTTCCTGCTTTAGGTGTCATTAGATTTTGAAGAGAAGAAATGACAAAAAGCCAATTCATAGTTGAAGTCTGAGCATGAGCAGACAAAGGTCATTGCAGACCAAATTGTGAAATATACGTGCTCATGAAAGTTGTGTAATCATTATTAATTTATGCACAAGCAGTGCACTCCATGATACACAGATGGAAGTATTCTTTGAAAAGGGGAAACATGCTTTTTATGTAGCACCTCCATCGCTGTAGGAGTGATTATTTCAAAATGTACAAAGTGGGACCTCTTCATGTTCTGAAGATCTGTGGATATTCGGGGTCATTGCAGTAATGTGCTAACTGTGAACTGGTCTATTGTAATTCATTGCTTATGGAACCAATGATTCCTGTATTATGCCTATGGGAAAGAGAGAATTCAGTAGTCAATGGCTTAAAATAAGTTCTATTTTGGAGCTACCTGTACAAGAAAGAGTTGAAAATAATAGAAAAGAGTTGAAAAGAGTGATATTAACTTCATGATGCGAGAAACTTTCATAAATAAAGAGAAAAGAAAAGGTAATAAAAGCTGATCAAGCTTATTTTGGAGCTACCTGTACCGGTACAAGAAAAAGTTCGAAATAATAGAAAAGAGTTGCAAGAACTTTGAGAGGAAGAGAGAGAACAAAGAGCGATAATAACTTTATGATGCGAGAAACTTTCATATTTTAGAGAGAGAAGAAATGGAAGTGGAAAGAAAAGTTTGTATATTTTGAAGAGACTTGCATGCAAAATAAAGATTGAAAAGAAATAAGAAAAGTACGGTAAAGTTCATGTTTTGAAGTCGATATACCAGATAAAGGCCCTGTTTAATACATGTTGTTATCAATAATAAGTTACAATAACTGCAACAAATTTGTCACAGAAGTTTTGCATTTGTAATTGATACATGTAATAAGTTTTATGAAACGGGGCCAAAATATATGTCTGTAGATCACAATGTGTCAATCTTCTTTGCAACATACAGTTAACAACTAAATTATTCATACCCTTGGAATTTTTATGTCGTTTTTGTTTTTTGTTACTCAAAAATGAAAGGTGAACTGGTTGAATTAGGGCCATTGTTGAATACATGTATGTCATATTCTCAAGAAACATGAATTGGGACAAATCAATTATTCACACACAAGTACTAAAATAAGTACAAAACTTGGTATGAATAATTTAGTTACCTGTACCTGTATACATATATGAAAGAATTCAGTAAAGCAGGAGACAATACAGATACAAGTAAATCCAACAATCAATATTCTCTTTCTTCTTATGGCTTTATTTCTTCTTTCTTCCATTATTTATACATACATGTATTTTTATTTAAGGGGTTGGGTCCTGGAAAAGGTCAACAACGACAAATTATTTGTGATCTATTTCATTCTTCATTATATTAGGAAGAATATCAAAGAGAAAATGTCTCCTGAAAAGCATGGTGGTTCAAATCCTCTCATATTCAAAATGTGACACCAAATAGCTGAATGTTTAGACCAAATATTCACATTACAAGTCTGTGTAGTCCCACAGACCTATTTCTGTGAACCATGCATGTGACTTTCAGCTAGACTGGGTCACTTTCAAGTTATTTTGTTGATTCCCAAACCTCACAGTATACACCAAAAATTATGTGCTACTGTACATACTCAATCTTTTCAAATTGCTCCCAGACAGTTTCTTGCACTATGTTATCTAATATGACCAGGGATCTGTTTCACAAAGCCTTTCTTCAATGACAAATGACAAAAACCAGTAACAAATCCGCTGATAACCAATCAGAAGCAAGGATATCACTAGCTTATAACAAAAACTGTCATTTGTCACTGATGACAAGTTGTGTGAAATGGGGCCCAGAACTCAACTGATGCCTAGGTCACACCAAAACTTGTTCATTTCAATGTCGGTTCCTTTCTAGATTTGTGAGATGCATGCGTTTTCCATGCATTTCTACCCTATAAATGCATTCTTGATTTCTTGGTTCTAAGTATGCATTTTAATTTCAATGTCACTTCCGTACCATCTTGATGCCTGTACGATGTGGAGAAAAGAAGTGGAAATGCAGCGGGAAATTTGAAATTTTGAACACATTGAAAATGTTCACAGGCCTTTGCCTTGTGGCTCTGTTTCCCATAAAACGCATGGAAAATGCAGCATCGCTATATTAATGTCACTTCCAAATCAAATCTTGCCTTCCCAGATGGATGTCAGCTTGCTTCTCCAGTTTCACATCGAAATAGAAATGCATGGGCTCAGTGCATCGGCCAAATCTTCTAGTGGACGAGCTGATGACGTTTCCTTCTCAAAATTCTGTTCACATAGTCTTGTAATCCTTGAAAAAGACTTCTGATTCAGTCATGTCTCCATTTAATTCTCCTTCATCTCATGGTTTCATATTCTCTCATACTTTCAGAAATATCGGTAAATATGATGATGTTTCCATTTTTAAATCTTTTTCATACAGTCAGTCAGTCTACGCATGTCTCTGTTTGATTCTCATTCATCCTATTCCTTCAATTCTTCTCTCTTTCATCCTTTAACTCCATCATCAAAACAACATTCTTCGCTGGACTACATGCTGGTAACTTTCCCCTCGCCAAATTCTTCTCAAAACAGCGATAAAGTCTTATATTCCACATTATATTACAGTTTTCTTGGTTAATTTTCCGACGGTTACTTTTTCTTCTTCTTTGTACTCCCTGGAGTTGTTAACGTTGACTTGGTTACCGATTGGCGGAATTTCTTGGACTGTTGGAAAAAGCATAGAAATTACATCATGTGCTTATTACATTAAAACAAAATTGTCTCATTCCAAGTTGACATAATAAATTCAATATATTACAATAAGAATAAAATTTGCTCAATCAGGCCATTTTTCTGTTATGAGCTCTGCATGTTTTTTTTTTATTATGTAAGCATTTAGGACATCTCTGTCAATACGTTCTGAAAATGTTGCTTGTATTCTTTACAAGATAAATGACAAAATATTTATTTAATGTCCAGTGTGTTACAATTCCTGCAAAACTGGTAACACGCAAGGTACATGCTTTGATATTAGACATGCTTTCTGGTTAGAAAATACAATCTAATGCTATGAGGCAGGGATGCCAACCTTTCAGAGCACAAATCAGTAACCATAAGGCTCAAAATCAGTAATTTCCTATGCGGCGCCATGAATCTTAAAAGAATGGCAAGCGGACGCATGCGCGCATGATTATCTGAAATTTGTTGTGATTTTACTCCCACAAAGTTGCTAAATATTGATTTTCAGTTCATCACAACACATAAGTTTTCAATGAAAAATTGGCTTCTATTAAGAGAATACTTGATAATTTTCCATCTTTCTCATGCAGCGAGTGCTGGATGGCCACCATACTGTACAGCACTTGCTACGATAGATCCCTATGCGCAAAAAAAAAAAAAAAAAAAAAATACGTTTTTTTTTTTTAGACAACATTCCGTACTGCCGTAATGGTCGTTAATTTCCGTACCAATTACGGGAAATCCGTACTAGTTGGCATCTCTGTATGAGGACTTCCAATGATTGTTTGGTCTTTGCTTTGAATGCATTCATGCCATGTTTCAAGCTTCCATTAGGCAATATCACCCAGTGCCGCAAGAAGTACTTGTGATTGCACAATTTTTGCTTTGAATGCATTCATATCATGAATGCTTTCTGCTTCTCATTAGACAACATAATCCAGCCCGATGAGGGGTAACTTTGATTGCTTGATCATTCCTTTGAATGCATTTATGCAATCATTGCTTTCTAGTTCTCATCAGATAGTACAATCGAATGCTAAGCGGACTACATGAGATCGGCTGATGTTTGAGTGGAATGCTTTCTAGTTTTCGTCTGGGGGGTGTTTCACAAAAATCCTAAGTTGAACTTATCTCTAATTTGGACTTAACAAGTATGGAAAGCCGTTAGCATCTGAAAGTATTTTGTAGAAGTTATTTTAAAAGGCATAAAATGTTGATTCCAATTATTCATATTGTCTATTATCAAGGAGATTTCATGTTCTTGATGTGGAATTAATAAAAAGTCTTAAATAATTGAATTTTTCGCTTTTGAATATATATTTTTGAAAGGCTACAAATGACTACATAATTTTTAAGTCCAACTTGGAGTTAGGTTTGACTTAGGATCTTTGTGAAATACCCCCCTGGCAGCAGAAAAATCTAATGCTACAAGTATTACCTGTGATTGCTTGATCTTTGCTTTGAATGCATTCACATCAATCTTGCTGTCTGGTTTGGGTGCTGGTTTGGTCTCAGATATCGTAGGCTCCTTAGGAGGTATGAAAGGCTTCTCACGTTTGTCTTTTCTCTTCACTTCCGCCTCAGCTTGCTTTATCTGTGACAAAACAACAAAAAAAGAAATCATATTCAGGATCCAAGTCTTAAAGCCCCACTGCACTACCTATAGCTACTTGCACCCTCTATATAGCAAACAATGCCTCAGCGGTCCCTGTTGGTCCCCTATGATCCCCTTTTTCTTATATTAATTGAGAGCTGATTTGATGAGATAACCACCTGCCAGTGACCTTGCAGGGAGGTCTACTCCTCCTGGCCAAACTAGTACAGACAGGCTTTAATGTCTTTTTAGAATAAAGAGTTTTTCCCCCACTAGGATTCCATGCAGTACAAATTTAAACAAATTGATGGTACAACTACATGTACATACTATTAGTTGACACACAATTCAATGACTACACCCAGACTATGTGAATATGCAGGGCACATTGCGTGGGCATGTCCACAAGATCTTACAGACCCTATCCAATGAAAGTACAACTTTATAACACTGGAAAGCTGGATGAACTTGGAATACAAATATAAAAGAATGACAAATATTGTCCCTTTCAGTATTGCACAAAAGCAAATTAAAACCGCAGGGGTCAAATTTGCCTTTATAGCTGAGGTGATCACTGTTCAAGTTTTAATATTACTTCTGTTAAAGCGCTTCGATAAGACCCAATATGAAGTGAAATGACACATAACTGTCCTTCGTTTAATTCACAATAGTAGGAGTAGTGTTTTAACAGTACTTTATATACGTGTATGTATAAATAGTTCTTAAAGGTAATAGTTCTTAAAGGTAATATTACTTCTGTTAAAGCGCTTCGATAAGACCCAATATGAAGTGAAATGACACATATGACGTAAATTTATGTTCAGAACTAAATTTGGTTATATATGAGACTTCAGAAGAAAAAATACTGCATTACATCACCAGTAAGTTGGATATTTGGCATAGCTTTAAAGCTAGGAAAAAAAAATTTTGCTTAGAATAAACATATCTGGAAGATAACCCTTACAAAGGGTGCTTCTGGTTCTGTTTGTGACTGCAATCACATCGAACTCCCATTGGAGTTTGATTGCAATAACAAGCAGAAGTAGATACCTTGCCCGGCCCCCCCACTCAGTGTTATTTAGGGTACGCATATGCTCGTTCCCTCTTTTTGAAAGCACCTCCTATCTGAGGACTGCCAACATTTCCGAACCCCCCTTTCGCGGGCTTTTTCGCAGGCTTTTCCTGCCTTGGAGACCCCCCTAAATACGGAAAAATGCTCGATGTACCCCCCTAAATTCGGAACAATTTCTCAGGAGTCCAAAGAGATAAAAGAAAAAAAGAAAAACGTCCCCTTTTTAAAGAAATCTCCGGGTGAAAAGTCAAATACACCCCTTTTTTTACAATTCTCGGGCCGGACTTTGTCGCACGAAAAGTACCCCTTTACCGGACATTTTGGTAACACGCATGCGGTCATTCCGACCCCTGAGTGGGGGGGCCGGGATACCTTGATGGTTCTAGTCGTGTAGTTGAACTTACCCTCTTCTCTTGCCTCACTTTGGCCTTCTTCTGATTCTCTCGTAAGAAATATTCCCCTGTAGCAAGCTCCTTGTCAATCTGAAAAAGGTTTTGAAGACACAAAAAGTTTGAGTTAATAAGTCAATTTATTGTACATATTGGCGAGAGCACCAGATAAATATGATTACAAGTTTAACTATAAACCCCTGAATAGTTTTGGTTGTTGTGGAGGGAATGGAGTAAACTCTTTGTCTTTCTCTCTCTCTCTCTCTCCTCCTCCTCCTCCTGTCTCTCTCTCTCTTTTCCTCCTCTCTCTATCCTCCTTTCTCTTTGTATCTCTCTTTTTCAATCCTTTTACCCCGTTTCCATTTCTGCCTATCTCCCCCTCTCTCACTCTATTTTCTCCTTTCTCTCTCTTTTTTTATCTCCCTCTCTCTCTCTCTCTCTCTTCTATCTATTTATCCATCTATCTTCTCTCTTTTCTTTACCTTAGTTTCTGGTTGCTGTGGAGGGAATGGTGTATACTCCTTCTTCTTTCCGATTTTCTGTGGGCGTTTCCTCTTCTTTAGGTTCTTGGTCCTGAACTTGGGGAGGAACCTATCCCACGATTCACTCTTCAGTTTATCGTCTTTCATCAGCTCTCGTTTTATCATCAGAACCTACAAAAAGAGGGAAAATTGGAATACAGTATAACTAAATAATATCCAATTACTTCTATGACATACTCTTTCCTCGCAAAATGTTGCTTGGTCCAGTACTAATAATGGGGATAAGGGAGGTCTTAACCCTATGCTAGACAAAGCTTTGCCCAATTTGTTTTCGTACTTGATTTTACCAAAATGGGCCACTCTCCACCTGGCATGCTTGAGCACTAGTTACTTTCGCAGTTTGGTTATAATCCAAAAAAACAATCACTATACTATTCTGGATTTAAATAGCATGCAATACGTTTGTAATATCTCAAAGTGGTTCACATAATCATATACTACTATCATGGTCATCTGATTCAGGCTTGCCCAAACAATGTATGCATATTCTCTACTCGATGGGGTTGCATTTCAGGGTTGCATTTTTAGAGGCACTCACAATGCTGAACGAACCACAAGGACTGTCACATAATACTGTTGCAGTGCCATGAACATCACAGTGTGATGGACACAGCAATCAAAGAAAAATAATTACTTCTCATATAGCGCTTTGGCATTACTACCTTGGTTATAGCCAAGCTGCCAACTAGCTGTAACTAGCCCTCAAGCATATCAGGACTCCATGTACACCTGAGTGGAGAGTGGCAAATGCAGATTAATGCCTTGCCGGAAACTTATCTACCACGGCAGCTTTCACGAAACCGTCACAAGTACAAGTTAGCTGACATCCGATAGAATCATGTGTTAATTTTAATACACACATCTTCATAGGATGTCGGCGAACTTGTGCTTATGACAGTTTCGTGAAACACTGCCCTAAACACAAAACCACTACAAGAAGCCATCTTTATCTTACCTTTATATTATAGATAGGATGGACATTGTTGAGTGTGTCTGTGACTATCTTGTTGACGTCCCGTAAACCTTTGTGAGGTCCGACTGCCGATACGGTGTTACCTTGCACCATGATGTAACAGTTGGTGAGCAACTCAATCGCCTGCAATGAAAGGGAGAAGGAAAATGTGTTTAAAGCCTGTCTGCACTAGTTTGGCCAGGAGGGATTAGATCACCCAGCATGGTCACTGACAGGTGGTTATCTCATCAACTCTCCTCTCAATTAACATAAGAAAAATAGTCATTGGGGACCAACGAGCACCGCTTAGGCATCGTTTTCTATATAGAGGGAGCAAGTAGCTACAAGTAGTGCAGTGGGGCTTTAATACAACTACTACTACTACTACTACTACTGATACCACTAAGTAATGAAGATGATGACGATAATAACAACAACAAAAACAGCAAAACTAACAACAACATCAATTTTTTTTTTAAATCTCATAATTTGTTGTTGCTGATTGTTTACATGACTTTTGTGTTCTACTTTTTGTTGGGAGTTAACAGCTGAAGAATATCCAAGGGCCTATGTTGACCCCTCCACTACATTATTAAATAACTGTACTTTGTTTATTTCACAACAGTAGGAGTAGTATTTTAACATTAATTCTAAGGACATTCCATAGTAATGTTTGAGTGCACCTTAACTGCACATGGCCAGCTGATCATGTATTTGCTATGAACAATACCAGGAACTCCAGCAGTGTGCATGGTGAATACATAAAGCTACGGTCACAAAGATTCGTACGAACGATGCTTTCGTACGAATCTCCGTTTTTCCATTGTCTTTCCGAAGTTCCATTGTCTGAAAATCGTTCGTACGGCGTTCGTAGCAGTTCGTAATGGAATTTGTGACCGAGGCTTAACCGGCTAGCTCTGCACAGCAAAGGTGCACGGTGCGCACGGACATTACTGCAAAACGACCTTAAGCACTCCCTCTTATCCATGTCATCACAGCGTTAATCATCTTCCTTTTGTCATTTATGCTCTAAAGTTCTATGTGGTTCTTTACATTGGTTATTTCTGCATGCATGGTAATTTTTTTTAATGTGAAATAAAATAAAGGAATAAAGGAATGGATGAATAAATGAATAACTGAATAAATTAGTAAATGAAAATCAACACACCTTAAGTGTAGAGCCATTGGGTCCAATAAGTCTCTGTCTTCTTTTGACGAATCTCTCTCTGTTCCTCACCATACGACCGATCTTAATCACTTCCGCAGAGACGTCATCCTCTAATATTCGCATTGCCTGAGAGTAAACAAGAATGGAAGATTTTAATAATAGGTACCATTCACTTTAAAAACAACGAATTTGTTTACATCTACAGTGTATGAAACCAACCTCAAAATCTAGACCCAAATTCTATGGGAAAGGAAAGGATTAATGATAATGAAGAAAAATAAAGATGATAAGATGAGGTTCCTTCCAATTTCTACAGAGAATGTACAGCAGTGTCAACTAATTCCTTATTTTACTAAACAATTGTTCAGGTTCCATGAACTCCCCTGATTATATGATGAGATCTATGTAGTCACCATCATAATCTGTTACTTACAAAATCTGTTAGCTTATTGGTTCTGAAACTTTCATTTCTATCAGACTTTCCAGTTCTAGATCCGTCGTCATTGTATGGGAACTAGGATCCCGTCTTACAAAGAGTTGCGATTGATCTAAATTAATCACAAATTTTGCAGTCTCCTATCTCTTATGTACATAGTTGCGATTGATATCAACTCTTTGTAAGACGGGGGCCCATAAGTGCCTTTGTCTCAAATACATCCATGGGCGGTGCTGCCCTCTATGGCAGAATACCGTAGTTGCTGTAGCGAGAATTGCAAGAGGTGAAATGAGTTCTGCTTACCTGTTCAAAAGGTACACTCCTGGCTAGAAGCTTGATCATGTCCCTGGCTTTGATGATTATGAACGGATCCCACGTCTGTCTCGTTGTTTTGACCGTCATACTGCCCTCTATCAAGTCAAGGTTTGCTTTGATGCCCTGCCATTGGAGAAAATCAAAAATCACAAATGTCAAGATATAGCAGAGTAACGAGACTCCATTATGTCTGCACGGTATCTCTCCTTCATAATATTGTAAACTTATAAATTTATATTAAATATGAACATGTAACAGCACAATACCTTTTTTTATTGGGGGGGGGAGGGGGGGGGAGGGAGGGGGCAGGCAAATTTGGTAGACTGATAAAAAGTAAAAAAGAAGAATGCACAGAATTTGTTGACCAGTGAACTCACATGTTCGCTTAGAGTCTTCTGGACCAACGGCCAGCATTCCTTCAGGTACTTCTCGCGGTACTTTGGAAAGAGAGTGGCGAAGGAGCTCTCTCCTGCCAAGCCGTGAGGGTTATCCTCCTTGGTGAATGAATCCTTCCAATCCGGAGGCACCTCTAAATCATCATCCTTAGTTGCCATGGTAATAGGATGCAGACTGAGGGCAATCGTTTGGACCAGTCACCTGTGTAAATAAAAGTAGGACATGATTTCACAATAGCATTTTTTTAAAATTAAACACATTCCTGAAAATTGAATTTAGATGAACAAATTGAACATGAAGTGGTATCACGAAGGGAAACCATCATGGTCAACAGATGATCTCTCTTTTCTGTAAAATTGCATTGTAATGTACATGCATTTCACACATTTAAGGCTAAGTTAGCTGGTCATCTAGGTTAGATGGCGCTTCTAGCAATGCTCGCAAATATCTTATAACGTCATGCAAATGGCAGCCAGCAATAGCCAATCAGAAGGGCCCTTGTATCCAAAAAGCACCAGTGTTTGAAAATGAGGCCAAGATTGGTCGATCGTCAAGGCTAGAGCGCATGCCAACTGGACCAACATTGTAGCGTGTCCGAGCGGACATGCTTTTCAGAAGCTCTCTAGGAGCTTGTAGATTTCTTGTAGATTTTGCCAATATTGTTAAAAATTGCCTCAATACCGGATATTTTGGGACTGTTTTGCTTCTTTAAATACTGATGAACTTTGGATTGAAATTATAGTGGATTCATACAGGCCTATACTTAGGATCAGAGTCAAAAGGTAAGCAAGTATTGTGGGCTACTAACCCATACCGCACCCTTAATTGCACGGTAGACAGTTGAATTTCCCGCCCTTTTCAGGCAACCAACCAGGGCATGGCCGGGGTAACACACACCGGCCAGGTCGAAGAGCCACCTCTTTTACAATCCAATGATGAAGATGAATTCCGAACGGTAAAACACTCCCATAGGGAGCAGAAACCCGAGAAATAAACGCAGGCGCAAAGGAAGCATTGCAATTGAAAATCTTTCAATGAGAAAAGAATCTTCTTCCTCAGAAGACCAAAATACAACCCAGAACCGCCAATCGGAACTCAAAGTCTTAATTACCCCCATTGATAAATCAAAAATCGCTCAAGAATGTGAATCCCATTACTATAGCTAGAAATATCCGTGAAGCTTGTCCGAACCCTGTGGAATTCATCAAACCCACAGCCCAAGGTCTCTTGGCCCCCAAAATGGAGTGCGTCTTATACACAGGTGCGTTTTATACAAGGAGCTTTACGGTAAACAATCAGCTCCTGGAAAAGACAAGATCCCTAATCAGGTCCAGGGCTTAAATTAATCCAAGGCCATCCAAGGCCAGGCCTTGGATGCCCCTTTGATTGGCCTCAATGCCCCTCTCATTGGCCTTGGAGATTTTTTGTGCCCTTTCCAATTCTTCCCATTGGTGCTGTAATATAGGAATGTGCCCTACAGAAAAGTGGCCTTGCCCTAAAAATGTTGAAATTTAAGGCCTGCAGGTCTATCAAAAACTTCCTCAGAAAGCAAAACAATATATGCTAAAGGTCATGAACTTAATATGGGATACGGGTAACATACCTCCCAGTCTGAAACACTCTATCCTAATACCTGTGTTAACAGAATAAAGACCCCCAAAAAGGTATCGTCGTACCGACCCATAGCACTCTCCTTGTGTTTTGCCAAGACACTAGAACGGATTGTAAAGAATAGACTCCAATGGAATGTAGAAAAGAACAATATACTTCCTCCCCTCATGACTGGCTTTCGTAGTAAACATGGGGTCACGGATAACATTGTACTTTTAGAGAATGCCATCCAAAAGAGCATTAATGTTGGTGAATATACATTAGCAATCTTTCTTGATATTTAAAAGGCATTTGACAGACTTTGTATCAAAGGCCTTATTTACAAGTATCAGTACATGGTATTACAGGTACCGGTATATGCTAGAGTTTCTCTACAACTATCTGAAAGAGCGGACGTTCCAGGTAAAGATTGGAAAAAAAAAATCAAAATTACATGAAATGTACAACAGCCTCCCCCAAGGGAGTGTCTCAAGTCCTATATTGTATAAAATCATGATGATTGATATTCCAACGGATGAATTAATCACCACATCTATATATGCTGATGACTGTGCCATCTGGATGTCAGGTAATAACAGAATACAGTGCTATCTGAACACATTGATTGAATGGTTTACTACATGGGGCTTTCGCCTTTCACAGAGTAAAACCTTTCCAGTGTTATTTACTAAAAACAATAAAGCAAAATACCCAGAACTGAAATTAAATTAATGAGGATCTGAGACATTAAGGTAGATAACTTCACACAGGCGCACGCCCGCCCGCAACACAGTATCGGTATGCACTTGTATTGTGCAGCGGTTTGCCGTGAAACCTGTGAAAAAGTGTATACTAATATCATCGTTTTCCCCAAAAATACTCCAAAAATAACAAGAAAATTGACACGAAACAGGTAATAAACATAACGAATTTTAACTCATGATCTTTATTTGGACATTTAATGAATATTTACTTCATTTTGGGTATGATTTAGTAGGGTATCTCCACGCCGGAGTTACGGGTAAAATTTTGGATAGGTTTCTGAACAAGCACCACATGATTTATAATCTCTAGAGTAAAGGAGGGGGTAAACGACCAGCTCCAGTTTTCGGCCGATCCGTCGGATGCACGGTAAAATCCCTTTAAAATACATCGCATAATAGCATATCACATTAGGCACATTCATGGGGCACTAGAGGGCGCTTCGCGCTCGTACGAAAATCTGAATGGCCTTGCTGCGGTGGGTCGGCAATAATCAGCCCAAAACTTGGATATGGGAGAGTGGAAGGATATATCTTTTTTATAATGTTATCTGGTCTTACCCTTAACCATCCTATGTTTAATCTATGTAGAAATAACATGCGAGTACGATAAGAGAAACATCGGGCCCATTACTGATGCAACTTTTGAAATATTAGCCTAGAAATGACCACCAAACGGAAAAAAATGACATTTTTTCCCGACAAATCTTCATAAAATCTGAGTTATAAACAAGTCACATCTAGGTACACTAATACAAATACGATTTTCTGAAAATTAAGGTATGATTTATTAAGTTTCTTTCAAGTATATTTCTGCGCATTGCAGCGCCAATATTCTACACTGCTTCAAAATCACCCTTGAAATTTTTTTTTCCAACGGATTTGTTACGAGGTCCGCGAGTGTTCCCCGTTCCTTGCGTGTTGAAAGTTTGGTAATACATAGTTTCCATTGACTCGCGCACGAAAAAATGGTCGAAAACAAAATGTCAAATAAAGAAATAAACAAGCTTTTGTATAGTTATAAGAGTTCTACTGAGGTTTCTTTGTCGATTTAATTTATTATATAGTCTCAATTAGAATCCAGAATTATCTCACTGAAAAGTTAAGAAACCGACGATGTTCTTGATCGTAGTAATTTTCATTTTGCCAGCAGCCGATCTAGCGTTGTTTGGGCAAAAAAGCTAGGCCGCTGCCTACCCACCGCGAACCTTTCCGAGTCCCACTAAAATGGCGCTCTGCGGAGCTCCGCGGCTGCGTTGGTATCGCTGCAAACTCTCAGCCGGCTAGTTCCCCACGACGGACCATTCGCGGTATGGCGAGAGTGTGTGTGTGTGGTATGATTTTGGATTCGAGAACGCACGTAATGCAACCGTGCGCGTCATTTTCAGCTGTCGAATGTATACGACCAATTTTACATGTACGATTTTCAGTACAGATACTGGGTCAGTTTTCTTCTTATATCTTTGGTTTTACAACATTTAAAAATATAATTTCTTCAAATTTGCTCCTGACTTGGTTCAGACTAATCGTATGATGTGTTTTCAAGTCAGTTTTTTGAATATATTTTTTTGCATGAATTTGCCTAATCACATATCCCACACATACCATACCATGCCAGAGTCACTGAAGAACCACATTTGCAATGGAAAATATATCCTAAAATATCACATTTTAGCGATGTAATCGGCGGTCCCGCTACCCAAATCTGAAAAATCTAGTTTCTTACGCGTGTACATGTACATGTATGTAAGAAATATGGGTACCATAAAATGAGCTTTATTTCAAGTATTTTTCAGATTTAGAGCCCGATTTTGTGTTAGTCGCAAGCTCAAAAGTATCTCATTGCATGTATTAATCAATGCAGCCGGACCCCACAACGCACACACGATATGTCTGTCTAATTCAGATTCCAACTTCCGATCACTGCAGTGCTAGTCTTCGACCAGGCGAGCACCCGGGAGCTCCGGCGTGGGATACCTGCTCCACCCGCTTGTGCTATAGATCAGCGCGGAAATGCATGGCGCGCGCGCATGCGCGCTTCCTATTGACTTTGTACGTGCGGTCGTAAACTGAATCGCTAGGTCGATAACTGGCTCCAAAACAGTGAAAATTGAAATGAATATTGTCATGGCAATTCGTGATTTTTTTCTGGGATTCTTTTTTTGTTTAAATAATAATATTTGCTTCTTGATTTGAACAAGAAATGATAATAAATAGGAAGTAAAGAGTCAAAAAAAATAGGATTTTGTCTTAAGTGGCCGAAAACCCCCTCCTTTGGCTTTACTTTTTACTCTATTTTTTATTTAGCATTTGATAAAAACCAAACATCAAATTGGCAATGAATTGATTGTAAAGTACTCAGGAGGGTTGTCACCCATGTGCTGATTATAGTGCACTCTGATTAATTATGTACAGGGGTGTTGAGAATCAATAAAAGGGAGACTTTAATTCAAATTGTTTATAACACACAAAGTAATGTTGTTGAGTGGGTGATGACATACACAAATATATGCAGATGGGACCGTTGACAATTCCCCTCACTCATGACACGATTTGTAATTCACGTTTTACATTAAGCCAGTACAAATTCACCATTCCAAACGCATATCACAAAATATATCCATCTTATACATCAAATCCATGAAACAAATGAATAATATCAAACTTACAAAAATAATTGACGGGTGAAGCAGACTCATGCACGTGTGAAAATAAAGCGCCCTCTTTCTGTTGACTAGCGCAACCACTGGGCCATCGCCAGTCATCATCAACCACTGAACTCATCCAACTTAACTTGCACGGATTTCCGTCAAGTCAAGTTGCGCTAAAATTCTTGGAGTTGCGCTTGAAGTTTGAAAGCAATTAATTTTCATACAAGAGCACACCCAGAAGCGGCGCTCGGGGGGGGGGTCACATTGCCCCCCCCCCCCCACTTTTCCTAGTAAGCCTACCAAAAGTGCCCCTTTTACATTAAGTGTCCCTTTTCCTTCGACAAGTGCCCCTTCCCCTTTCCAACTCTGATAAGTGCTCCTTTTATTTTGAAACGTCCCCCTTTTCCTTCCAAATATATGTTCTTTTGTTTTTTTATAAGCTCCCCTTCCCCTTCTCATAATTACCCCCTTTCCATCTCTGATAAGTGCCCTGTTTATTTTAGCACGTGCCTCTTTTTCTTTCTAATAAGAGCACTTCCTTCTTCTCATAAAAGCCCACTTTCACCGTAATCACCTCCGATAAATGCCACTATTAAAATCTGATCAGTGTCCATTTTCTTTCAACAAAATGCACATTTCCCTGTATTATTAGTGCCCCTTTTTCAAAGTGCCTCTTTTCATATTGCAGTGCACTTTTCACCTCTGATAATTACCCTTTTAACAATGATACGTGCACCTTTTATTTCTAATAAGGAACCTGTCCTTTTTTCATGAATGCCCCTTTTCACTTCTTATAAATGCTCCTATCAAAATTTGATAGGTGCATCTTTTCCGTCGACAAACGCCCATTTCCCATTCTCGTAAGTGCCTTTTTCTTCCCTGATGAATCTTACCATTTTTCCTTGCTCGCGTTCCTCGCTCACAAATGAATTTTCAGACTATCACACCCAACTGCAAAGTATTACAAAAAAATATATATTGAAATCATCCCTCATTATGTAATGACAATATAAAGGTATATACCAATGTCTAAAAAATGGTATATTTTCGCTTTGAGATTCCCCTTTAATGCTGCCCCTTTTTCCAGAAAGTGCCCTTTGGTTGGTGCCCCCCCCCCCCACTTTGGAAGTCGCTCCGCCGCCTCTGATCACCCTGGTCATATATTTCGAACTCTTAGATTAATGTATGCAATTCGCATTCTGACCATTGAAATACGATTATTAAGGCATTAAATTTGATTACATTGCGAAAATGATCTATTAAAACGAGGACGTCCTCGGTCTGAGAACCCTGTAAAATATCGTTTAAAATGTGGGGCCCTTTCAAGTTAAACCGTATAGGCTGCGAAGTGAGCACTAACTTTTTATTTTTTTTGCTCCCGAAAATGTGAAAATCGCGCCGGCCGATATTTCGCTTAGTGAGCACTATTTTATTTTATTTTTATTTATTTTTATTTATTTTTTTTTTTTTTGGGGGGGGGGGGGGCCCTAGAAAATTAGAAAAATAGCACCCCTCCCCCTTGAGCGCCAGGGGGGGGGGGTTATCTCCAAAAAGGGTAAGATTAACGTGTTTTTACACGTTTTTTTCTTCCCAGGGCCCGGGCCCTCCGTGCCCCCCCCCCCCCTGGATCCGCCTACGTGTATGGCGATTTTCTTCTTCTCGCTCTCTTCTATTTATAAAGCTCCTATATAGTTCCATCTATGGGTGTAAGACTTTTCTATATTCATTCTATTGATTTATAATACATTTATAATACAGTTCGTTTATGTTTTTATAATACAGTCAAATCTGCTTTAGTGACCACCTGTCCACAAAGACCACATTTTTTGATTCCCTTGAACGTGGTTTCTCATTGAAACATGTACTAAAGGAACTTGTCACAAAGATGCACCTGACTATAAAGACCACTTTTTGTTTTTAAGTTGGGCGGTCGCTATAGACAGGTTTCACTGTATCAGATTTGTTGAATTGACTGTGTTGGGTTAAATTAGTGATCACATAATTATATGATTTTTTTTAATTTTTGGTATTGCAATCGCAACTCTTTGTTGAATATTGATCTATTGAGCTACTACTGATCTGTACAACTCGTGAATGAAGGAACATAAAACACCTTGTACACAAAATAAAAATTCAACCTCATGATCATGCTTTGCTATTTCCCATCCAAACGGCAAGTTCGGGTCACAGAGACACAAGCTTATGGCCATGACGATCGTTATATAAACCTCATATTCAGTAGAGATGTTTCCTGCTTTCAAATTATTTGCTCTTTTTCATCAAAGTAGTTGAAGGCCGCATCTCCAACTAATAATAATAATAATAACATGAATCAAATCAAATAAAGGAATTAACGGATTGAAATTCGAGTCAAATTTTACCTTTGATATGGCCATTAATAGAAAGCCAAATAAACTGTTTCTCCCCCCCCCCCCCCCCCGCACAGTCTCCTTGGGGTCGATTTATTCGTTTTCTCTGACTTTTTGTTTTATTTTTGTTCTGAAATGAAAAAAAAGAAGAAGATTTGTTTGACATCAAGCCATGTAACTTGGAGAAAATACCAGTAATAAAATGCATTCCAACTTGTTATGCACCTTTGGGATATGTAAAAATGTAAAATCAAGAACATATTTTGGAAAGACTAACCCTGCATTATCTTATGATACATGTAGCAAGGAAAATATTTGATATCAAATAGCATGGCCCCTCCTCATTGCAAACAAGGACGATAAATGCAGAATCGATTACACTTGGTCAAAAATGAATAGAAAGAATGAAAAAAAGAAACGGGCAAGAGCTTCTCACGACGAGCAGTAACTGTTACAGATTAGCGCGAAATATTTCTTTTCATTCACTTTTTATTCAGTGATGAAGGTTATTCAGTCGGCTTTCTTCTCTGATCAAGCGATGATTGACATTGAAAAGAAAATGACACAAATAAAATCTTGACACGAAGGATACCGACGACAGTTGTAAGCGTTTTCCTTTTCTTTCTTTCAATGGAGGATAAAAGCGAGAGTAGAATTTTTCCTTCTGAGTTCTGACCTGTCCAAGGAATTAAACGGCAGAAATATAATGGCACAAAGATAACTCGAAGGATATGTAGGGCGGTTGGATAATTCTTTTATTCATTTATTTTCTTGTTTTTCTTTTTTTATTCAACGAAGAAGATTACCATACATTTTCTTCTTACAAATGCAATATGGAATGTAATGAATGATAAGCTTTGGCGCAAAGTTATATACAAGGTCAACTCTTGTCTAATTCTTCTTTATTTTCTTTGTATTTTAGGAAGAAGATTGTGATCCTCGTACCGGTTTAGAAATAAAAAGAAAAACGACACAAAATATTTATGATACTAGAATCGATTTCGAAATCTAACCTTTAAGTGACTGAAAAGGTTGCTCCTTCGTATTTGACTGAATTTAAAGTATTATCCAAACTGTCAGTTGAAAAAAAGTGCAGGAGACCGCAATCATAAGCGAAGCTTGACTAGGATGGCGGCCTCAAAAAGAAAAAAAATAATCTTAAGGTAAAACTTAAAATGAAAAAGTGTTTAAACGTTCTTTGTGTATGAGTTTGTGAGTGTGCTGTGCGAGTGTGTATTGTGTGTAAGCGTGTGGATGTGCGTGTGTGTGTGCGCGTGTGTGTGTGTGTGTGTGTGTGTGTGTGTGTGTGTGCATATGCGCGCAAGCGTACGTGTTGGTATGTGTAGCGAATAGTGTATGTGCACGTAACTCTCTGTTGGATGGTGGAGTGGAAACAAAATGTAGCCTTTCCAATAAAGGAAACCAAGAATACGAAATAGAATACGAAATTTGCAAACATGAATTGCTTATATAACACGTTCAATCGGAAACCTCAGGTCTTCCAAAAAGTCTCTCCTTGGATGACTTTATGGGTCACGCCCTTTGTAGGTTGAATACTTGAATAAGCAGAGTTTTGGAATAAATTGCCAGAACAAAATATCAATATGTGACTGTGGGCAACTGTAAAATACGTCTTAAAGGCCGTCTGTACTAGTTTGGCTAGGAGGGATTAGACCACCCAGGTGATCACTGACAGCTAGGTGGCTATCTTATCAACACAGCTCATGGGGGACCAATGGTCACCGATTAGGCATTGTTTTCTATATAGAGGGAGCAAGTAGCTACAAGTGGTACAGTGGGGCTTTACGACGTTTCGTTTTAGAAACAATTTCCATCGTGAACTGCTGGCGGATATGCTGAACGTACTATTTCACTCTTCCAAATATTCTTAAACTTGTCTTTCTCTCCCTTACAGCACTTATTGACATGTTGATATACGCTATAGGGTATATTAAGTGATGGGGGGAGACGGAGAGAGGAGAACAAAATAATAGTTATTTTATCATTATCATAAAAACTTCTGGATCTGTACTTAACGACAATAATATCGAGTATTTAGGAGCGCTAAAAAAACGGAAGTATACCGAAGTGATATCGAGTATTAGGAGCGTTAAAAACAGGAAGGTCCATAGTACAGCGCTTATAATATTTACACAATTACAGATGTGAAGAAAACACAAAATATATAGACTTATTAATTTGCTTTATGGTGTTGTAAGAGGCAAGACATTTTAATTCTCTGATTGAAAGGCGGATACTAACGTTTTCGATTTGGGAATACTTTCCAGTCTGTTGTTGAGCAAAAATAGAATCCTCCTTGATCTTGGCCTTCTCTCCGTATGTTTGTCAAAGACTTCGGTAAATGTTTTCAATTGGATTCAATTAAATCACATGGGACATAAATGTTTATTTACTTCACTTGAAGCTTTTGTATGGCCCTTGGGGGATGTTTCACTAGATCCTAAGCTGAACACTGTCATCCAAACACGCCAAAAAATGCCAAACCGGAGCCTGGCCGCGATGTTATTAAGGGCAACTACGCATTACCGGCAGAAATGCCAATTCCAAAACATTCCAAATCGAAGTGTGATCTTTTGGCGTGTTTTGGCGTGTTTTGGCGTGTTTGGCAAGTATAAACGCTCGCAGTTGTAACATCGCGATGTTAGGTGACGTAACTTCAGGAGCGGAGCTAGATGTCGTCCTTAAAGAAAATGATAGAACGATATATACAAAGAATAACATAAGAGAAGGTGATAGAAGGAAGAAACAAATAATAACATAAGGAATAACATAAGGAAACACAGAAAGAGAAAGTGATAGAAGGAAGTGATAAAGAATAACATAAGAGAAGGTGATAGAAGGAAAAACAAAGAATAACAAGGAAAGATAGAAAGAGGAAAGTGTCTGCATCGGAGTGCCGCGCATGCGCATTACCAACTGAAACACGCCAAAACATCACTGAGCTTTTCAGTCGGTGATGTTTCCGCACAAGTGTAAACGGGTGCGCGAAACATCGCGACTTTTCAAAATGAGGTATTTGACAGTATAAATGCGCCTACTGTAACAATTATGGAAAGCCGTTAGCATCTAGGAACATATTTTGTAAAAGTAATTTTAAAAGGCATAAAGTGTTGATTCAAATCATTCATATTTTCATTATCAAGGAGATTCCATGTTCTTGATGTGGAATTTATAATAAGTCTAAAATACTTGAATTTTCGCTTTTTAATATATTTTATTTTGAGGCTATAAAATGGCTCTCCATAATTTGTAAGTTTGACTTAGGATCCAGGCGCGGATCTACGGGGGGGGGGGTTAGGGGGTTTAAACCCCCCCCCCCCCCCCTTGGGCGGCCCCCCAAAAAAAAAAAAAAAAAAAAAAAAAAGGGAAAAAAAAGAGAAAAAAAAGAAAAAAAGAAAGAAAAAGGAACGCACGCTGGAGAGAAACCCTTTCAAGTGCAAATATTGTGAGAAGATATTCAACTCATCTGGTAACTTAACCAAACACATGATAACTCTGGATATAACTGTGTATTTAACTGTTACTTGATTTAAAAAGACGTTATCATGCACTGCTTTTTATGGTCTCCATTGTGTTAATAGATGCCAGGAAAACATCACTTACGGGGTTCAAATAAACACCCAAAAAAAAATCGGCTCGCCGCTTCGCGGCTCGTGGACGATGCTCCGCATCGTCATTATTTTATTTAACTGTTACTTGATTTAAAAAGACGTTATCATGCACTGCTTTTTATGGTCTCCATTGTGTTAATAGATGCCAGGAAAACATCACTTACGGGGTTCAAATAAACACCCACAAAAAAATCGGCTCGCCGCTTCGCGGCTCGTGGACGATGCTCCGCATCGTCATTATTTTATTTAACTGTTACTTGATTTAAAAAGACGTTATCATGCACTGCTTTTTATGGTCTCCATTGTGTTAATAGATGCCAGGAAAACATCACTTACGGGGTTCAAATAAACACCCACAAAAAAATCGGCTCGCCGCTTCGCGGCTCGTGGACGATGCTCCGCATCGTCATTATTTTGGTCAAACCCCCCCCTTAGCAAAAAGCTAGATCCGCCCCTGGGATCTTTGTGAAACATTCCCCAGTTCAATCATAATCAAGGTTACATGCTTGCTGCATGCTGAGCATGACTGATCACGCCAAGAGCACGTGGTTCTTACTTAGATCCTCACTTAGATCATCATTGTTTGGAACACTATTATCGACCATGCTTTAGACCGATCATGACACTCACGACTCAGCCATGTGTTAGGTCCATGGTTCAGCTAACAATAGGGACTTTTAGAATGAGTGAACGAGAACACGACGAACGCCGACTGATCATGCGTGTCAACGTACTTAACTGCCCATGTTGGCTACAATTAGAAATCTTTTAGATTGCACTCGACGATATGCATGCAGGAAGTAACACAATAAACATCACGGACAAAGAAAGAGGACATTCCTCATTCTACCCTCAACAAAAGAACATCCCTTCACTGCTAATATGTAAATATGTGTAGAACAGGTGCATGTGACACCTGTTCTACACATTTCAGCATGTAAAGGCGCTTTATAAATGTCAATATGTATGTATGTATTGCATGTACTAGATTTAGGAAAATCAAGGTTGACGCATTCTCGATCGCCGACTGAGACCACGTGACGCAGGCGCAGTGCCTTAAAATGACGTCACACGTTGCAGTCAAAGCTCTTGACGTGCATTTCTAAAAGTCCCTATAATGAACAAAACAAAAACACACGATGACCCTGACACACCAAAGAGCTAGCTAGAACATCAACAGTAGGCCTACTTTAATTGACCGTCGATAGACAGAACATAAGAAGGCTTTAGGCCCAATCCCCACGCATAGCCAATGTTTTGTTGGCAGGGGCGGATCTAGCTTTTTGCTAAGGGGGGGGGGTTGACCAAAATAATGACGATGCGGAGCATCGTCCACGAGCCGCGAAGCGGCGAGCCGATTTTTTTTGGGGTGTTTATTTGAACCCCGTAAGTGATGTTTTCCTGGCATCTATTAACACAATGGAGACCATAAAAAGCAGTGCATGATAACGTCTTTTTAAATCAAGTAACAGTTAAATACACAGTTATATCCAGAGTTATCATGCGTTTGGTTAAGTTACCAGATGAGTTGAATATCTTCTCACAATATTTGTACTTGAAAGGGTTTCTCTCCAGCGTGCGTTCTTTTTTCTTTCTTTTTTTCTTTTTTTTTTTCTCTTTTTTTTTCCTTTTTTTTTTTTTTTTTTTTTTTTGGGCCGCCCAAGGGGGGGGTTTAAACCCCCTAAACCCCCCCCCGTAGATCCGCGCCTGGTTGGTTATCGCCCGGTGTAGCTAGAGTCGGTCTGGCGATGTGACTGAGGTTTTATGGAAAACTTGAAGTTCAAACGACAAACATCAAACTTCTCCTGCGCTGGTCTACAAGATGGTCAATACCAGAGCACCAGATTACGTTGAGGAGTGTCTTGCGGAACGCTCACCTGCAAGTACGGCGTCCTCGATCGTCGATCTTTTAATTTTATCATTTGTTATGTTTTACAATATCACGTGATTTTATGTAAGATACACACTGTCAGTAATGTCTACAATGGTGAAGTGAATTGACTAATTTCTTTTGCTGACCTTTGCATGAAGTATGGACTTGAATTTTCAAGTACATTTTGATGTTTGCCGCAAGAAAAATATATCACACACCATTTCGAATGAGGATTGCCGGACTATACAGTGCGTCCCAGAAAAAACGAAACCGAGAAGTATCGATGTTCTATCATAACTTAATCACAACTATAATTAATGAATGATACATATTTGGAAAGCTTAGAGTCTCCTCTCTCATGTGATGCTACTCAGATAATGCATATTTCACGCATGAGTGATTAAAAGCAATTTGAAGGAAGGAAACCAAAAATATATTTGGCGGGCGGGATCTGAATTTCGAAGAAAAATTCACATTTCAAGAAAGTTGAGTTTCTGCCCTTTCATTTGACACCTCAATCAGGAAAAATGACCGAGGAATGACAAAGTTCTGTATGTTTAAAGTAGTGCTTGCATTTCCATAATTTTATTAAACGAATTCGTTTTCACTGGCTGCCTGCCGTATCAATAAACGAAATTAACAAAAGACTTAACTCCGTTTCGTTGACAATCAGCCGTAGACGAGAGTCTTCATGCATGGCTGATTGTCAACGAAACGGAGTTAAGTCTTTTGTCAAATCTGCTTTTTGCTACGGCAGGCACCCAGTGAAAACAAATTCGTTTGATAAAATTATGAAAATGTAAGGGCTACTTTAAACAAACAGAACTTTGTTATTCCTGGCTCATTTTTCGTGATTGAGGTATCATATGAAAGAGCAGAAAATGAACTTTCTAGAAATATGAATTTTTCTTTGAAATTCAGATACCGCCCGCCAAATTACTTTTTGGTTTCCTTCTTTCAAATTGATTTTAATCACTCATGCGTGAAATATGCATCACGTGAGTAGCATCACATGAACGAGGAGACTCTAAGCTTTCCAAATATGTATCATTCATTAATTATGGTTGTGATTAAGTTATGATACAACATCGATACTTCTCGGTTTCGTTTTTTCTGGGACGCACTGTAGATTAGGAAACAAATTAGCCAATATATGTTTTTTTTAAGATTTCCAATGGAGGTTAAACATTTTTATTCCGACAGCAAAAAGAAAGAGAGGCTAGGAGATAGAGAGAGAGAGAGAGAGAAAGTGCTGGAGAGGGAGAGAGAAGAAGAATAATGATGGTAATGATAGTTGCTATAATAATAATAAACAAAATACTGATGATAACAATAATAATAATAATGATAATAATAATTGTAATGAAATAAGGAAAAACGAAGTCAAATTTTCAGATGGTTTAGACATCAAAAGGGACACATATTCTTTGTACAAGAAACTTATTGGACAGCCGACATTGAAAATATTGTGAAAAGTGAGTGGCGTGGGCCGTGTTATTTTTCACACGGCACATATCACTCCAAAGGAGTTGCTATACTTTTTGATGAACACCTAGACATAGATGTCACTAGTATAGAGCAGAGTGATGATGGAAGAAAGTTGTTACTAAAAGTTAAAATGGGAACCTTTTTATTGACAATGGTAAACGTATATGCACCAACTAAGAAAAAGCAAAGAGAACGGTTTTTTAGAAATCTGAATACTTTCGTATCAAATTCTTGTGAAAAGTATGACAAATCTAAATTAGTAATGACAGGAGACTGGAATTGTGTACTGAATGTCAAGAAAGACACTACACATGTTCAGGGAACAAACCGTTCCTATTACAAGAAACCGCTACATTTTAGTAGATTGTTAAAGAAATACGAATTGTGTGATATCTGGAGGAAAATTAATGTTAATACTATTCAGTTTACCTGGAGAAATAAATATCTAAAACTTGCTTCAAGATTAGATTATTGGCTGGTCGATAAAAGTTTTTTAGTGAGAGTTGTAAACACAGATATCAGACCATCAATAAGAGCTGATCACAACGCAATTTCTTTAAAAATCAAAACAAAAACTGTTCAAATGGGTCCAGGATACTGGAGGCTGAACAGTCGTGTTCTGTCTGATGACTGTTATCATAACAATATTTGTGATGTTATTAGTTCAATGAATTATCAAACTATGAGTCCCTACAGAAATGGGAACTTTTGAAAATAAAGATACGTGAATTTACACAAAAATATTGTCAACATAAAGTTGCAGATCAAAAAAATAGAAAAGGTTTTTTAGAAATGAAGCTTATAATGTATTACAAAAATGTATTGATAACCAAAGTGGAAATAATGATAATGAAAACGAATATAGGGTCATAAAAGAAGAGCTGGAAAATATATATAAAGTAGAATCTAAAGGAGCTGGTATCAGAGCTAAGGCAAGATGGATGGAAGAGGGAGAAAGAAGTACTAAATATTTTCTTAGCTTAGAAAAGAGAAATGCTAGCAGAAAAAAACATAAATCAGCTAAAGACAGGAAACGGAAAAAGAATTATTGAAAAACAAGACGAAATATTGAAAGAAACCGTTGATTTTTTATAGTAAGTTGTATACTAAAAAAGATATTGATGTTAAAAATGCAGAAGATTATATTTTTTCTCAAAATATTTCATCTCTCTCTGACGATGAAAATAAAATATGTGAAGGTTTATTAACACACAGAGAATGTAAACAAGCTGTATTCGCAATGAAGAAAAACAAAACTCCAGGCTCTGACGGAATAACCGCGGAATTCTATCAGGTGTTCTGGAATGAGATCTGTGATATTTTAGTTGCCGCTCTTAACGAGAGCTAATGAGAAAATGTCGGATACTCAAAGGAAAGGAATAATTACTTTGATATACAATAAAGGGGATCACCGAGAGCTGAAGAATTGGAGACCGATCACATTGCTGAATAGTGATTATAAAATAATTGCAACAGTGCTTGCAAAACGTTTTCAAAAAGTAATTGGTAAAATTATTCATGAAAACCAGTCGGGTTACATAAGAGGTCGTCTGGCGGCTTGCAATGTAAGACTGACAAAAGATATTATCGAATACATGACAAGGAACGGTAAAAACGGTGGTCTTATGATGGTAGATTTTTCTAAAGACTTTGATGTAATTGATGTAACTTTTATCAAAAAGTGTCTGAGTAAATTTAATTTTGGGCCTGTTTTCCAGAAGTGGGTAACAATTTTATACACAAATATTTCAAGTTCTGTAATTGTAAATGGTTGGTTATCTGAAACTTTTAGTGTTCTAAGAGGAATACGCCAAGGGTGTCCCCTCTCGGCCTTATTGTTTGTAATGGCCGCAGAATTAATGGCAAATAAAGTGAGAGAAAATAAGGAAATCAAAGGTCTAGATATTGATGATAAAGGTATTGATCTGAAATTGCTGCAATATGCAGATGACACCTTATTCTATGTATCTGATATAATTTCTTTTGAAAATATTTTAATCGAATTAGAGGTTTTTGGCAAAGTTGCAGGACCGAAGTTAAATAGAGAAAAGACTGTCTTGATTGATTGATTGATTGATTGATTGATTTTTATTCGACAAGCTTCCAACATACAACAATATACAATAATAACAGATCAAAAATAAGTCAGCTTGAACAGGATAACCCACGAAAGCTCGAGAGCTTATTTCCAGTGGGGTCCCTTACAGACATGTATAAAATTAATAAGTTAAAATAGTAATATTTACAGACAGATAAGAAAATTAAAAGAACTACTTATTAAAGATAATAATAATAATAACAACATTAAACTGATGATAGAAATGATATTAAGTACAAGAAGAAAAAGAAGAAGGAGAAGAAGAAAAAGAGGAGAAGGAAGAAGAGGAAAATAATGATGAATTTGTAGAATTTCTATAACGTACGAAAACATAAGTATATACATGTACAACATGAGAAAGTATGAACCGACAGAAGAATACAAATTTCAATCATATAACATGTCATTCACTTCTCTTCTCTGACTGTCAAGTATTAGGTATTCCTTTAAATTCCTCGTAAAATGATCATAGTTTCCTATTACTTTTACACCATTGGGAAGGAAATTCCAATGTTTTATGGCATTGTAATAAAACGAATTTCCAATACTACCTACTCTTTCTGGTAAGTTAAAGTTGAATCGGCTATTTCTTGTATTATAATCATGTACGTCAGTAACAAGATCGAAGTTGGATCGAATATAATGATTCGACCTAGTATGATATATTTTATGCACGTGATGCAATACGAGTTGTTTTGATCTTTGGTCGACTTCAAGAAAACCAGCTTTAGAAAGTTCGCTGTAGCCAACATGAGTTCTTGGACCAGTACAGTTGATAAATCTCACCATTTTGTTCTGTATAATCTTCAACTTCTTTTGATCTGACTTGTTTATGTTACTATACCATGCAGGGTTAGCATAGTCATACTCAAAGAAGTTGCTGGCTATCCCATCCCGCACCCAGCTCTACCAGAACTCATTTTTCCCTAGGACAGTAACTGCGTGGAATGCACTTTCAAAGATCACCCTTGACGCTACTTCACTGGAGGGCTTCAAGGGAGCGCTTCCACCAAGCACAGGCGCGGATCTACGGGGGGTTTAGGGGGTTTAACCCCCCCCCCCCCCCCTTGGTCGGCCCAAAAAAAAAAAAAAAAAAAAAAAAAAAAAAAGGGAAAAAAAGAAAGAAAAAAGAACGCACGCTGGAGAGAAACCCTTTCAAGTGCAAATATTGTGAGAAGATATTCAACTCATCTGGTAACTTAACCAAACACATGATAACTCTGGATATAACTGTGTATTTAACTGTTACCTTATTTAAAAAGACGTTATCATGCACTGCTTTTTATTGTCTCCATTGTGTTAATAGATGCCAGGAAAACATCACTTACGGGGTTCAAATAAACACCCAAAAAAAAATCGGCTCGCCGCTTCGCGGCTCGTGGACGATGCTCCGCATCGTCATTATTTTGGTCAAACCCCCCCTTAGCAAAAAGCTAGATCCGCCCCTGAAGCATCTAGACCAAGAACTAGATAGTTTATTCCTCAGCACTACATCCTGACTTATGGATCCTGCTGAGTATCGTCGTAGAAGTAGAAGTCAAATAAACATTGAATAAGAGCAAAACAGAGTGTACGTCTTGCTTTTAAATCCATACAACTTTGATATCTGTACAAAAATTTCAGACGAGAATTTGTTTTTTACAACTGATTCTACTAAAGATGAAAATGAAGTTGCGCTAGCCAACTCAATGCCTAAATACTTCACAGACTCTTTTCTCTTGATTGCTTGATTATTGTGTGTCACTTTGAATTCAAATGACTTTTTAGAACTACTTTTAGAACAAAATAAAATGCTTTCTGTTTTTCCCAAGTGTAAAGAAAGCTTATTATCAGTCATCCAATCGACACACGTAGACAGCTGTTCACTGAGCTTTTCCTCAATATATTTAGGATCAGGATATGAAAAGAGTAGTACGCTGTCATCTGCGTACAATAATAGTTTGAAGTCTTTTATACAAATACACATATCATTTATATAACTTGAAAATAGAATTGGACCTAAAATGCTTCCCTGAGGAACACCGCATGTTATAGGCATTAGTTTGGAACGAATATCATGAATGGCCACTACTTGGTGTCGATTAGATAAGTAGGATCTGAACCAATCTAAACTTGCCTTATCAAAACCCATTAGTTGTAACTTCTTCAATAAGACGCAATGATTAACTGTATCAAAAGCTTTTTGCATATCAAGGAGCACCATACCAACAAAGCGCCCTTGGGAAGTTTCTCTCCTCAAATAATCAGTCAAATGAATTAGACATGTTTCAGTCGAATAATCATGTCGAAAACCAGATTGAAATTCATAAATTATATCATTTTCTTTGAAGTATCTTTCAATTTGAACACAGACCGATTTTTCTAGAATCTTTGATGCTACGCTTAAAACACTAATAGGTCTATAGTTGCTAACATCAGTTTTATCTTTCTTTTTATAAGGTGGAGTCACTTTTGCTATTTTCATATCCTCTGGAAAAGTACTCGTCAAGATAGATAGGTTCATTAAGTAACTTAGAGGCTTAAATAAAACCTTCGCACCATCTTTTAGAAAATTAGCTGGAATCAAGTCTAACCCAGTACTTGTTGATACATTCAACTTACGTAACTCTTTGAAAACAAATTGTTCACTGATTGGTAATAACTCGAAGCTGTTTTCACGTCCACCTTTTCTTTCGTAAAACTCACGAATACAATCATTGTCTGCGCTGACAAAGTCTTTGGAAGGGGGGAGTTTGTTTACTAATTTGGCAGCCACATTTGTGAAATGAGAATTGAATTCATCAGCGATGGCCATCTTATCATGACATAATTCCCCATCAATTTTAATGACAGATTCTTGTTCTTTTCGCTTCTTATTTTTCAATCCTAAGCTTTTTAGATTCTGCCAAAGTTTTTTCGAATCTTGTTTATTTTCTTCTATCTTGTTTTGTAAGTAATCGAGTTTAGCCTTTTTCACCTCTCTTTGGACCATATTTCTTAATACTCTGTATCTTTTATAGAGCGTCTCATCTTTTGCTCTTTTCCTCAATTTTTTGTATACTATATTTCTCTCTTGAATTAGGGAAAGAATATCTTTAGTCACCCAAGAGAAGGGTTTTCATCTCTGAGGTTTGGCTGAATTATTCTTGCTATCGCTTGCTTTTCAGGTGTAACGCGCGTTACCTTAAAATAGTTTCTTTTAGTCTATCCTCGTTTTGGCTTTCTTTCTCTAAACAATCGTCAGTAAATAATGAGTCACAAAAAGATGGCAGACAACATGTTAAACAATTCCACTTCTCATCAGGGCATTCATAATATAACCTGCGGTACTCTGAAAAACTGATAGCTTGACAATTAGTGTGAAACCATTTTTTACAATAAGAACACAGAAGGCCGTGTTGATTACATTTGACTGGCTTATCACAGTTCCCACAAGGGAACTTATATTTTCGACCGTCAACTATAATTTTCGGATCATCACTTGATTTTGTCAAACTTTCACTTAATAATTCAATACCCTTCTTACAAATTGAAGATATTTCGCCCAGTCTTTCATGTCCACCTTGGATGGTCTGAAGGCTGGTTTCAGTCGTGACCTCTGATCGACTGCACTGAAATCCAAAGATCTCCCAGAAACAGATTCGGCGTAGGACTTTACGGGGCTGCTTTTTTCCTCATCAGAATGAAGACTCTGGTTTTCTCGGTAGATGGCTTGATGCCGCCTTGCTCCAGGTTCACTGCCTGTTTCTTGATCGGACGACCGTTGAGTCCAGCCATGGCCTCGTGTTGTCGGTTGGTCAGCACTGTTGATGAGGCGTTTCAGGTTGCCTGCCAAGATTCGTTGACCGGCTCTGTTGAGGTGAACGCCATCACGCCCGAGATGCTGCTAGCTGATATCATTGTTGATGATGAGGCCCCATCTGTTCTCGCTGGCTGCCAACTCCATCAGATAGTTGATCTCATCAACCCGCTTCTTGTCCGCTTCATTTGGATTGGAACAGCCTGTCAACGATGGTCGTTATCTTGTTTTAGCTTACATTGGACAGATGAGCCAGTAAAATACTTAGGACATCATATCGCACCTGATCTGCACTGTGCTTTAAAGATAAATTGGCAAAATAAATTAGAAAAAATGCAAAAACTGCTAGATAACTGGAGAAAAAGAAACCTGACTTTGTTTGGAAGACTGACTATTATTAAATCACTTGCAATTAGCCAAGTTATACAAGATTGTTGATACAATACCGTCTACTTTTTTGATAACGAGATGCTGCTCGCTGATATCATTGCCCGCCCCCCCCCCCCCACTTAGTGTTATTTAGGGTACGCATATGCTCGTTCCCTCTTTTTGAAAGCACCCCCTATCTGAGGACTGCCAACATTTCCGAACCCCCCTTTCGCGGGCTTTTCCTGCCTTGGAGACCCCCCTAAATCATGAAAAATGCTCAATGTACCCCCCTAAATTCGGAATAATTTCTCAGGAGTCCAAAGAGATGAGAGAAAAAAAAGAAAAAACACCCCCTTTTTAAAGAAATCTCCGGGTGAAAAGTTAATACACCCCTTTTTTTTTTACAATTCTCGGGCCGGACTTTGTCGCACGAAAAGTACCCCTTTACCGGACATTTTGGTAACACGCATGGGGTCCGTCCGTTCTCGGAGTGGGGGGGGGGGGGGGGGGGGGGGGCGGGTATCATTGTTGATAATGAGGCCCCATCTGTTCTCGCTGGCTGCCAACTCCATCAGATAGTTGATTTCATCAACCCGCTTCTTGTCCGCTTCATTTGGATTGGAACAGCCTGTCAACGATGGTCGTTATCTTGTTTTGGCTTACATTGGACAGATGAGCCAGTAAAATACTTAGGACATCATATCGCACCTGATCTGCAGTGTGCTTTAAAGATAGATTGGCAAAATAAAAACTGACTATTATTAAATCACTTGCAATTAGCCAAGTTATACATTTAATGATTGTTGATACAATACCGTCTACTTTTTTGATAAAACTTAATAGCCTGATATTTAAATTTCTTTGGAAAAGTAAAATTGAAAAGGTAAAACGATGTATTGTTACTGAGGATTATTGTGAAGGAGGAATACGAATGATTGATGTAATGATGATGATAATGATTAAAGAAATAATATTAACAATAATGAAATTAAGAGGAAGAAGTACATGAAAAAGAAGAAGTTCAGTTTTTGCGATTTGTGGATGAGGCTTAGGAAAGATAATACTACTAATAATACTCCATTAAAGAAAGGAGAAATAGGGCAAGAATATACGCCTGGTACATGGGTACAATATCAAATAATTAAATGAACATTTCAGATTTATAAAATAAACATATCATTGATAAGCATGTTTGAATTAATTAGTTTTACACAATAAAGATATTAATAGTATTAGTATTACCATACTGGTATACAGTACCAAGTATATAATCATAACGCTATAGATGGAATTATCAAGAGGCATGGATTGAAGTGCTTTCGATTTATTCGAGGGAGAGCGAGAGAGAGAGAGAGAGAAGCTTCTTGAAAGGAATCATTAATTCTCGTTAAGAATAGAATGAATGGTCCTGTGTCGGAGCAAAACAGCTTTACCAGATCCCGGATCTCACAAAACTTTTTTCTTTTTCTTTTGAAGACAAGTAAAAAGCAAGGTCCGGCATTGCGTCATAATTAATACCCAAGTGTTACGATCGTCCTTACAAAATCCAGTGGGTATTGTCTGATAAGTCGAAGAAATTGTTAATGTTATCTTGAGTTCTAATTGCAATTTGTTTAGGTTAAGTCTAACGTTTTCAAAATGTATACAGTAATTACGCCCTAGATATTATTATTGCCATTATTGAAGAGTGGTTCCAAGAAAGCGATAATTGATGAATGTAAATTATTGTATTTTGATAATCATTTTTATTTCTTTTCTAATGAGGACAAATAGAGAATCTCTCTCTCCCTCTCTTTATATATATATATCCCTTTCCTTTTCTCTTAAATCATTCTTTTAAGAGGCTAAATCATCAACAAAATATCACTTAAACACACACGCACACAATACTACTAATAATGATAATAATAAAAAACAATTACCCTCAAGGGACATTATACCAAATGATACGAATACGAAATTATTAGATTAGACCATGTGGATAGTAGACGGGCTGGGTGTTAGAACATAGGAGATTAGGAGATTAGACCACTTGGGTAGTAGACGAACTGGGTGTTAGAACATAGGAGATTAGACCACTTGGGTAGTAGACGAACTGGGTGTTAGAACATAGGAGATCAGACCACTTGGGTAGCAGACGAACTGGGTGTTAGAACATAGGAGATTAGACCACTTGGGTAGTAGACGAACTGGGTGTTAGAACATAGGAGATTAGACCACTTGGGTAGTAGACGAACTGGGTGTTAGAACATAGGAGATTAGACCACTTGGGTAGTAGACGAACTGGGTGTTAGAACATAGGAGATTAGACCACTTGGGTAGTAGACGAACTGGGTGTTAGAACATAGGAGATTAGACCACTTGGGTAGTAGACGAACTGGGTGTTAGAACATAGGAGATCAGACCACTTGGGTAGTAGACGGGCTGGGTGTTAGAACATAGGAGATTAGACCACTTGGGTAGTAGACGAACTGGGTGTTAGAACATAGGAGATTAGACCACTTGGGTAGTAGACGAACTGGGTGTTAGAACATAGGAGATTAGACCACTTGGGTAGTAGACGAACTGGGTGTTAGAACATAGGAGATTAGACCACTTGGGTAGTAGACGGGCTGGGTGTTAGAACATAGGAGATTAGACCACTTGGGTAGTAGACGGGCTGGGTGTTAGAACATAGGAGATTAGACCACTTGGGTAGTAGACGAACTGGTTGAAGACAAGCCAGTTCACGGTTGCAGTCTGAGCATGAGCATAAAGGTCATTGCAGAACAAATGTTGAAATACACAGAGACGAAATACTGGATACGTGCTCATGAAAGTTATGTATCATTATTCATTCATGCACATTCAGTGCACTCCACTCCACACAGATGGAAGTATTCTTTGAAAAGGGGAAACAGAGGCTATTTATAAAGCACCTCCATCGCTGTAGGAGTGATTATTTTAAAATGTACTGTATGGGACCTCTTCATGTTTTTAAGATCTGTGGATATTCGGGGTCATTGCAGTAATGTGCTAACCGTGAACTGGTCTATTCACCAGTAAAACTCTACTACGTTTCAGTTTTCCTCCAAATTAAGGTATTACGTTTTTTAATATTTTTTTTGTATTTTTTTAAGTCAAACAACTGCCCTAAAATGGTGATTTGATCACAAATTCAATAGAAAACTAATTTTAAAACATACTTGAAGAAAAAAATAATCTCAAAAAAATGAAATGCCGATAATACCAAAGTAACCACCAAAAAAATTACCTGCTTGTAGTGGAAAAAAACAGCATGATGAATAAACATTTCTACATTGAAAGTGTGTCGCGCGTGGTTGTAAGTTTCGTTTTTATGAATTCCTTTTTTTTGCTTGAAATTCCTTTTTTTTTACAATCATGATTCCTTTTTTTGGTCGCACAAGGTTGGCTGCTCTGCACGTGACCTTGTGAACACGCAGAGAGCATGCGCACGCACAGTTCGGAAGAAGGTGTACGGTCTGCTGGCGTTCTGTTCATACCGCCACAACCGAACGAGGCGCCAAACGTTGCGCATGAATATACACGCTAATTAGCCTACTCTTATCGGACTCACAATATTTGTTTTTGGTCCTAGATTTGAGGAACAAAATTAAAATGGCGTCGAATGAAAGTGATCTTGTCCTGATGCAGCTTCAGGCTGAATTCGACTATCTCAAGGAAAACACGGACCACTTTTTCCTAGTCGTGATGTCCTGCATTATCTTCTGTGAGTATCCACTTTGTTGTAGGTGAGAGAGAGAGAGAGAGAGAGAGTAAACGCGATAGGAAGAGATCAATTTTCAAATCTTTTTGAATTTTTCGTTTTTTATTTGCATTAATATATTCTAAGAAGAGTATCAACCTTGTGTAGGTATGTGCATGTGAGAGAGAGAGAGAGAGAGAGAAACAGAGAAAAAAAAATAGGTAGTTGGATAGAGAGAAAAGTGCGAGAGATACAGAGTGGGTGAAGAAGAGATTTTTTTTTAATATTATATTGTTCCTCGTTAAAACAAAAAATTAAGGGTTTTCTTTTATACTTTTGAACTGCAATATAGAGAAAAAATAAACAACAAAGACGTAGAAGAAAAATTATATACTACGTTGTAAAAAGAGGGAGAGAGAGAATGCGTGTGACAGAAAGGAGACAAAAATGATAGAATGAATACCCTCTACTTTTAAGTAATAGCAGACACGATTTTGTAAGAAAGCGCTATAATATTGCAACAAGGCGTAATAAACGACATTTTGTACGAGTATGATAAGTGGAAAGAGAACAAAGGTGTTAGCCGCGAACCTGAGGCATGCTCTCGAAAATTAGGATTATGCATCAAAACGTAATGTCCTATTTTTTGTGATGATATTTATACAAATTTCATAATTATATTGTGTTCATGAAAATGGCTAGAATAGCAGATTACAGTCTTTATAAATGGTGTTTAAAAATAATTAACTTCTGAAGAAAAAAAGGTAGACATCTGTAACTGGAATATAAATGGTGTTAAATAAAGATATGATTGAGTATAAGGTCCGCATTGAAATTAGAGGTAGATGGATTTAAAGCTCTACTTGATAACCATGATATAACATGTATATCCGAAATAAAAGTAGGATCAGAAGAAAGAAGTATGCAAATAGATGGTTTCACAGTAAAGACAATCCACAGAAAACATAGCAAGAGAGGAACACAATCTGGCTCTGGTGGTTTAGCAGAAATAAAATAAATGAAAGTCTCAAATTTGTGCCTGCTACATCGAGAGAATATGCAAAGGTGAAACTTAAAAAACAAGGCGTTTAATATTAGTGACGAAATGTTTATCTCTTATCTACATAAAATCCGGAAAAATCACATCTGATATTGATGTTATAAAACAAATACAATTTGATATAGCTTAAAAAATGAGATTGTGGAAATGTTTATTAATTGGAGATTTCAATGGGTATAATACAAAATGCTACATCAGATATAATTATCTTTCCAATATTTTCGAGAAAATGAATCAAATTTTCCGGGTAAAAGAAATCTAGATATTACGCCTCTAAATAAAGGATCTGTTATAGAACTTTGTAAAATATGTGACCTTTGCATTTTAAATGTTCGTAAACTAGGAGATATTATAGGTAACTTTACATGTTATGGTACAAAACGGTTCAACACCAAGTGATATTTGAATTAACAATAGCTGACAGTGAAGTTTATGATCAAATTATTTTTTTCTTCATGTATTGCACTATGGAGGTAAAGATAAACGCATTACACTGCCGTGATGATGGATATATTGAAAGGGAGGGAATAACATTGAGACTACCGAATGCCGCCTGTATATGGCAGGGGCTTGTTAGTAAGCAACAGTTTGAAAGGACATTAAATCAGCCTCAAAATAAAGACAAGACACAGGTTCTTTTGGATACGGATTATCCACTGGATGACACCCTAGTGGAGTTGATTGTGCGGTAGAGGAGATTAGTGAGTTCAATAACACGTGGCTAAGTCAAGTAGAATACCCAAGAATTGTGTAGGAAAAAGACAGGTGGAAGAAAGAAACAAAACATAATGCACTGTGATAGAGAGACTGGGGCAACAGGGAATACAGTTAAGAAGCTATGCCGAGCGGTTTGCAGGAAGCCAGTCGATAGGAATTTAAGAAAGGTGTATTACACATGAAGGAAATTATTTAAGAAAAATACTGAAGGAAAATGTAAAGATAATAGAGAGAAAAAGGATTGGAAAGTTAGAAAATTTGCAAAGTACGAATTCACGTGACTGGTGGAATATAATTGTTGCATTTAATGGACTACATTATTATGGAAAAGGACACATTTCTGAAAAAAAGTACCTCAAACAGTATGGTATGATTATTTTGGAATTCGTAGATTAATTCATAACGGAAAACGTCTTAATTAATAATGCTTATTTTATTTTAAAAACTTTGTACATGTGAAGAAAAGAACAAGAACTACAATGATTACTTTTGGTTTGTTAATTATCTGTAACAAAACGTCATTTTGCCTTGTGACGATGTTATTTGAATAACTCTCTCTCTCTCTCTTTCTTTCTCTCTCTTTCTATGAACAAATGTTATATCTATGTTCTATCCATACACAGAGAGAGAAGAGAGAGAGAGATAAATAGAAGGGGGAAAGAGAGAAGGAGACAGAGAGAGAAAAAATATCTCCGGCTATTGCTAGGGGAAAAATAACATAAACTACTCGTACTTACTCATGAAGAGGTTGAACGTAATTCGTGATTTGTTCAATTAACTTTCATTTCCTCAATTATTTTTTGATACGTAGTGATGCAGTTGGGGTTCGCCTTCTTGGAGGCGGGATCGGTACGGTCCAAAAACACCACCAACATCCTTTTGAAGAACATGCTTGATGTCTGTAAGTATTACCTTTTATGTTTTACTTAAAAGTTTATCAAACTTATTTCCTTCTGTCATTAAAAAAATAAATTATAATCATCTCTCTTCGTTTCGCATGTTCCAGGCTCACCTCTCCGACAGGCCTCAATTTGTTAAATTGGAGCTGTTCCAAAATTATGTTAAACGAATAGCTCCCTTACCTAACAAATCAACGATAATCTAAATAAAATGAACGCAAAACCGACTATTTAATACCTCAACATCAATGTAAAATTTAATTGCTCCATCAAGATGCGGAAATCCGCTGAACTTGGAAAATAATACTTATTTCCAAATTCATGAAGATTCCAACCCCACCCCAAAAATCCGCCACAGAACAACAACAGAAATCTGCAAAAAGAAAACAGAATGCAACAACGAAAGCTCGGAAGAAATAAATCGAACCAAAAATGCTCATTCATTATAGTAACAGGAATACTGCCAAAGCGAGAAGGAAAAAAATCACGGAGAGGAAATTATGAGAGAAGTGAGATTTGGACCCAATGTTCTTTTTTCACGAATTGACTTATGGATATTTTTTCCCCTCCATTTTCTGTCCCTAAATGTGAGGGGCTTGCCCGGCCCCCCACTCAGGTTTCGAAATGACCGCATGCGTGTTGCCAAAATGTCCGGTAAAGGGGTACTTTTAGTGCGACAAAGTCCGGCCCGAGAATTGTAAAAAAAGGGGTGTATTTGACTTTTCACCCGGAGATTTTTTTAAAAAGGGGGTGTTTTTTTCTTTTTTCTCTCTCATCTCTTTGGACTCCTGAGAAATTATTCCGAATTTAGGGGGGTACATTGAGCATTTTTCCTGATTTAGGGGGGTCTCCAAGGCGGGAAAAGCCCGCGAAAAGCCCGCGAAAGGGGGGTTCGGAAATGTTGGCAGTCCTCAGATAGGGGGTGCTTTCAAAAAGAGGGAACGAGCATATGCGTACCCTAAATAACACTGAGTGGGGGGCCGGGGGGGGGGGGGGGCTTGCGAGACAAACTGCAACGAAACAAGATATTTTTATGGTTGAATTACCAAAAATGTGACGTTGTAGTTCTACAGGAGACATTTTGTTCATCCGATCTAGAGTTAACTAGAGTTTCTGTATGCAGTGGTAAATGTATTTAATCATGGATCAAAACACGCAAAGGGTGTTTTTAATTTGCTTAGCAAAAATACAATTTTGAGTTATTGGACACATATTCTAAAAGTGATTGCAGAGTAATCGCTATGATAGTTGTATACAAAGATGAATCATTTTAGGGCTGAATGTATACGCTCCTACCAGACGGACAGAAAAGCATTTCTATTATATAAATTAGCTAGATTTCTTCACACAAAAAAGAAAGAAAACTTACCTGTACAACTCCTCTTAAATTGTTGATAGTCTAAGAGATAGCGCCTTGTATCCTTTGGAAAAGGCGTTATATAAATCCAATTATTATTATTTATTATTAGATCTTAAGGGGCAAAAATATCAAGTAATTACTGGAGGAAATTGGAACTATGTATTGAAGGTTTGTCTAGTGTTAATTTACCCAAATAGTGCTTCACCTTGTTTAAAAAAAGATTATGTCTAAATGCTAAAAGAAAAGAATTAATCCGGATGAGAGACAAGTATCCTTAGGATTATCCTCCCGTCTTGAGTATTGGCTGGTCTCTCATCAAGTATGTGATTTTCCTTACTCAGATATCAGACCTGCTATAATTAGACCATAATGCGGTCTCTTCAACCGTGGGAGAGCTAATTGGAAAATAAATTGATTGAAATACTGGAAACAGAAAATATTAACGTTTAATGGTAAAGTAGTTGTTATCAAAGCCTTTATCATTTCACAATTTTTTTTTCTTCTCTTATCCTCAAGCGAGGTTTTTATTTCCATAATAGCAATACATATTTACATTAATAACTCAATGATTGAGTGAAACATATCATAGGTTAAAAATTAGAGAATATTCAACAATTCTTCCAGCTTAGTATTTTTTTTCTTTGCTAACACATTTATATCTTAAAAATTATCTTAGCAACGACAAATCTTTTATACGCCAACTGTTGTACCTGTTCCAAAATTTGTTATTAAATAATTGAATAGAATCATTTGTGCTTTTCTTTGGAGTTCAAAAAGAGAAATAGTGAAAAGAAATGTCTGTATAAATACAAAGTTAGTTGATGGTCTTGATCAGATAGACGTTGAATCGAGAAAAAGATAATTTGTATTTATCTTTGATAAGCAAGATATTATATGAATACATTTGTAGACGGAAACCATTATTCAAATATTGTATTGAAATAATTGGGACCTTTCCAGATATCTCTAGATATAATTTAAATAAGAAAGATATTTATGTAAACAAAATAGACTGCCAGAGTTTTATCAAAATCTTCTGAAAGGTACTATGTCCGTTTTGCAGCCAACCTCAAATTCTGTAGAACTTTGCAAGAATTGTGAATATGTCATGTATGTCTTATATGTGAAATTTAAACATTAGCAGTGTCCTAATATTCGAATTATGCAAGGAAACCCGTTTACTTGCTAGACTTCACTGTCGGACACTATTGAGTGACTGACTGGCCTTTTTTCTTTTTGGTAATAACATACATAAAATGAGGTGTAAAGGGTACATGAGCATTTGTCTACACCTATAACCCACTTCATGTGATGGCCTACAAATGGGACATAGTACCTTTAATGCATGGTCAGAATGTAAATATCGAGGTTTAGTTGAGGTAACGGAAATAGAAGAGGAGATATTATGGAGAAATATTCATATAAGATTTTAAAATTCTACATTATTGTTTGTAAAATGGTATGTAGCTTGAATGTGTAAGGTAAAGCACGTGAAAAAAAATTGGTGGAATGATTCGATTATGTTGAATAGTAAAGTTAGTATCCATCAATTATTATTTGAGTTCGAATACGCCAAATTGAAAACAATTTCCAAGCTATTGGCTAAATAAAGTATGTATTCGAAAGAATGTTCCATTGAGTAGTAAACAAATCAATTCAAATTTGACAGAACTAGCTACAGGAATTGTTGTTGATATATGTAGTTTAAAGGCGAAATATTATTATTTATCCCTCCTTAAACACAAATCTCAGAAACTAATTACAACACGTTACTGGGAAATTATTTGAATTTACTTTTTTTTTTTATTGGCAGAAAGTATTCAATTTTAAATTTCAACAAATGGGAGAGAGAAGGATAAAGCAAGTTAATTTTAAGGTATTGCATAATATCTTTCCATCAAAACATAATATTTGCAGATGGCGTATAAAAGACAATGACCAGTGCGATATATGTTGTTACAAAAAACAGAAAAAACTTGTCATGTTTGATTAAAATGTTCTATTTTTTTTCTTTTTTTTTTTTGGGGGGGGGGGAATTATTGAAAACTTATTTTTTAATTACTTTCATGAGCAAATAGATATTAATGAAAAAGCATTAGTTATAGGTTATTATATTGAAGAAAAAGAAAACTTCGTGATAATCTTCATGTTACCTTTAAGCAAATGCGTAATATACATAATCTATACCCAAATTCTATATGATGGTAAAGAGTTTCTCTCTCTCTAAGTGCCATATCGTTTGACTTTGGCGATCATGCTGTTCCACAACCCTCGGTTCCTAGCCTTCTGCATTAGTACCACTCCCAATTCTTTCATTCCTCTCTCTTCCAACAATGTCTGCAGACTGTCCATCCAAAGTATCCTCCTTCTTCCCCTACTCCTTCTTCTCACAATTTTCCCTGTCAAAGCAAGATTCTCCGTAGGCCTTCTTTACGTGTAATGTGACCCATGAACTTCAACTGCCTAATCAACATCTCACGTATCATTTTCCTTTGCACTCCGGCTCGTGTAAGAACTTCCTCATTACTAACTTTGTCAGTCCAGGGGGGTGTTTCATAAAGCTATTTGTAAAGTTACGCATGACTTTACGAACGACTTGTATATGAAAAGCCAAATGGGATGCTCAATCATTATTAACTGCATCAGCTAGAGTTGAACTGTGCAGATGTAGATTAACATTCTTATTATAACAAACATTTTTAATGCAAATTATATTTTTTGCCATAATTTAATTGAAGTTATTGGAAATAACAGAAAAAACTTTGGGCATTCTCTCTGGCACTTCATATACAAGTCGTTCGTAAAGTCATGCGTATAACTTTACGAACTCTTTATGAAACACCCCCCAGGGGATTTTCATCATTCTTCTTAAAACCACATTTCGCAACTTTCCAAACGCTTTTTAGTATCAGAGGCTAAAGTCCATGTTTCACTACCATACGTAGGTACCGGATAGATGTAACAATTCAGTACTTTTATTCTGGTCCTCATACTCATTGTTCGATTTGTCAGAATTTTGCCTAGCTTTGAAAATGAAGATTTAGCGAGAGCTATCCTATTGAAAGAGTATAATAGTAAAAGTCTGTTTATTCATTTCAATTAAAAAATACTATATCATATAGGAAATAAGTAAAGCGTTTTATTAACGAAACACACAACGAATTATTCAAGACACGTAAGGTTATAACCATGCATTTACTTACTTTTGTCTTTTATCTTATGTTTAAAATGTAAATTGATTTTAATATATAATGATCAGTATTTGAAATAAAACACATCTGTAAGAGGATAAAAGAAAAGGAAAAACATCCATATTAAATGTAACTAATTTGAAATTTGTAACTAATCAGAAATTAAGAATTTCTTGTAAAAAAACGGATTATTATTATAATTATTATTATTATGTGCAAAGAGTATTTGTATAATTACCAAGAAAAAATGAATTATGTATGAAAAAAAAAAGTAATACCTTTGTTTATCTTTCTGTTGGAAATGAAATAAGAATTGAATTGAATGGAACTAAAACGCCAAGATCTTAGTTTCTCACGTTATGTTTTTCTATTTCTATCCAAACAGGCATAGGGGCGGTGGCCTACTGGGGTGTTGGATACGCCTTCGCTTTCGGAAAATCATCCAATCCTTTCATCGGCTATAGGAATTTCTTTTTCGAAGACATGGTTCCATCCGACTATTCGCATTTCTTCTTCCATTTCGTGTTCGCCGCCACGGCTGCCACAATCGTCTCCGGCGCGATGGCGGAGCGAACCGAGTTCGCAGCCTACTTCATGTATTCGTCACTAATAACAGGTATATAGTCGTATGTGTTTGTGTAATACCTTAATTCTTATATCATTTAAAGCCCATCGCACACTATACGATCTTCCGCCTGCTATCCGATTTTGAAGAGAGAATGACAGAGGTGTTGTGGTCGAGTAGATACGTCCCCGGACTGTCGATCACAAGGTCCGCGGTTCGAGTCCCACCGCCGCAATAATGTCCTTTGGCAAGACATTGATCTACATTTGCCACACTCCACCCAGGTGAAGTAAATGGGTACCTGGTAGGAATTTATTCCTCGAAACGCACCGCGCGTAGCAGCTGCACTGCTAAAGCCAGGGTAATTATGCTGCATTATTGTAGAGCGTTTAGAGACTTCTGATAAAGTAAGTGTTAGGCGCTATATAAGCAAGGATAATTATTATTAATTATAGTAGATATATAAATAAATAACCTCATCTTTCTGATGTAGATAAATATTAATGAGAATGCTATAAAAACCGGAATCTAAGTGCATTGAAGCCTAGCTTCTAGTCAGAATAAAAGCTGTATGGGCTTCAAATCGTAGACGATCTTGATCATAATACAATACACATTGGAAATCATGCTTTGGTAACAGGACACCGCTATAGTTAGCAATACTGCTAAAATAATTTCCCCTTAATAAATGTTAATCACTTTTGTCATGATTGTTGATACTTTCAGGGATTTTCGATATGTTTCTTTACTTGGTAAGCCAAATCGACTCCACACTAATTCAAACTGACCAATTCAGGGTCATTTTCGGTAATAAAATCTTTGTTTGGTCTGTCATCGGACTGGTGTCGGCCTTTTTGGTATGAATTAACAATAACATGTAAAGAAAATATTTTGAATTTACCATCCTTCATCAAACGTGCCAAAGTGTTCTAAACTTGAAGTACGTGGTCTGTTTTATTTTTGCCTTCAGGATTCATCTATCCTGTGGTGACTCACTGGGCGTGGTCATCCGATGGTTGGCTTGGAAACAGTGGAATAGAGATCGGCGATGGAACTTATTTGGCATTTAAGGTAAAGTGATCGATGGAGAAATTTCAATAGGCCTGTTAGGAGCTATTTGTACTTGGTAATTATATCTTTACATCATTGTGGTCTTGGAACTGTTTTCGGTTACACAGAAGGTCAGTTTCTTGTAATTTCCTTAAATATCTTACCAAATCTTTAATTTTATTCTTACAGGACTTTGCATTTTGGCACCATCTAAAACCTTGTATGGTCCTCTATAATGACTTCGTATGTTCCTACAATTATTGACGCTCATTATGAGGAAATAATTCCTTGCCATATTATTCATTTCTCACCAGTTATTCTGTCTTTGTTTATTTAGGATTTCGCAGGTAGCGGTGTCGTTCACTGTGTCGGAGGCACAGCTGCTTTGGTCGGAGCGACCATCTTGGGTCCTCGTATCGGTCGCTACGATGAGAACGGGAAACTGGTCGTTATTGCCGGGCATACTGTACCGGTACGTTTGCAGAATTATCTATCGTATCATTTCCAAATAGTCTCAATAAGCAGAGGATAGGAAATTCTTCTACTTCTTTTTCTTCTTTTTTTCCTTCTTCTTTCTCTTCTTATATTGCTCTTGCTCTTTCTTTTCTTGTTCAGCTAGGATCTCACTATTCTTCTTCTACTTCATTTTCGCCTTCATCTCCATCTTCTTTTTTTTTTCTCCTTCTCCTATTCCCTTTTCTTCGTCTTCGTTGGCATAATTATCTATCACACGCCATTTCCAAGTACTCTCTTAATGCGGAGCAGTGGATATTTATTCTTTTTAGGGGTCATGATTGGTATTATCTCCTTTAGAATTAAATCCACTAACACTTTTAAGAGTGGATTATTAATTATAACGAGTTTTCATACCAAACAAAGTAATCCATCTTAATGACTGCTCATGAGGTGCATTTACAACCCAGTTTCAGACAGCATATTAAAATGCTTGCCAACGCTTATGGTAATGGCCATATTTATTTAATGCTTCTTTCATGTCAATTTAGATGGTTTCACTTGGCGGTTTTATCCTATTCTTTGGCTTCTTCGCGTTCAACGGCGGCTCTCAAGGAAGGATATCCGGGGAAGGAGACGGGGAGGTGGTTGCCCTTGCCATCGTCAATACCATCATTTCTGGCGCTTTTGCCGCCCTCACGGCTATGATTTGCCGCCGCGTTGGTTTCAGCGGGAGCTACTGGTCGTTGTTAACAACCATCAACGGCGGTCTTACTGGAATGGTCAGTATGAAACAAGCTATGAAGTTAGAAGAATTTAAGTAAGCCGCGTTTTTTTAACAACGTAAAAATGGATTGGCAACTGCTATAACGACGAAAGTCTTACGTGTATTGACTGAACTCTGTGTTGTAAGAAAATATAATAAAATATTATCGAAAAAATAAAGGCACATAATAATTTCATATCTTATTGAGAGTAATAGTTGTGACACGCCCGCCCCCCCCCCCCACTCAGTGTTATTTAGGGTACGCCTAGGCTTGTTTCCTTTTTTTGAAAGCACCCCCTATCTGAGGACTGCCAACATTTCCGAACCCCCCTTTCGCGGGCTTTTCCTGCCTAGGAGACCCCCTAAATTCGGAAAAATGCTCAATGTACCCCCCTAAATTCGGAATAATTTCTCAGGAGTCCAAAGAGATGAGAGAGAAAAAAGAAAAAACACCCCCTTTTTAAGAAATCTCCGGTGAAAAGTCAAATACACCTCTTTTTTTACAATTCTTGGGCCGGACTTTGTCGCACGAAAAGTACCCCTTTACCGGACATTTTGGTAACAAGCATGAGGTCATTCTGACCCCGGAGTGGGGGGCCGGGGTGACACGCCCTTCTACGCGTAACCGAGATGGAACACAGGATGAACCATGTTGCTCCAAATATACCCATCCCTCGTACAATCTCTATGAGAGCTATTGTATGGCTTCATGTAATGCCTGATTAATCAGAAGCAACTTCCGATGACGTAACTATATCTCTCAAGTAACTTTGATAATAATCCGTGTGAAACTTATCCATGTCTGGATATGAATTTTCATAATCATTTCGCTGCGTTCTTCCCCTTTTCAGGTGGCCATATGTGCAGGATGTAATGTGGTTCATGCTTGGGGAGCAGCGGTCATAGGAACGATAGCTGGTGTTACTTATATTCTATGGAGTTCAGCAGTCATCCGGATGCGAATAGATGATCCACTGGACGCTGTAGCCGGTAACTAAAAATAAAGAAGACAGTTGTTTCTTCCTTTTCTTCTTCTTCTTCTTCTTTTTCTCCTTGTTCTTTTTTCTCTTCTTCTTTTTGTTCTTACATTCCTTCTTTTACTTATTCTTCTGCTTCTTGTTACTGATTCTTTCTTCTACTACTACTCCTACTTCTTGTTTTTCTTCTTCTTCTTCTCTTACTACTTCTATTTCTACTACTACGCCAACTACTTCTCTTGTAATATCATTACTTCTTTTACTATTTTTGTTACTACCATTAGGCCTATACTTCAGTATTCAAGTTGTTATTTTTTCTTCTTCTTCTTCTTCTTCTTCTTCTTCTTCTTCTTCTTCTTCTTTTACCTTATGCCCTTTCATATCCTCATTTCCAATCTTGACGTAGTCCTTATTTTACAAGTAACTACAAGCAAACCGAAGTGATCTAATGTATTCCATGTACTTATATTTATTGATAATACCTGTACTGTGTATTATTCATACCATCATTATTCTTGTGAACAAAAACTGACAATGTGTAACATGAAAAGTGAAAGATGAAAATAAACCGAACTTTGAACTTTAAACTTTGAACCTTGACTTTGCAGTACACCTAGGAGGTGGTTTCTGGGGAGTTTTAGCTGTCCCTATCTTTGACATGAATGATGGAATCCTCTTCAACATCACAAGCAGGGTGCCATGGATGGTAGGTGGATGTTTTTTCTTTTTCTTCTTCTTCCTCCTCTTCTTATTTCCTTTTTTCTTCTTCTTCTTCTTCTTCTTCTTCTTCTTCTCCTTATTCCTCTTCTTCTTCTTCTTCTCGTACTACTACTTCTTCTTCTTCTTCCTTCTCTCTTTTTCCCGCTTCTCGCTTTAGATTGTTCTATTTATTTTGTTATTCTGATTAATATAATTTATGTTACACGTGTTATTTTTTTAATTGTTATTATTGTCATTATAACTGTTGTTAAAATTATTATTATAATTTTTAGTATAATTTATATTATCATTATTATCACTATTATAAATATTTTAATTTATCATCAATAATATTTGTATTATTGAATATAGGAATAGTTATATTTAGTTCAAAAAGCAATGTAGATAGCTCACATTAATTTTGTGATTTCCATACCTATCTTTGTAGCATTTTGCTTGGAATCTCCTCGGAGTCTTGGCGATATTCGCGTGGACCGCTCTTCTCTCTTTCTTCATGTTTGGAATCTTTAGATGTCTGAAAATTCTCCGAGTTGACCCCGAGATAGAGAAGAAAGGTAAGTTCACACCCGGGACCCGTTTCACAAAGCCTTTCTTCAATGACAAATGACAAATATCAGTGACAAATCTGCTGATAACCAATCAGAAGCAAGGATTTCAGTAGCTTGTAACACAAACTGTCATTTATCACTGATGACAAGTTTTGTGAAACACCCCCAAGCCTATGTTTGTAAAGACTCCGCATTAAACCGAGAAAGAAAGGCTCGTTCACACTAAGCTTTTATAATAGCTAGAGTGATTTTTTGTCAATACTCAGGATGGAACATGTTGATACCAGATAGAAATAAAGAATCGTTCACAGTTACGTAGTTTTTTTCTAATTGTGAAGAGAATGTTTGTCAATACTCAGGGATAATATAAGATTGAAAAGAAAGATTCTTTCAAATTTAATAGTTTTGCTAATAGAGAAAATGTCTGTCAATACTCGGGGTTATCCGGGTCAGAAAGAAAGATTCCTAGTCATTTAGTTTGTCTAATTATGGAAATAATGTTTGTAAATTCTCAGGGTTGGTTCGAGAGAGAAAGGATAACAAAATTCGTTTCAACTTAGTTTATAGATTTTTGTTCTTCAATACTCAGGGTTGATCGATATAGGGTTGATCCGAAATAGAATAAGTTAGGTGAGATGTGTTGGCTTAAGAATTATTCTTAAAGGCGTCGTTTAACAATCTTAAATCTGAGATGCATGGCCCTACGTGGTATCAGTGACTTTGATATGGTGTAATATTGAATCCATGAGGAATTGCGCTTCAAAATGACCCCGAAGTGCCTCAAAAAACTTAAAATCTTTGAGTGACTGGTTTTTACCATACTCATTTCCCCCAATAGACTGTAGTGTTATGAAAACCGTTCGGAAAACAAAAAATGAAATTTCGATTTTCAATCATAAATATCTTGATAATCAGACAGGCGATCGACTTTTAAAAATCATGGGGTTCCTGACTGCCCTAAATGTTTATAATTATCATTGCAGCACGAACTAAATCCATAATTTAGTTTCAGAATCTGAGACAAAGTTACTCAATCCCTATTAGTAAAACAAAAAGTCTAACAAAAAATGCATAACTCAAATCAAATCCCATCAAACTAAAACAGATAAAATAGGATGAATTATATTCTTCTATCTATCTATCAGGCTATAGTTCAGCCAGACGTTGGGTAAAGCCCTCCTCATAACATTTCCATTCTCTTCTGTCTCTAGCTGTCCTTGTCCAAGCGGCATGTATGATGTAAGGTCATCTCTCCATCTTCTCTTCTGCCTTCCTCTTCTTCTCTTTCATCATCCTTGGTTGCCATTCTGTTAAACGATTTGCCCATCTATTGTCCTGAAGTCTTGCTACATACCCAGCCCATCTCCACTTGGATTCTCTGACTTTCTCCATGATGTCTTTAACCTTTGTTTTCTGGCGTATGACTCTGTGATTGATTTTGTCTCGCAGAGATAAATGCGACATCTTTCTCTCCATAGCTCGTTGAGTAGTCACAGGCTAATCTGTTCTAGATCCTTTGTCAATGACCATGTTTCTGATCCATATGTCATAGTTGTTAGAATTATATTAATTTGTTTTAAATGTTATATATATAATCCTAGGTTTGGATATTCCGAAGCATGGCGAGCCGGCTTATCCTCTGGCAAGCTATGGTAATGGCTGGGAGGATGATTCGGTCATCGACGCTTCTCCGGTACGACCACCACCTGGTAAGTATTTTTTTTCAATCTTTTAATCTTTTAATCAGGAGCGGTCCTAGATTTGTTGTTGTTGATGGGGGGGGGGGGGGGCGCTTGGGGAAGGGGAGCTTGCATTTATTTTATCCATGGGCCTCACTGAAAGTAATTTATAATCTATATTTTTGCTTTGATGGAAGAGGTAGTTTGAAAATAAAAAAAAATCTTAAATGCACACTGTCCTACTTGTAGCTACTTGCTCCCTCTATATAGAAAACTTCCACAATCGGTGCCTGTTGGTCACCCATGATCCTCTTTTTCTTATGTTAAATGAGAGCTGAGTTGATGAGATAGCCACCTGTCACAGTGACCTCGCTGACTCGTTGGGTGGTCTAATCCCTTCTAGCTGAAGTAGTAAAGCCTGCCTTTAAGGAGGGGTTTTGCGACCCCCATAACCCCGCGATAGAACCTTTACTGCCCAAAACCATTAGGGGAAAATGAACAGTGGGAGTCTATAAAAGGCATCCGGATTCTAGCCAAAATATCATACATTAACTAAGTAAAATTGTTGAAATATATAATTATAATAATGATATGATAGTTCATATAACATTGTTTTTAGTTTGATAAGTTGGTCATGAAAATGCGACCACGGATGACTAACCAGTTAGCACTATAATTTTTTTTAAGCATTTGCCTAAGTTTTTGATAAAATAGTGTTCAGTTGTTTTCATCAAGCGTGGTTGCATGGAAAATATATTCAACCTGACATTACGTTGACCACCAATTTCATTCGAAATTTGGGCAGAGATAAATTTACGTAGTTGAGTATAATTTAAATACATATGTCTGGTAATTGCGCAATATAAGTTATCAATAATAATAACGTTCCTCTATCCCTTATTGTTGAACGCCAAACAAGGTAGCAACAACTCCCATCTTGTAACGTCTTTTGGTATGACGCGGCCGGGGTTCGAACCCACGACCTCCCGGTTGTGAGGCGGACGCTCTACTGACTGAGCCAATACTCCGGTATCATTATATTTTAATTATCACATTTTCTTTTATCATTTCAGGCTACAAGGCGAACGGGAATAGCCATGATAACAAGGCTTATAGCCTTGATGAAACACAGAACTCTGTTGATCATGAACACATCCAAATCGACGATACTCCAAGAGTACAATTTGATTAGACCATTTTCGTAATTTAAAGGGATAGCGAGTTTTGTTGCAGAGGGCGCTACACAAAATAATTTCTGTTGTGAGATAATGAAAAACTGAGTGTCAAATTTGAAAGAACATACAATTAAAAATGACAAAATCATCTTTGTTTGATCAAAATCGGTTCAGAGACGGCTGAAATATCCATAAATATAACGATTTCTAATATTTGTCAAGTCCCATTTAACAAAATATTCTATTCACATGCTACGAACAATTGTATTTTAATAGTCGATCGGAATGCGAGTTGCATACATTAATTATTACTAGGTAGGACAAACATTATGGCTTGTCCTATCTAACAGCATGGAACATATGCATTCTCATTCTGACTATTGTAATACAATTATTCGTAACATGTGGATGAAATAACTTGTAACATGGCACCGATATTTATGCACTAAATTTGGTTACATGAAAATGGCCTATTCAGTAGAAGCTAAAACTTGAAATCACTAGAGGCTATTTTTGTATTACGTATGACTGGAAGACCATTAGCTATGCACTTTGTTTTGAAAGACTTAAAGTTCAATAAGTCAGTGTTTAAAGATACTATGTCCCTTTTGCAGCCAGCATCAAATTCTGTAGAACTTTGCAGTAATAATGAATATGTCATGTTGTCCTATCTGTGAAATTTAAACGTTAGCAGTGTCCTAATATTCAAATTATGCAAGGAAACCCGTTTACTTGCTAGACTTCACTGTCAGACACGATTGAGTGACTGACTATTAAACTGATTATATCTTTGCGCAGCACGAAACGTACCATTCGGTACAATGGTCTGAAAATCAGACTCTTACTTACTGGCTCTATAGCTCTTAAGTCATTTCGACAATTAATAGTCGTTATTTTCCCACTTAAAGACATTTTCAAGCCCCCCCCCCTTTTTTTTTAGGGAAGTTCTACATTAGTATTATCTTTTAAATGCCGTTTGAATTTAACCTTTTCATTTTGTTGGCCTGCAAATGGGACATTACCTTCAAGTATAATTTCTTTTGTTTAAATTGGTTCTGCGTATTCTGAAGTTGACTTGTGTAAGGCATAATTTCAATTTCGATGCCCGCATCCACAAGAGTGTTTTGGCTATAGCCATAAACATAACATACTTATTTCTAATTTCCTTAAAAATAATCCAATGTAGTAGTAAAACTAGTAATTTCAAGTAATTACAGCAGTTCAAAAGTGACAGAATGAGTGTTCTACGAGCTATAATAGACCGGTTTGCTGACATATTCATATTCTAGGCATACTTTTTTTTGATAACCTAAACACTTGCCCGAGGATTGCTTAACATAGCAACACGTACTGTATGCAGTCTGAATTCCAATTATAATAGTTTATTCATTTATAATAGGTTAATGCAAAAGCTCGTCACCAGGTGCCAAGGAAATATTCATCCTTGAATTCAAACATATTTGTAAAGCTGTCTATGGTATTCTTATTAAAAAAACTGAGAACTTCTGTTTTAACATTCGAGCTATAGATATAACGCTGTCTTTTTATTTATGGGGAACTAGTGGTTTCTCAGTTGCGCAAAAGATGTTTCCTGACTAAAACTTAAAAGTGACACTGTTTTTTTTTATTTCAAGTAGGCCTAATATCAAATATGTGCATTAGAAAATGTTCTGTACATTTGTCCTGCATGTTTATATCGCTTTCATATGTATATGGTACTTTGACATTACGCTACAATGTCATCATAGTCATCTAAGGCTATATATAGCCTTAGATGACTATGATGACATGCAGAACAAATATATACAAAAATGGACTTGTGCACATATTTTATATATGTGTATATATATATATATATATATATATATACACACACAACAGCGTATTTTTTTGTTTTTATTTCAAGTACGCCCCTAATATCAAATATGTGCACAAGTCCATTTTTGTATACATTTGTTCTGCATGTATATATCGCTTTTATATGTATATGGTGCTTTGACATTATGCTACAATGTCATCATAGTTTACCAAGGCCTTTCATAAATCGATATTATTTTTATTTGTGTATATATACGCCGACCACATTATGAAGCTTGCCGTAGTCTGTGTGATTTTTATTGTTACTTCTGTGACTCTTATATGTTAACAATGCAAGAATGCACTTTGTTTATTGGCTTTCGTGATGCAAGTGTATTTGCCGGTTAGAAAATTGAAATGTGTTTTGTATATTAGCTGCTAATATTAAATGAATAACAGGTAATATTAGATAGCTTAGACGTATACCGAGATATGATTGGTCCAGAGCTCGTCGCGTGATATCAATTCCCTCGTGATCATTATGTTCCACTTATTCCACAATAACCACTTGAGAAAATTGAACTCCCTTCAGAGGTCCAAAGAATGTTATACTGAAATGTCTTAATTTTACATTTTCCCATTTCACATTGTACTATTTGTAATAATTGTATGTATTTTATATGTTGCATTTTTATTTGTAAATACAAGATGTATCATCTTTTAGCTGTGACTAGGGTGATCATAGTGCCTGTGCACACAGTATGCCCCACGAACACACACACACACACACACACAACAGCAGTCAGTTGGTAGAAATAGCAATTTTTGTAAATTTATTTAAACAAAATAAACAATATTTTTAAATTTTTATTTCACATATATTTCAAGCATACCTTTATCTACAATTCTGTCTAGTTTCATTGTTATAGGCATGTGGGATATATGTTAAATTATTTAATTAGAATATTGTCTTTTCAGCCATGTGTGACATGGCCCGCTGATCGCCCATTGACTCGCGCTGCTATTCCGTCTGCGTGGTGAAAATGCACCTCAATGTATAAAACTCCCCTACAAAAATGCAATATCCTCATATGTTTCACTCATTGAATCAATTTACTGTACTGGGGTCACCAAACTTTTTGGTACTCTGAAATTCAGTCCCTGTGGAATGTTATGGCCTGTTGAATGGTGTCTCGGAAAATCGTCATACTTCCTCAAATCTGACATCTTTTAAATAGCCAAATATACTTTAATTTAGCTGAAAGTCTACAGATTCTTATCATATGATCGGTTTTTCTGAATAATTTGTGAAACACATGAGGAAATAGCTGTGACGGTGATCCAAGTAATTTTAAGGTTAATATTTGGTGTAAATAATGATCTATGAATATATGATTTAAAAAATGCCCCCCAAAACAGTTTGACTTTCCTAATTTGCATAATGAGTGCGCGAATATATAATTAGCTGAAATGACCTAATTTGCATATTTGATGAATATTCATGATTTTTTAATATTTCAAATGAAATATATTTCCATACCTGTCTGATATACATAGGTTTCATTGATGTATCATGTTCGGTTTTGATTTGATTACATATGCGCATATTAATTAGGCGGACTTAGTTATTTTCACAACTTTTTCATATCTGCAGATTCGCAAAAATGGCAAAAATGACTTATTTTGTTGGCTTTTGTTTTCAAAACGGTAATAGATATATGAATTTTCTTTTTTGTATTTTTTACCACAAAGATGATATTTTAGTGTCTGATAATTTAATTTATTATTTGTGTCCAAGAAAGTTGTCAACTTTGTCGAATTTTGCCATTTTTGCCAATTTGACCATTTCTGGCAGGTTTTTCGGTAATTTTGCGTTATAAAAAAAATGGGATAAAATCACAACGCATTGACCGATTTCAATTCTGTTTTTTGTTTTTTGAAGGTTTCATGAAGCTTGATCATTTGCAATCATCAAATAACATGTGTTTGTTGTAATTATTTTTGGTGTGCTATACCTACTGTGACTGTGACTTCTTTTCAATAAAGGTTCCCTTATAAAAAAAAAAAAAGTACCACGGTGCACGGTATTTTGGCCACAATACATATATCATGGTACTACACAGACGCGGATCCAGGATTTCTTAGGGGTGGGGGCCCAAATTTGAAATTGATTTGAAATTTAGTGTGCTGAAATTTGAAAAATCGTGCCGGCCAATATTTCGCAATACTGTCTGTATCATAGTAGTACCACGGGAATACCATGGTGGTAGTACCTTTTTTTTTTGGGTCAAATTTTTGAATAGCAAGAAAATCGACTGTGCACAATTCCATTTCAAAATAAAAACCACGACGTAAATAACCATGTAATTCGCAGCATTGTTTTGAAGGATCCATCAAATTCTTGCAGAAATATCGTGGCTGCCCTCAAAAAATGTTAGTGTAAAGCACAATTTTTTGCCGTTCAACCAGTGCATAAGCTGCTATGATTGATTTGTTTAAAGTAGTCACCCGAAGAAAATTCACAACTGATAATTATGGACAAATTATAAATAGATGGAAAGATTTTCTCTTGTAAAACACAAATAATTGGCTGAAAAAATCACATGGATATCATGGAAAGGCGTAAATGTTATGTGGCTCTCTGTGTCTCGCATGTGACGTTACGAATCATGACGCTCTACGGATGACCGCTGAAGGCAGAAATCTGGATCTCAAAATTAACATTTTTGAGAGACAATTACTGCGGGCCCCAAACATATTTTGGAGAGGGAAGTTGTTATATTTGATTAATAAGGCTTCCCCTTTGCAATGATATAAATTTTGCATGAATTCATAACACGTTTGATTCTTCGGGTTTGTGACATATGTAGCCTACAGATCTGCAGAAAAGGATACCTTTGACTACCGTGTGAGTCAAAAAAAAAGTTTACACCTAGAAAATTGCTGATTATTTTTAAACTCATCTATGAACAGTAAATTATTATACATCTTATGAAAGAGTGTTTTGTCCCAAATCATTTGATATCATTTTTGTGTGGTATGTGTTTATGGTTGGATGAACAGGAGGCATTGTTTGCGAGAGTGCAAAAATCGACTTGCGCCAAAGTGATGCCTACAGTATGTATTATGTTGGGAATAGCGGAGTGAGAGAATGAATTGAATGTATCAAATAAAAATTATTACATATGCTTTTTGCAAAGGGCAAAGTCACACACACCCACACACACGCGCACAAATGTTCGTTGATATTTGATATTCGTTATTTGATATGTGTGGCACGGTTAATTTTGTTAGGGATGTTACTTGGATCTGCAAAGACCAAATTAATACCCAAATCCCAATTGTTTTATTCAAACATCACATAAGCAACTTCGGCGCAAGTCGATTTTTGCACTCTCGCCAACAATGCCTCCTGTTCATCCAAGTGTGAACACATAACACACAAAAATGGTACCAAATGGTTTGGGATAAAACGCTCTTTCATAAGATGTATAATAATTTACTGTTCATAGATGATTTTTAAATAATTAGCACTTTTCTAGGTGTAAACTTTTTTTTGACTCACACTGTATAGGTCATTTTCGTAATGTAATCGAATTGAATGCACAAACCTTTATTAAGTGCCTCGCTAGAAATTATTTCATGATTCACCTGTTTAAATAATTTATTTCAATTGTCAGAATGCGAATTGCATAAATTACTTGTTGTAAGTTATGACAAGCGATAATGTTTGTCCTGCCTAGCAACAATTCAAGTCGCATTCTGACTATCGAAGTACAATTATTTTCAAGAGGGGAATAAAATAATTTGTAACGAGGCACATAACAAATTGTTATGCATTAAATTTGATTATACTACTGAGGACAACTTTGAAAAGTTCATAACTTTCTTATTTTTATTCAGAGCTTGCGCCAACTTTCCCTGAACTGTTCCTCTCAAATTTTCTGCTTTTAACAGTATATCTTTTCAAAATGAACAAATCATTGTTCATTATTTAGCAAAAAGTGGGAAATTCAATTTCACGTCTTTTAAGCATTATTTTCATTTTTTTTAAAGGTCATAATTAAATTCACTACCCTTTTTCATTTTGTCAAAGCTTACGCTTATATAATTTCAGCTAATTTGTTTCTTTTTTTAAATAAAAAAAAGTCTCTCACTCGGACAGGTATCTTTGTCTTCACAATTGTAATACCTGGAAATGCAACACAATATAGTCACTCAATGGAACGCTATATATCACATTGATATATATATATATATCACATTGATCAATGTGATATATTGCGTTCCATTGAGTGACTATATTACAATTGTGAAGATTGCCCTTATTTTTTTCTTTCAGTTACTGATATTACTGATATAATAGGGAGGTTTTATGTTATTTTCATTTATTCTGCAAACTACTGACTTTAACTTAAAGTGATATGACAATAAGTCACTGCCCTGACATAGCATAATGAATAGAACACGGGTCTATTCAGTTTAGTATACGCTACGAATTCTACAAAAGGGCACCAATGAATAAAGCAAGCTTGGCTTTTCAATAGCTTGCACCTGCAATTTTTGAATAGTTACGTAACCAACTACTCAGCTCTTTCAGACATGGCACAATTAATGAATTGAAGAAAAAAATCCGACCCTCCCTTCATTGAGCGAATACTTTTGGCAAATACGTGGATTATCAAAGAGGTAATAATAGCATTCCTGACATTGCAACAATGACAGCATTATTTTAAAGTATTGTCCCTAAAGGTGGCCTACTGAATAAGCTTTTTATCCTTGTCTGGGAGGACAAGGCCTTTCAATATCCATGCATAAGAAAAGAATAGGCTGGGGCTGTAGTCTGATTTCAAAAAAGGAAAACAATTTCGGGACAGTTCAAAAATAATGCTGGAAAATGGAAATTCAAATGATACCGTTTTAAAAACCAGTAATTAGATATGATTTTAGGACAACAAGCAGAAGAAAATTCATTGCTCGACAGTCTAATTGATTGTATTAAAAACTGAGTACTTTAATAAACCTGATATGTAATAGTACACTGTCAATTAAAACAAATAACTAAATAAACAAACCAATATAGACCTCTTGACCCAAGACTGTGGGTTTTTATTGTTGAGCACTATTTAATTCTGCTCGGGTACACAGGCGAGGTGGGTTAAATGCTTTCAAATGTAAAAGGCCCTTTGTCTCACCTCGTGCAAGATTAGGGCGCTTTTATTAAATTTATAGGAGGAGTAAAACACCGTTCATTGCATGCATGCTGCAAATGAGTTGTTTACAGGCAGGAAAATGATAGTACGGGACAGTAGAGAGTGATTTAAACGAGGAAATTATGATTGAATATGTAAAAAACGTTGTTGACCTGGCAATAAGAGGCTCTTGAATCTAGTTTTAAAAATGGACATGGCTCTGTGACGACCGCCAGCTAGCTGACGACCCCCACCAAAAAAAATTTAAAAAAAATTAAAAAATTGTATCAATCAATTAAAAAAATAGCAATAAATATGGACTTTGAGTGAGATAAAAAGGGGTTTAACATAAGTTTTTCTATTATAAAGATTTTTTTTAAAGCACTTGCTGTGTGTCGAACCCGATACCTTCCAGTTACCAGGCAATTGCCTATCCAATAGACCATGGTGTCGCACTGCCAATCTCTATGTATTTTTTTTATATTGATACTTATCGTGTAGATGTAGCAAAAGACGTTTTTCTTTTTCAAAGATTAAAACAAAAACACTTGCTGGGTGTCGAACCCGATACCTTACAGACACCAGGCAATCGCCTATCCACTAGACTAAATGTGTCACACTGCCAATCTCTATGTATTTTTTCATATTGATACTTATTGTTGTAGATGTAGCAAAAGATGTATTCTAACGACTAAGTAATTCAAAAAGTCGCTCTTAAAAAAAAAGAGAAGATTATCACATGTCATTTACTCCTTTAATTAGGAGGTGTGGGGGGGGGGGGGGGTTGTCCCCTTTAAAAAAGAGATGGAAAGTCAATATCATGGGATGAAGAAAAATAATAATTTAAAAAAAAATAAAGGAGAAGCTGGGAGTCGAACCGGATACATTGCATTGTGAAGCGATCAGTCTTATCCACAAGACCACTTTGCCTCAGTGCTATTCTCTGGTTCGTTTGTTGTTGTTAACACTTTCTGCATGTTAATGACTTTACAAAATATGCCGATTTACTGATTTCACGCTTTCGGGAGGCATATTTATTATTATTTTTGTAGTCCGATGTTATCAAGATTGCCCTTATTTTTTTCTTCCAGTTACTGATATTACTGATATATTAGGGAGGTTTTATGTTATTTTCATTTATTCTGCAAACTACTGACTTTAACTTAAAGTGATATGACAATAAGTCACTGCCCTGACATAGCATAATGAATAGAACACGGGTCTATTCAGTTTAGTATACGCTACGAATTCTACAAAAGGGCACCAATGAATAAAGCAAGCTTGGCTTTTCAATAGCTTGCACCTGCAATTTTTGAATAGTTACGTAACCAACTACTCAGCTCTTTCAGACATGGCATAAATTAATGAATTGAAGAAAAAAATCCGACCCTCCCTTCATTGAGCGAATACTTTTGGCAAATACGTGGATTATCAAAGAGGTAATAATAGCATTCCTGACATTGCAACAATGACAGCATTATTTTAAAGTATTGTCCCTAAAGGTGGCCTACTGAATAAGCTTTTTATCCTTGTCTGGGAGGACAAGGCCTTTCAATATCCCATGCATAAAACAAAATATTAAAAAATTAAAAAAATTGTATCAATCAATTAAAAAAATAGCAATAAATATGGACTTTGAGTGAGATAAAAAGGGGTTTAACATAAGTTTTTCTGTTATAAAGATTTTTTTTAAAAGCACTAGCTTGCAGCTACTTCTAGCTCATTCTTTTTCTTTCAAGATTTGTTCATGCGTATTTCATCATATTTTATTTTCTTACATTTATACACATAATTATACCTAGATTTATCTGATATTCAACAGCATGTAATTTTGATTGTTAAGAAAGAAAAAACGACTTGCCCCTACGGACTTGATGGTCTCAATATGTTTGTAAATTTGTATGTAAGTTGTTTGTTTTGTGTTTCATCATAAATTTATCATATCATTATGGTGAGAGGGTACAATATTGTGACTGGGGTAGGGACTATACAGTCACAAAATTTGAGCATGTAAACATGTGTTGAATTTCTACCTCGTGACATATCCTTAACTTAAATAAACATATTTCGATTACGAATGACAGCTAGGTGTTAAGTTAAAGTTAATTTGAATGCTTGTTGAGCAGTTTCTCAATTAAATGACAAATCTATGAAACCATTCGACTAAAATCCAAAATAAAATAAAATAACGATAATTAAACAATAATTGGCATGGCAGTGCCGATCTGCGCTAACTCAAATGCAAAGTTAATTAATTCGAATGACAAACTCGCGAATCTAGCCGGGAAATCCTATATCACAAATCGGCTCTGTATTTATGCTGAAGGGCCTTTGCCATTTTGGTCCGATCGCGTTCAACCCCCCCAATCAATGTGATATATATATATATATATATATATCAATGTGATATATTGCGTTCCATTGAGTGACTATATTGTGTTGAATTTCCAGGTATTACAATTGTGAAGACAGAGATACCTGTCAGAGTGAGAGACTTTTTTTTATTTAAAAAAAGAAACAAATTAGCTGAAATTATATAAACGTAAGCTTTGACAAAATGAAAAAGGGTAGTGAATTTAATTCTGACCTTTAAAAAAAATGAAAATAATGCTTAAAAGACGTGAAATTGAATTTCCCACTTTTTGCTAAATAATGAACAATGATTTGTTCATATTGAAAAGATATACTGTTTTTTGTATATCAGGATGGACTTCCCCTTTAAGTATTTTACACCTCCAATACCGAGACATTTAATGAAGATGACACTATGAACATGAATTACGGACAAAGAAAGAAGACAAACAAAATATACAGTTCCTCATTCTACCCTCAACAATTGCTGTGGTAGACAAATTGTCCTCTTTCTTTGTCCGTCATGTTCATATTGTGAGCTTACTTCATGAATTCAATAGACACACATGTAAAACAAATACAAAAAAACAGAGAAAGACACAAAGCATGTTTTTATAACATACCATTTCAAGATATTTATTTGATAATCATACAAATATTAATTTGTCCAGTCTATGGTATAACCTCTTTGTCTATTTACAATTCACAAGATAAATAGAGATTTCCATTACATTTTATCAATTTTACCCAATTAAGTACGTTTAGCTATTTCTATCCATATGCAGGCTTTCAATCAAAATAACATTCCAAATTAAAGCCACACTGTAGGCCTACTGGAGGTACTACCACAAAATCATCTCGGGTCGGCTGTAGCAGTATAGTCCCATAACTTTCTGCGCTTCTAATCCTCTACGAAGCAGGATTAAGTACAGTCAAACCTGTCTATAGCGACCGCCCAAGGGAAACACAAAAAGTGGCCTTTTTAGACAGGTGGTCTTTGTAGATAGGTTCCTTTAGTACATGATTCAATGAGAAACAATTTTCAAGGGAAACAACACATGTGGCCTTTGTAGACATGTGGCCTTTGTAGACAGGTGGTCTTTGTAGACAGGTGGCCTTTGTAGACAGGTGGTCACTAAAGCAGGTTCGACTGTATTGGGTTACGCACTATTGGCAAGTAGACCAAGAGATGGCGCTGTGCAATGAACAGTGTACCAGCAGAGCGTTCATACGTTCAGTATCGCTTTAACATGCAGAACTAAATAAAACAGTGAACTAAACATTCAAGGCTAATTAACTAATATGGGAATGAAAAATATCTAATCAAAAGCAATATCATCATAAATGAGACCAGAAATGCAGTAATTACATAATTTGTCTGTTTGGACACAGAAGGGGGTTGTCTCATATATATAACACTAAGTTAATGCCCTCCTAGCTCTGAATAGACAATATACTGTATTATCAGGACTGTAGGCCACTGATTGGTCAAAATTGCAGCTGAAAGATTCACTGCTGGGGGGCATTTCACAAAGACTAAGATCAACTTTAAGTTGGACTCAACTCTGGCAGGCCATTCATGCCACTGGTTGCTTTCTTTTATGACCTTTAGAGAAAAAAAATTCCTTCAATAATGAACTTTCAAAAAATGAAAATTCTGTAGATTTGTGACCATGATTGGTACGTCCCTCGAGAAACCAATGCCACTCATGGTAAATGATGAGAGAAAATAGTGGCTTGTCATAGTTAAGTCCAACTTAAGTCATTCTTAGTCTTTGTGACACACCCCCCTGGTTCATTAGATCACTGCCCAGGCAATAGTGAAAACACTCTCTGGATTGCAGGTCTTTTAGCACATGATTCATAAGGATGCAATAAATGAGCATTATATATGAAGTCAATACCTGACATGCACAATAAGACACAAGCTGTACCAAAATATTTGATTTGTAATTTAACTAATTATTCCTCCAATGGACATAGGTTACAATTCTTTTTTTATTTTTAAAAACATTTGCATGTGGCATGTAGCTTTAGAAACCATGTCAATTTATTTATTTATTTATTTTTTATTTTTTTTTTTGGGGGGGGGATGGGGTCATGATTTAAACTATAGCCCTCATGATTGCCAAACTACATGTATGTCCCTATAATCTAAAGGAATCTATTGTTGCAGTGCCTAGATTGCAGCCGATATTTGCTATATTTGCTGTATTTGTATTATTATTAACATTATTATTTATAATCATCATTATTATTGTTAGTATTATTATCATCATTATTACCAAAATGAATCAACTGTTGCAGTGCCTTGATTGCTGGCTTGCAGCCAATACTTGCCCTAAACAAATATTTTTGTAAGCATGTAATGAAGCCACAGTATTTAACAGAGTACCTCCCGGATCAAAAGTTCATGAAGCAAATGTCCAACACCTTTGAAAAAAAAAGCACACAATTTTGTAAGGCACCGACATAACGGACATTAAGTAAATTGCAGGAACTAACAAATTGAACTCTCTATACTTTTTTCTTAAGATGGGTACTTTACAACAACAAAAGGACCTTTAAAAGTTTTTACCCAGGCCTAACATGTGTGCATCAAATTACTTTTGCATACTAATAATTCTATAAGTAATGTAGCAAGTGGTAGCAGTTTAGTTTAAATGTACAAAATTGTAAGGACTACGTTAAACCTAAAATAGTATGTTTCATTTGAAGATTAAATCTTACATTTCATTGGTTAGTCTTTTAGATCATTGTAACACGCAGTTTAATTTGATTGAAGAGTTTGCTCCGATCTGTAATTGGAAACTTAAAATTCTCATCTAATCTAATCTAACACGATTGCAACTACTTAAAATAATCAACTCACATGATATTTCAATATCCTATTGTATGTCTCTTAGAAATCTTTGTAATAATCGCATATTTCTATAGGTGACGTACAAGGCTATTGAAATTGCGTTTTGCGATTTCTCGAAAGTAGTTGCGTTTTCTAACCCTAATTTGTGTCGAAGCATGTTTACGACTAGAATACAATGTGCTTACTGTTGCTATGTCATGACCTAGTTTAGGCAAGATAAAAAAATCTCCAAGTTTTACAGAATGACATTTCCAGAAAATTTCTATTCTCAATAAAGAATATTATAGATATTTTAATAATAATCTAAAATAAAATATTTTACGAAATGGTTGATAAGTACTCAACTGTTGTGAAAGTTATATTCAGTTTCCATTTTACATCATTATTTTGTATATTTCTTTTACAGTGTCCATAATTTTTTTTCTTCAAAATTGAAACTTCTCTGAAAATGTTATCCCTAACGCTTGGAATTGACGGAAAACACAACCTCCCAGGGGCTTGCTGGTGCCCCGATGCAGCTATAAGCGTTTGCAAAGTGCACAAAACAAAGCAGTTTGAAAAATTACCAAGTTCCGGTCTTGATTAGCTCCATGACAACCCATTTAATACCAGTATACATTAATCTTGCACTGGAAACATTTAAAGGTACTATGTCCCTTTTGCAGCCAACCTCAAATTATGTAGAACTTTGCAGGAATTATGAATATGTCATGTATGTCCTATCTGTGAAATTTAAACGTTAGCAGTGTCCTCATATTCAAATTATGCAAGGAAACCCGTTTAATTTCTAGACTTCACTGTCAGCCACTATTGAGTGACTGACTGGCTTTTTTTCTTCTTTGGTAATAACATACATGAACAGAGTTGTAAAGGGTACATGAGCATTTGTCTACATCAATAACCCACTTCTTGTGATGGCCAAGATTAAACTGATTGAATCTTTGCGCAGCATAAAACGTATGACCATTCGGTACAATTGTCTGAAAATCAAGACTATTACTTTTGGGCTCTATAGCCCTAAAGTCGATTTGACAACTACAAGTCGTTATTTTCCCACTTGAAGACATTTTGAAGCCCCACCTTTTGTAGGGAATTTCTAAATTAGTATTATCTTTCAAATGCAGTAGGAATTTAACTTTTTAATTTGTTTGGCCTGCAAATGGGACATAGTACCTTTAAATAATCTTGAAGCCATTGGTACATTTATTCCATGATATATACCATGTGGCACATGGAGATTGTTTATGTGGCATATAAAGAGTTTAAAGAACTGGTACCAAAGAAAGCTACGAAATGCAACAAAGTAACTGCCAAATGGTATGTGAAAATAGTGGTTGTAATTCTAAATGCATTGAAAACTTGAAGATTCAAATGCTTCTATAAACATTCTTATCCAAAGGAAAGGAAATTTATAATTCAGTGATTTTTTTTACCTTCATGTTATGTATTGTATATAATTTATTGTATTCAACATAAAGAATAAAGAGACTATACAAAAGAACACATTTAAAGGCAATACTGTAGCTCTCTGGGTTAGGTAGCTTACCGGTACACAAAAAGTAATGGCCCGAAAAAACGCATCCAGAACAGAAAAAGCATAAAGCATAATAGCTGGTGCTGTTTCTTTTTTTGTTATATATCTACATGTATCTGAACAAAAATGTAGCTGACATTATAAAGCCTAATGGAGATAGTACACGTTTTTTCCAGCTCCATTGTTCTACTAAAAGCCAAACCTGTCTATAGCGACCGCCCAAGGCAAACACATGTTTCAATAAGAAACCATTTTCAAGGGAAACAAAAATGTGGTCTTTGCAGACAGTTGGTCACTAAAGCAGGTTTGACTGTACTTGATAAAATTGTGATTTACAGCAATGATGCGTTTTGAATTCTGGACACGTCTTTTTGCGCACTGCATTTATGCTAAGCTATCCTGGCGTTTATTTAGACATTTACGCATGGCAGCTGTAAACTTAAAAATAAATCTGCAACAACTTTAATAAGATGAAGTAAAGCCAAAAGAGCTACAGTTTGAGACTAGACTTCTAACAGTTTCAATATTTAGACCATAGCTCAGCTAGATCAAAAGGTGTTATGAATTCTAGCAACACCACAAAAATAAATACATAACATGACCTACATGTACTACATCCTCTCCTTGAATATATAAATCAGAATTCAATCTTTACAGTTACAGGGCCACTTGCAGATAGCAACGACATCTTACAGAAAAACCTCAAAAGTCTAGAAGAGTACCAACCATCAAAATTTGTGTATAGTTAAAGCACTCAGAAGACTACCTGTAGTCCTATGGTATACTGGTTAAAGAGTTTGAAGAAGTTAAAGAGGGTAACATCAAACCCCACAGGCATGCCCAAATTTAATGCAAATGAGTAAGGGTGCGTTAACTTGCCCTACTCACAAGTACATTGACAGAGATATAGACACTTGCAATATCTCTTTTATAGAAGTACTATTTGAAGCTTGTATGTAGAATATACATGTACAGTCAATTCTGCGTTAAGGCCACCCACGGGGAACATATAAAGTAACCACTGTAAACAGCTAGCCTTTCTATATAGACAGGTTACGCAACATACGTTTCCATCTATAGGGAGGCAATATGGGTGCAGGGAAAAAAATACACAAGGGGCTCGGGGCAAATTAGCCCCCAAAATGCCCAAAAGAGCCCCCAAAAGTCATGAAAGAGCCCCAAAATTTTGCACAGAGTTCAATGCAAAACAAATTAAAGAGTGTTATTTTCATGCAAGCAAGCTTGAAAAGTAGCCCCTGGAATTGTTAAAGTATTTTTTTCCCTGTATGAGTGACCACTATAGAAAGGTGGTCTTTATAGAGAGGTCAGGTGGCCACTAAGACAGGTTTGATTGTAGTTTAATGACAAGAAAGTTACCTCTATCATACACAGCAAAAGATGTTTTGGTGACTGGTATACTTTAAAGGCAGGGTATGCTACCGACATCGCTTCTACTGCTCTAATGTATTTTAAAGTGCGCCATCTTTCGGTGAAGGCGATTTCCGGTTCCCGTAACCAAGCATCATCATGCATGAGTCCTGAAGTTGGTGATGCATTGTGGGACATTGCTGTCAACACATTGTGAGCAGCAGATGGCAGTACATGAACCTGAGGTAGTGTCGGTAGAATACCCTGTCTTTAAAGTTGCTCAAGGTTGGGTATATACAGGGCAGCACACTGAGCCAACGGGTATTACGCTCCCCTGCGTACTAGTGACCATTTAAGCGTACGTCGGCCTTACGTGAGAATAATACCCGTAGGCTCAGTCTGCACCAAGTTGCCTACTTCACGAACAACCCAAGCTTGAGCATCTTTAATACAAATTCATTCACGAGTTACATTTCGATTTTTAGAGCTCTGTTTTGAATAATAATTGTGACTCTTTCTGCAAGCGGCCCCAATCGGGAGGTGAGGAGATACCCCCTTGTTTCTGAGTAAAATGGTTAAATAAATAAATAGAAGAATATATGGAGGTGATATAACACACATATACACACACTATATCACCCAGCTATTGCAGAGAAAGCGTAGTCAGGGATTGACGTGTTCGTGAGAAGGATGTCTCTTTGGGCTCGGTAGAGGGCGCATGTTCACAATGACAATGCAGCGTAAACACATACACGGGAGCGATTTAGCTCTAGTGAACTCAAACAGAGCTCTGGGCCCCGTCTTACAAAGAGTTGCGATTGATCCGAATCGATCGTAAGTCCTCCAATCAATCGCAAGTTTGCGGTCTCCTATCTCTTATGTACATGCTTGCGATTGATAACAATTGCAAATAAGTTGCGATTGATATCAACTCTTTGTAAGAAGGGGCCCTGGACATATAAAACTAACATACTTAAATATCATTGTGAGAAAAAACACACGCTGAATCCTTAAAGAGCTCCTGCAAACAGGGGGGTGTTTCATAAAGCTGTTCGTAAAGTTACGCATGACTTTACGAACGACTTGAATATATAAAGTACCAGATAGGATGCCCAAAGTTTTTCCTGATGTTTTAACAAAATGTGACTATGATTCCAATAACCTCAATTAAATTATGGCAAAAAATATAGTACTTTGCATTAAAAATGTTTGTTATAATAAGAATGTTAATCTACATCTGCACAGTTCAATTTTAGTTGATGCAGTTAAAAATGATTCAGCATCACAATTGGCTTTTCATACTGATATAAGTCGTTCGTAAAGTCAGAAGTAACTTTACGGATAGCTTTATAAAATACCCCGGATGGTAACACAAAAAACTGTACCTATACAGTGTAGTGTAAGTATTTCAAGAAATAAATGCACACAGGCCCATGCAGTTTTATTGGAACAAGCCAGATTTTTAAAGACATATTCAGTACTCGGGAGGTGGTAATCCGTTCAGATACGACGCGGTAAATCGCCAAACGAAACGTCCACAGTTTTTCAAAACGTATGAATGATTGGCATCTGGGGGGCGTTTCACAAAGCCTTTTTTCAATGACAAATAACAAAAATCAGTGACAAATCTGCTGATAACCAATCAGAAGCAAGGATTTTAGTAGCTTATAACACAAATTGTCATTTGTCACTGATGACAAGTTTTGTGAAACGCGCCCCTGGCGCATCAAAAGTCCTGCACGTATTCACTGAGCTCTGTCTTATGAGATGCAGAAATGTGAGGTGTTTTACATTTTGCGTCATCTCCAAAAAACAAGGCAGATTTGCGGCGTCAGACCTGAACGAGGCTAAGATTTTGTGCCTGGAAGTTGTGGTCAAAAGAAACTGTGCCACCACTCCACTGCTAGTTCTCACAATAAGCTCAAACGCTGCTGATTATTTAAAAATGTATTTTGTATGAAAGAGCCAAATTACAGGTAACAACTTTAAGCAAGATAAATTGCCATGTAGATGTAGCGCACATTACCCGACTAACAATTTAAACAGTATATATTCAACTGCAGGAGAGCGATACCCGAAAGGCAACGGTACATACTGTATGGTACCGACACCCTGTACACGCAGACACTGCAGGAGATCGATACCCGAAAGGCAACGGTACATACTGTATGTGTACTACACTCTGTACACGCAGTCCCTGCTCGTAGAACTGCATGAAGGCAACGGTATATACCTGTATGTGTACCGACACCCTGTACACGCAGTCACTGCAGGAGATCGATACCCGAAAGTCAACGGTACATACTGTATGTGTACTACACTCTGTACACGCAGTCCCTGCTCATAGAACTGCATGAAGGCAACGGTATATACTGTATGTGTACCGACACCCTGTACACGCAGTCACTGCAGGAGATCGATACCCGAAAGTCAACGGTACATACTGTATGTGTACCGACACTCTGTACACGCAGTCCCTGCTCGTAGAACTGCATGAAGGCAACGGTATATACTGTATGTGTACCAACACCCTGTACACGCAGTCACTGCTCGTAGAACCGCATACTCTCACCTGCAGAGCCGGAGGTGTGGGACCCTAGTACTCCTAGCACAAGGACTCTTGCCAAGTAAAGCACCAAACAGCAACAAATCCTGCGCTGCTACGTAGGTGTACCTGGGTACTTCATGCCCTCTCTGCTCAAATGCTGCATGTATGATCGCATGTTGGTGGTGGTGTAGTATAGTGCTTCTTTTACTTGGCTCTCAATCCTAAGGTTGAGCATTCAAATCAGGGGCCGCTGGCACTCACGTCTTTTGGCAAGACATCAAACCACAATTGCCACTCTCCACCCAGGTGTAAATGGGTACCTGGCGATTGCTGGGATAACAAAAGTTGCAGGGCCCTCAGAAAGAACAGCACTGAAGCAGATGAAGCCTCTCGGGGTAAAAAATTATTAGTATACTATAAACTTGGCTAGCTGGCACGGTGACTCTCGCCAAGTAAGCGCCAAACCACATAAGAGACATCCTCCCCAACGAACAACAAATCACCCCTCACACCCTACTAATCGTCATCTTCGTCATGGATTCGTGTTTAAGTTCGATGACGACTGTGAATTGGACGCCGTTGTAGTGGTCGTCGATGAGGACGTCGACGAGGAGGTGGAGGAGGCTGGATTGGAGGAGGAGGATAGGGAGAGGCTGATGTGGAGCGCTTCCTTGAGGTCTTCAAGGGACCCGGAGATCTCCTTCTGCTCCAGCAGCTTGAACTCCTGCGCATAGAGCACCATGTGGGTGAAGATGGTGTTGAGGTGGTGGTGGAGGTCTAGCCGCGTCATCTGCTCGTAGTGCGCAAAGTAGATGTGCTCCAGCACCTGGAACATGAGCCGTAGGATACGCTGGATCACAGACTCAAAATCAGAGGGGAAGACTTTACCTGCAGGGTGGGAGAGGCAAAATGAATAGGAAACTTAAAGGAAAAGATGAGTTCTGAGTCCTATAACATAGAGAGTTGCAATTTAACCCATTTCCTTCGAATTAATTGTAACTGTATAATGTTAAACTTACTAATTCATTTTATATTTAATACAGATACCTCTTTAAGTTAAACTTCACTATGTCAGGCCATTCATGCCACTAGTTCCTCTAACCTTCCTGGCATTGATTTCTCAAGGGATGTGTAAATCGTGGTCACAATTTTCAAGAATTTACATTTTTTGATAATTCATTATTGAAGGAAAAAATATTATCTAAGATCATAATGGTGAGAGCAAACAGTGGCATGAACAGCCTGCCATAGTTAAGTCCAACTTAAAGTCGATCTTATGCTATGGTCACATTACCTAAAAGTAGGCTGCTCGGCGGCTGAGCGGCGAGTTTTAACCAATTCTGCCCGGCGGCTGCCCGGCCACTGAGCGGCGGCCGCCCAGGCACTGCTCGCTTTTAGGGCATCGCTCGGTCGCCGCTGAAGTTTTAGCGCGGAGTTAAAATTTGGGCGGCGCCTGCTCACTTTTCACTCACCGCCCAAAATACGCTCGGTGCCTGGGCGGTCGCCGCCTGGGCACCGACCTAATCGCTGGGCGATGCCTAATTCCAGCAGCGACCGAGCAGGCTACTGATCGGTCGGTCGCTGCTCTGATTTGTGACCATAGCTTTAGTCTTTGTGAAACACTCTCAGGTCATACAATAACAATATGAAAGAATCTGGAAGCAACTGGACAGGCTGATCATGCAGCACTTAATTATTGGTATGTACAGTGATTTTTTTTAAATCCTGAAAATTATAAGAAATTGGCTTATCTCTTGATTAGAGTCAGTTACATTTTTTGATGATGTTTTATCAAGTCTGAACAAGCAGTAAGAGATAACGATTATAAATTTTGTAAGCAGATGTAGGACTTTTGGTTAATTCCAGTCAAAAAGGACTTTTGGTTAATTCCAGTCAAAAATAGAGCCCCTGTTTCACTCTATGAGTTTGTATTCAATACAAATACAAAATTGAATACAAAATTGAATACAAAATTGAATACAAAATTGAATACAAAATTGAATACAAAATTGAATACAAAATTGAATACAAAATTATTTCATTAACATTCATCTGGCTAGGTTTTTAAAGTGACTGATCTCTCAAGGCTCATGCACTCAGATATGACCAGAGATGCCAACCTTCGTCAACAAAAAAGAGTATTCTTAAGAGCAAAAAACAGTATTTTTGAAAAAATCTCTCAACTTAACATATCGCCCAATTGAGCAGCTTAAAAAAACCGGCAGTACCACGTATACGTACCCGGATCGGAGCACGACGTGCATACATTACACGTGAGTTGTTCGCAATGTGCGCAGTTTGCAGTTTGGGGCCCGTATCAACATCCTGCGTGCATCGTTTGAAGATGTAGGTGCATAATAGTACACTTACGACACAAAGCCCATGATCAGAAATTAAGAAAAATGTCACTAAAAAAAAAAAAAAAAAACAAAAAACGTACTGCCGTATTCATAGCGAAAAAACGGAACAAATACAGCAAAAACGGAACAGTTGGCATCTCTGTATGACGCATCTGGATGATTCCAAAACCTGACAGTATATGCCATTACTTATGTTCTACATGATCAACCTTTCCTTATGATACCTCTGCCCTGGAAACTCACCGTATTTGGTAGGGAATATAGTCTCGTCATCTATATGTTTCTGCGCATTCACCATGGCGAACTCAATGTACTGAGGCGCTGAGCATTTCATCTTCTTCCCCTTGTCATCATGCCATTGGTATATTCTAAAGAGAAAGAAAAGAAAAGCATCGCTATAAAACCATAAGCCGTATTCTGAACACAAAATCATATTTTATGTAAAAGAAAAATGATGTTAAAGGGGAAGTCCACAGTCTCCACACTGGTTTTAAGTAGATGCAGAAAAATGAGAGGAACAGGTCAGTGGAAATTTAGCTAATTCTGATTGAAAATAAGACAGTTATGAATTTTTGAAATGTTATAGAGCAAATTTGAGATAAGCTCGAAAGATTTTATTAATTCATTTATAACTTGTAGTCCACTTAAGAAAAAAAACCTTTGTCTCTCAGAGTTTCTTCAGGTGATTCAAATGTCAGATAAGGAATTTACCATATGGGGGAAGACAGAGCATTTAATACATAAAGCTTGTTGGTCATAAAACTGAAGGCTAATCCCGATGATTGACAACACCTGTTATTGGGTAAACACCAAGTTTTCAAATTCTCTATAAGTCCCACTTTTATGCATCTTTAATGTATACTGATCTCATTATGTATTCAGAACTGAAAAATGTATAAATGAACAAATAAAAAAATGTACTTACACATTGCCTGGAGTCATCATACTCTGGCATGTATCATTGGTACAGAACTGTCCTGCTAAAACACCGTATAGTAGATTCACATTGTTGAAGAAAGAGAGGGCTGTAATATAAGAAAGAGAGGAAACATTATGTTCACCAGGGGGCTGGTTCTCAAAACCGTTCTAAGTCTAACTACTTGGACATCCAATTGAAACCTGAGCTACTAATATAGAATTAACATCATTCTATGGGATGTCCTTGAACATAGAACTTGTTTTGAGAAACCAGCCCCTGTTGCCTATACACCAGTTTACAGTTACAACAGTTCGCATGCGCAGACATGGGCGTCACTTTAATTTACGAGTAAACAAACCAAATAACCTCTAGAGGTCAGTGGTTTATGCGTAAATTAAGATTGCGCCCATGCAAATTATGATGTGAGTGCACAAGGCAGCGGCGCAGGCAGTGATGTCATCATAATTTGCATGGGTGCAATCTTAATTTACACATAAACCACTGACCTCTAGAGGTCATTTGTTTGTTCGTAAATTAAAATGGCGCCCATAACCGTAAACTGGTGTATTGAATTCTCTCATTGTCATAGGATTAACACTTTGCTTGCTTACTACGCCTCTCTGCATGGTCGCTCGTTTGCCACAGATGCATTTTTGCACAAACCAATAGGCAAGAGTTGTTGTAAGGATTGCTTTGTGGGACACAATGACTTTACAACATTACCCATTTCCGATCTTGATTAGCTCCATGAAAACCTTTTAAATACCGGTATAGATTCATCTTCCATTGGAAACATTTACCGTAATTAACGTTGTATAACCGCCCTCGTGTATTAAAGCGTATCTGCCGTAGTTTACAGGAGGGATTAGACCACCCTGCAAGGTCACTGGACAGGTGGTTATCTCATCAACTCAGCTCTCAGTTAACATAAGAAAAAGAGGATCATGGGGGACCAATGGTCACCAATTAGGCATTGTTTGTTATATAGAGGGCGCAAGTAGCTACAAGTAGTGCAGTGGGCCTTTAACCGAACCACTCTTTTTCGCCCTCAAAAAAATAAAAAATAAATAAATTGCCGACAGGAAGCCAGGTCTGTGTTAAAAAACCCATGCGGGAAGGCCTTTCATTTAACTGCGAGGTGCAGTTGAATGTGTAAGATCATTAATGTAAATTAAAAAACAGTAGAGGACCTAGGATAGAACCTTGTGGTACGCCATGTGTAATAGAAGAAAAATTGGAGGAATTATTATTATAAACTACATATTGGGATCTATCAGAACTTTAAAACCAAGATGACAAACAAATTTGAGTGTTGTTCTAGTTTACGAGTGGTGAGTCAATACAACGTTAATTACGGTATATAATCTTGAAGCCATTGGTGTACATATCCCATAATGAATACCATGTGGCACAGGAAGATTATTTATGTGGCATACAAGGAGTAATAAGGGACAGGTGCTCTGAAACAATGCACACAAATAATAGTAACCGATGGTGAAATTTTGAACCAAATCGGACAAACGATAAAATGCTCCCCAGGGAGTGGAAAATGTTCATACATTGTGTTGCGGTAAGCCTGAACCTGATGACCGGGGTAAAAATATCTGCTGTGCCTAGAAACAAAGTATTAAGCGCATTATAAATATGAGCTATTATTATTATTATTATAAAGTCATGGATTTTTTAAACTTCAGATCTCTACATATGGTTTGGCAATGCCAATGTGAAAACAAGGACTTACTTTTTGTACAGAGCCATTCATTTTGATCAAGTCCGTGGGGTAACCTTACTATCTCTCGTATGTCAAACTCAATGATATTGGCCTTCACGTTTTGCGCATCCAGGTACAGCTTGGGTTCTTCCGTCGGACTCGGGGCTGGCTTGCTTTTTTCTTTGCTACGGCCTGCTTTCCTGCAAAGCAAATGAGAAATGAAACATTTTAGGGTGATTTTGTCTAATGTTTATGCATAATTTCATCTGAAAAGAAAAAAAGAATCTCTTCAAATGATGTACCAGTACACCCATTGACCATTGAATGTGGTGATACTAAAAATAACCATTACCAGTAGTCAATAGTGAAAGCAAAAGATTTTCAGCTTAGGCTCTTCATTTGGGGCTAGCCTGCTTCTCTCTACATAACGACCTGCTTATCTGCAAAGCAAAGGAAAAAAAGAATGCATTTTAGGATGACTCTGTGCAATGTGTCAAATACTGTACTATGTCTTTCATCCATATATGTCATTAAAAAATGACCATCGCAGCTATCAAGGAACTTTACATATTAAACTATCTTGATCTAAGGAGACAAGAACGAACGATTAAAAATGAAATGAAAAATCTCTCCTATATGCTCTATGCCCATTGACCAATAATAAGGTGATATCAAAAGGACATTTAAATTATTTCAAAAAAATGAATTAGAAGAAATACACCACAAAAAAGGCACACCTGTCCCACATGAATGGGACACATCTCACAAAATGACCCTTTAAAAGCATTCAAGATGACCACCAGGGCCCTTATTCATTTCAATACTTCATTAAAAAAATTGAGTACTTTACTCAGTTTTCTGTTGAGATAAAACACTTAGGTATTCAGTTGACGATAGTTTGGCAAAGATTATAACCTTAACCAAGGACTTTTTTATTATGAGTTTCCAATGTATATTTCAAGTTTTTAATTTAATACAGGCCCAGGACAATATTGATAAAAAAAAGACAATGATGTTTGTACATGAGTCATGACAAGAATCAAGACATGAGAAGTTTCTCTTTTTTTCCTACTTCTTCTCCACCCCGCCAATCATTATTCTTATTTGTACTGTAAATACAAGTTTTTCCATGTCATTAGCATTTGAGATTGTTGATGTTATACAAAAGTTTGGATAATAAATACATAAAAATAAAATAAAAAGACAAGAGAAATACTGTGCACAAGCACATGGACACCATTGGCCTACATTTACATTACCAAGGATGCGTCTGACAATAATCCTGTCCTCATCAGCTCGAGATTGCCAAATAACCTGCTATCTTAACTATCCCGATCGCAAATTATCCAGCTAATTTGCGTCTCCATCAGTTGCATTTAGCAGGATTTAGTCGAGATAATCATCCCAAGATATCTTGGGCTAGTTTGCAAAATATCCCGCTATTTGTCCGGTGCGTCTTCACCAGCCTGAAGACTTGCACTATGCGCAAATGCTGAGCAAAATATCTCAAGCTAATTTCTTGAGCTTGAGCCTCGAGCTGATGAAGACGCGGTATAACTTCAGGATTATTTCCCAAATCAGAATAGCGGGCTATTTGGCAATCTCGAGCTGATGAGGACAGGCCTATACCGACACTGACAGAAAAGGGGCCATGTGTCACTGAGAGGTGACAAATGATATACAATGGAAGGACGGGTCTCATAAAAGAATTTTAGATTGACACATCAGAATTCTATTGTTAGCAGGTGTACATTATTATGTACACTGGTCTAATTTTAAAAATATGTCTAGAAAGAGAATGATATCGGCGGCGACATAGCGGTATGATAACATGTACGTGTACTGTGGGAAGGATCGCACCTGTTAGTGCAGACTTCACACGAACCAGGCAGCTCTTTTCAATATCATCATCTTATCAGCATTTATACAACAGTATATTCTTCTCTTACATGAATATATATAACATATTATTAACCGTATCAGACATCTGAGCAGGGCAATTTTTAAATGTTATTGCCCTCAAGGTTTGATGGATAAGTCAACAAAATTACAATAAGTTAGTCCGCTCAGAAAAGTCAATGGGATTTTGTGTGTAATTTGGCGGGCAATATAGGTTATACAGTAAACCAATGAACAAATATTTTAACCCGCTCAGAACAGTCAATGGGATTTGTGTGTAATTTGGCGGGCAATATAGGTTATACAGTAAACCAATGGACAAATATTTTAGCCCGCTTAGAAAACTCAATGGCAAAATGCGTGTTAAACTAGTGAGCAATAATGTAGATCCAGTTGTAATTTACATCGCGCATCAGCTACTGTAATTTACATCGCGCGCATGTGTATAAGATCCAGAACTCTATTGTGACGTAACAATCACACCCTAGGCAAACTGTTTGCAGTGTATCGAAAATCTGTCAAACACTGGATGAACAGTGCTGGTTTGACAATGTTTTTGCAACTTATAATGCTAGGAAACCCTGTGTAGCCTACATAATTTAAGAGTATAAGATAGTAAGAGTTTCTCGTTTGCTCTAGATGTCTGATGTGGTTAATAATAGTAATATTGACTGCCTAATTCAGGGCAATACGACTTGTGATATATCACCCTCACCTTCTGTTCGGGCGATATATGTCGTATTGCCCAGAAGGCAGTCAATATTACTTAATTATTTACCCAGTGAAGCCACTTCAGTTATGAAACTGTTCTTCCAGCGGGCCCTGCATATGTTACTACCCTTCTCCTATCTAATACATGTATGCTGAGCGCCTAGCTAGAAGGCAGAAGGTCCCATTGTTATAAGTCTTTGGTATGACTCAGCCAGGGTTCGAACCCACAACCTCCCGTTCATGAGGCGGGCGCTCTAACCACTGAGCCACCATGCCCGGTACAAGTAGGTACAGTGAAACCTGAATATAACGACCACTCAAGGGAGACAAGAAAGGTGGTCTTTCTAGGCAGGTGGTCTTTACATGTACCGGTATGTACAGGTTCCTTTTAATAGTTGGTACTTGTACGTTTCGATTTCGATGAGAAACCATTTTCAAAGAAAAACAAAAAATGTAGTCTTTGTAGACAGGTGGTCTTCCCATACAAGTGGTCACTAAAGCAGGTTTGACTGTATTTATTAAAACATCATTTTCAGGAACTAGTCACATCACATATATGCTCATGTACAATTTGTAATTTAGAGCATTCTTGATCAAAAGATAATTCAACATCACAATTATAAAAGGCGACGCTAAACTGCTATGGGCCAAGAGCGGTCTTTGTATACAGGTTTCTGTGTTCATGTACCTGTTGAGGATGACTTGTAGAATTGTAGCTATAACACCATTGTTCCTGCCTGCCTTCTTCTCTCCAAACATAGTCATCGCCTGTTTCATCAGTTTATATTTGAATGAATCAGTAAGTCACGTCGACATCCCTGGACAAAGGGCACCAACTGTACTTGTGCAAATCTTCCAGGAACACATATGCACAACATGTGTATGCAGACCAACAAGTACAGTATGGACACTAAAGAGCAGACACATGTAGGAGAAAATTTCCTGAAGACACTCCTGCAAACTTTTCCTAGCATCAAAAACTCAACGAATCCTTTGACTTTTAATAGTACATCTTGAAGATAACAGACGATTCTACCAGCTTAAAAACTGTTATAGAAGTACATGTAGGAATCTAACAAGAAAATGTCCAGAAGACGCTCCTGCAAAATGTACCTAGCATGAAAGACTCAACGAATCCTTTGGCTTTAGAATACATCAAGAGTAGACGATTCTATCGGATCAACTAACACATGTAGGAATATAATACGAAAATTTCCAGAAGTCACTCCTGCAAATTTTTCTAGCATGAAAGTCTCAAAGAATCCTTTGGCTTTAGAATACATCAAAGGGTATATAGACGATTCTATCAGATCAACTGACACATGTAGGAATATAATATGAAAATGTCCTGAAGTCTCTCCTTCAAATTTGTCTAGCATGAAAGACTCAACGAATCCTTCGGCTTTAGAATACATCAAGAGGATAATAATGACTGGCCGATCAGATCAACTCCAACACGCACCTGTGACAAATCTGACCATGAATCACATGTGATTTGGACAAAGCATAATCTGATCACATCACAGGTACATTTAATACATGCATGTCCATGAGCTCATACTGCAAATGATCTAGCTGTGAAACTATTTCTTCGTCCTATGAAGTCAAACACAGCTTTGTTTGCCAACAAGTTTGATTTTGCCATTGATTATTTCCGTATAAACACTTCAGCCGGATAAGTTCCTTTCTAGATAGGAACGGGGTCCAAAGTCTAAAGGAGCTCCACCAATATCCAGGTTATCAATTTTTTAATAGTTTACTTTTTGATTTCTTCCCATTTTAAAAAGAAATATGGAGTGAGATTAAAGGCATTGTTTAACAATGTTAAATCTGTGATGCTCGGCCCTACGTGTTATCAGTGTCTGTGATATGGTGTAATATTGAAACCCTAAACAAATTGCGCTTCAAAACGATAAAGAAGTGCCTCAAAAAAGTAACAATCTTTGAGTGACCGGTTTTACCATATTCGTTTTCCTCATTAGACTGTAGTGTTCGATATGAAAACCGTTACGAAAATGCAAAATTTGATTTCGATTTCAAATCATAAATATCTTGATAATCAGACAGGCGATTGGCTTGTAAAAGTCATGTGGTTCCTGACTGACCTAAAGGTTTATAATTATCATTGAAGCATGAGCTAAATCCAGGATTTTGTTTCAGAATCTGAGACAAAGTTACCCAATCCCTTTAATAGCTAATAAGTGATGACGCTCATTATCTGCAATTTATGGGGCAGCTGGCTTTGCTTTCAAGGTTCTCGTACAATCTGTATAGGGAACTAATCGCATACATCTACATTATAAAATAAAAGCAAATATTGTACAGGTAATAATCTCAACTCCTCCTCCCTATGAATAAATAAATAAATAAATAACAAACAAATAAATAAATAAATTAATACTGATACATAACCTGACAGTCTGGGTACAGCGAGTACGCAATTACAGAGTATGAAGGGGAAAAAAAGGGAAAACATTAAATGTTATCATTTTGCCTCCATGAAGTCTGTCATAGCTTTTACTTTTTAATAGGCCTATAGTATTAGTAAATAAACTGTGCAATACAGAAATTTGTTCCAATAGCTCTAAATTAAACATACACATAAAAACGCATGCAGAATTGCAGATTGAAACAATGGGTGTTGAAAAATGTCAGCAATTTCGATAATATGGGCAGTAAAATTTAAATAGGTCAGTACAGAAATCTGGGCTAAGTAATGATGCAACTTTTGTTGTTGTTGTTGGGGGGGGGGGGGGGTTGATGTACATGTTCCCTACAGGGTTCTTGGGTCATAGAAGTATTGTATGTAATAATGGGTTCTTGTATATAGCGTTCATGTTTCTCTTACTAGATACTCCTGGCGCTCCACATTTATTACCCGGGCTTTAGCATTTCAAAGAATTAATTCCTGTGATCACTATTCATTTATTCACTGACAGCACCTTCTCAAGAGGGCAAACATAAGGTATTCATGAAGCACCTCCATTACTTTGGCAGTGATTATTTGAGCAAATGCACAAAGTGGGACGTCTCCAAGTGTCGAAGATCTGTGGATATTTCAGAGTCATTTGTACCAAAGCTAACTACGAACTGGTCTATAGACAGTATCAGGCAATACAATATCTAGAAGGAACAACAGATGCACTAAACATATATATTAAATGTATGCAACCTTGCATTCATCCATCAAGTTATTACATCGCTGGCCTACATGCATATAATTCTCAACCGTGTCACCACACATCTCGATGTGTTGAATTGTGTTCATACAAGTATCATAATTTTAGCATTTGAAAACGGGTTGTACATAGCCTACAAGCATATCAATCTAATCTACCTAACCACAATGCGTTCATACACAATAACGATTGAAAATGATGTATACAGGTAGGCCATGCACTTTTTATTCATCCAAGTTACTTTGTTGCTGGCCTACATTTCCAATCCATATCACCACGCGTCTTTGTGCATTAATTCATACATGTACATGTACAACTATCACAGTAGGCCTGTCCTCACTATCTCGAGATTGCCAAATATCCAGCTATTTGAACTATCCTGATCGCAAACTATCCAGCTAATTTGCGTCTCCATCAGACCGAAGTAGCAATTAGCGGGATATTTGGTCGGGATTGTCATCCCAAGATATCTTGGGATAGTTTGCAAAATATCCCACTATTTGGCAAAATATCCAGCTATTTGTCCTGTGCGTCTTCACCAGACCGAAGACTCGCACTATGCGCTAACGCTGAGCAAAATATCTCGAGCTAATTTCTCAAGGTCGAGTTTCAAGTTTCGAGGTCGAATCTCGAGCTGATGAAGACGTGAATTGTAACTTCAGGATTATTTCCCAAATCAGAAACAGCGGGCTATTTGGCAATCTCGAGATGATGAAGATGCGCCTAGTGACAATTGAGAAATTAGCTGAATAGTTTGCGATCGGGATAGTTCAAATAGCTGGATATTTGGCAATCTCGAGATAGTCAAGACAGGCCTATAAACGACAGTACATGTACCACATTCAAGATCGCAAACCGTATGCAGGCCTAAAGGTTATTGATCAAAATGGTTCATCCATGAAGTTGGTAGGCCACTTCCATTATTCCAGATTTTTTTTACCAAGGATAAGACAACATTCATCAATGAGTACCCCTAAAAAATACATGACAATTATTTGTCTTGAAATATTGTGAGATATGAGCTGCATATTTACACTGTAAGCTAATTATTTTATTCACACATTCCAGTGCTTTGTCCAAAGCTGCTATAAAGCAAAGTCTTCCTCATACATGACCACAAAAAATCCCCAAATCCACGGCACCTCTGGAACATGCTTTTTTTAAACACCTGCAGAAATTTCATTGATTTTCGGAGAATGATTCTGGTTCCAAAATGCACAAAGTGGGATGTCTCCATAGGCCTGTCCTCATCAGCTCGAGTTTGCCAAATAACCCGCTATTTTCAGACTCGGGATATCATCCCGAAGCTCGAAATTTTGCAAATTACCCCGCTATTTCCCAAATAGTGGGATATTTTGGAAACAAGACAAAGATTTCTTTCGATATTTCCTTTACCAAATATCCCGCTAATTGCTGATGAAAACGCAAATTAACTGGCTAATTTGCGATCGGGATAGTTAAAAAATAGCGGGTTATTTGGCAAAATCGAGCAGATGAAGACAGACCTTACACTGTACGTGTCAGAGATCTGTGGATATTTGGAGGATATTTGGGGGCCATTGGTAACAAAGCCAACTACAAACTGTCTACAACCTGAGTGAATGGTTATCTGCAATCTTCGTCCTGTTCTAAACTCTGATATTTCTGCTTCACCTCTGCTGTTTTTAAGCCTCAGCACACCTCAATGGGTTCTGGAAGACCATTCACACAATCAGAGCAATCGTCGTTTTCCAGCATTGTTAATAAGAATGTCCTTTTATTCCTTTTGGTACCAGACGTATAGTGTGTGAGGTCCATAAGGAGAAATAGGGTCAGAAAATTTGGAGCCCCCGAATTCCTTCATGTACATCTACAATGTACATGTGTAGGCAAACTATACCCTCCTGTAGGCGTTAAATATCAATGCACTGTGACTTTTGCTTTCTTCCTTTTTGTTGTTGTTGCTTGGGCTCAATAATCTGTACCGAATCTGATTATTTAGCACACACTACACCTATTTTTAAAACATTGAAAACTCTCAAAGTAACTGAGATGCACATTTTTCAAACAGCTATTTTTATGTATAAATATGTCTCCGACTTACTTCCTAAGTCCTTTCATGATTTTTATATTCATAATGTCAATGTACATTCGTACCCCACGAGGCACTCTATGGATTTTCATTTAACTAACCCTAAAATTGTTTTGGCACAAAAATCAATAAGACACAATGGACCCGATGTGTGGAACTCCTTGCTTATAACATTAAAATTATGTACAACACTTGTTTCCTTTAAAGTGAAGATGAAAGAATATTTATTGATAAGGTATGAAAATTTGATTCTGGTCATAATATACTACATGTACTTTGTTTTAATATAAATATTCATTGTTTATTTGTATATAAAAAGGAAATTATTTGATAGATTGAGGAGCTTGCGCAGTGCACTCTTCACTTTGCACAGCACTCTCTTCACCCGCTCTTTCTTCCTGTCTCCTCTCCTCCTTTCGTAAGGCCGGTATCATTTCAAGCTCTGCTTACGATATCGGTCTTCTGCATTCTCCCCCTTTTCTTTCTTTTCAAATACGATCAATTGTACTATTGATTATTTATATTTATTTATTTGTGAATTACTACTTGTATTACTTATCATTATATTGCTAAAATGTATTCATTGTTATTTTTGTTACTGCTTATGGAAAATGCAGAAATAAAACTTGAAAATGAATAAACATTTGAAGCAGAGGGCAGTCAAAATATTAAAGCCAAACTTGCTTTAGCGACTACTGTCAATCCACCTGTCAATAAAGACCACTATTTTGCCTCACATCAATACCTGTTCATTAAAGACACAGACCACATACATGTATGTAGTCTCCCTTGAGTGGTCTTTGTACAGGTTTTTACGTACAGTCAAACCTGTCTATAAAGGCCACCAAAGAGAAGCACAGAAAGTGACCACTCTAGGCAGGTGTCCTTTATAGACAGGTTCTTCAGCACATGTCTCATCTTAGAGGGAGGCAATATAGGTGACCACTAAAGACAGGTGGCCTTTATAGAGAGGTGACCACTAGACAGGTTGTGTACAGTCAAACCTGCTTTCGTGACCACCTGTCTACAAAGACAACTTTTTGTGTTTCCCCTTGGCAGTCGCTATAGACAAGTTTGACTGTATCTTGTCTCTCTTGAGTGGTCTTTATAAACAGGCTTCAATGAAAAACATTGAGCCCTGCAAATCTGAACAGACTCTCTCTCTCTCTCTCTCTCTCTCTCTCAGCAATGGTCTGCAGCTCTGCTTCAATCAGAAGAACTAGGTCGACCATTCAAAATGTCAGCTGTACATGCTCTCTATGCAATGCATAGACAGTGGGATGGAGCACACATACATACATATGAAGTATGGGAATGCTGCATTATTAATTCATACATATTATCATATGTCGCCGATATCATTCTTTTTCTAGAGACATATTTTTGTATATTGTGGAAGAAAGTTCCAAAATGTACTTATGGTCTGTTTGATGCAAGAGGGGCATTAATAATACTACATTCAGAGATGTGACGTACAAAATAAACAGTTAATTTTGCGGAAATTATTAATTTTTGAGAATTTTGCAAATCATTTCTAAATCGCGACTTTTCAACAACATGCAAAAATACTTCCAGCACGTAATGTCGCTCGTCTAAATAACTAAAGTAAGCCCTGTCGAATAGCATCTAGCAACTACATGTAGGTACACCATAGCACAAGCCATCACCTGGTCATCCAGCACAGTTGAGACCACACTGATCTTAATGGGGCACTTCAATAGATTGCTTTCAATTTATTTCTCCCGCAATAATTCTAATTTTATGATGATTGTGATACTCGGTAATGAGTTCATGATCCACTGATATAAAATGGTAATTATTGTAAAGTATCGGTCATTCGTAGTAGTCGTGGCTTCATGCAAATTCAACAACTTGCAAATTTGTCCTTCAACCTTGATCAACGAAAACTAAGGCCTGTCCTCATCAGACCGAAGTTGCAAAATAACCCGCTTTTTTCAGACACAGGATATTTTCCCGAAGCTTGCGTCTTCAGCAGACCGATGCGCTCATCACCAACTAGGCCAAATTAGCCTGCTACATGTATTTCCCCCCAAACCGGGCTTTTTGGAAACAAGACCAAGATTTCTTGGGATATTTTCTTGACCAAATAGCCTGCTGATTGCAACTGTGGGCTGATAAAGACGCAAATTAGCTGGCTAATTTGAGATAGAGCTAGTTAAAACAGCGGGTTATTTTAGCAACCTCGGTCTGACGAAATCAGGCTTCTAGAGACTGAGCTTCATGAGGAAGTTGTCATACTGCCATACATTCCAACATTACAGGAAAAAAAAGTAATTTGGTGACAGAAAACAAATGAGAGCTGCCTGAAATGCAGGCTAATGACCTAGATGTACAGTGTACGTATACATATCAAGAAAGAGAGAAGAAAATTAGATGACCTAATTTGATCCCATTAACCAATTTGTCAGAATTTCACTGACACATTACAGTATGTACCGTGAGAGTTCCGACGTCAATGACTACATTTTTAAAGAAGTACACATGTTCATGTACCTGTTCGCAAATGTTGGCCCTATGAATCCATACATGTTTTTGTACACTGTACCAGACATTTTGTAATTTAATGTATGAATTTTTAAAAACAATTACTTTCTAGAGTCTTTTATTTCACAAATAATGAAATGTCAATTTAACATGCAGAAAAATAACTTGTGTTAAATTATTTTGATCACATACTTCACCTGCCGGGTATTAATTTCTTCCTCTTCTTATACATGTATTTCAATCTTTATCTTGTTTGTCCTGTTCATTTCCCTGGTATTTTGTCTTCATAACTTGATTTTTTTTTTGGGGGGGTACAACATTACTTCTATTCTTCTTACTTCTATTTATTGTACCAATTTTTAATGCATTGTATTTGAATGTAACTTTTTATTTTTTGTAAATTCAATTTGTTTCAGCCTTTGGCTGCTTTTTAAAAATGTACGCCTATATGGTTTTTAATTTGAAAACCAAAGGATGTCAGCACCCTCACGTGAAAGAGAGATCATTAATTATCTTTGCAAAAAGGCTAAATCTTATAATTGAATTGTTGAATATAATAGTTATTTTATAAACTTATAATAAACGAACCTATGCATAACAGAGGAGAAAATAAAAAGAAATGTACTATTACTATTATCATCATCATCATCACTATTATTAATATTATTAATATCATATCGAGAAGTATTACAATTAATAGTATATTTATCAATATCATTACTATATTGATTATTATTATCATTATTATCAAACCGAGGAAAAAGCATAACACTGACATAATTTGTGAATTACAGAAATCTGATCATCACTCTAATCACTGTTGCACTAGGGCATTCAGCCGTTTTCAATTGATATTGAACTTGGTGGAAAAAAATATAAAAGTTAACTTACCAGAAAAAACTCATCTTTGAAAAGGAACAAGGCCCAGAAAACTGACATCCAAATCTTTAAAATATCAGTTGCGATCCACTACAGTGACTTCACATCTAAGCACTTTGGGTCAAACTGGAAAACTGGTATTCACAGACGACAGAGTTGAACGATACTAAAAGGGGTTTTCCAAAAAGTGACGATATCACTTGAATAGATACTATTCATAATGAAGGGTTAATTTACAAGCGAATTGTCTTTATATAGTCAGAGATAAGGGTACTTCTACAAACACCACATATTCAACAGCAACTAAATATAAGTACTGGACTTTACAATCAAAACTTATGCAATATAATCAATATGACAACCTAAAAACGTACAGCCTCTTTTCCAGACATTGCTGCCATACATGTACTGTATGTCTTAATAAGAAAAACAGACAGCCTTTGCATAAGATTACAACGGCGTACAAACAGAAACACATCATAGCTTGTTTTCCAAAACACTTTCCCTGACATATTCAATTACCCACATTTTTATTTTCTACCCATTTTTGTTTTGTTTTAAAGGAAACCAAAACCTTCATACTAAGTTACTTTTATTGTAAAGTTTAAAAGATTTGAATAAAATCAGTGAAAATTTGAAAAAAATCGGGCAAGGAATAAGGAAGTAAGAGCTTTTTGAAATGACTAGTCACTAGAGGGCGGTATTCAATTTGATGACATCATCTGTGAACAACTCTCCATGCCTTTTGTACATAAAATTTCACAATTTTTTTGTTTTCTTCGTATTTATTTGTGTTCTTGATCCGACTTCATAACATGTGAAGTAGAATATCATTTTGCATTCTATATCTTGCTTTCGGGGGAGTACATTATCTCAATCACAAGAAAGAAGGAAAAACATGAAATTTGATGTACAAAAGGCATGGAGAGTTGTTCACAGATGATGTCATCAAATTGAATACCGCCCTCTAGTGACTAGTCATTTCAAAAAGCTCTTACTTCCTTATTCCTTGCCCGATTTTGTTCAAATTGTCACTGATATTTTTCAAATATCTTAAACTTCACAATAAAAGTAACTTAGTATGAAGGTTTTGGTTTCCTTTAAAGGCAATAAACATTTCTGCGCTTTTATTGATTAAATAATTCAGGCTTGAAGCTAAACTATCGTTGACAGAGGTGGAACATGTGCCAAGATTCACAAATAACTCATTGATAACTTCGGGGACAAGAGAACCAAATTGAGCAGCACATTCGATATCCCCCACGAGAATTTTGAAGGCGGAAATGATCGCTAACCAAACAGGGAATGAAAAGCTTCCGATACTTGTTTACCAAAATCAGATCATCGTCCCCCAGGTTTCGGATCGAGTAAAGGGAAGCTCGAGCTCAGATCAAAATGTGGAAATAACGTGTGAGCTTTCTCATATTCTTTTATACATGGAAAGAAAGTGGAAACAAATAAAGGGGCATTTTGCAGAATTTATGTCTTATTAATATTATTATTATTATTCCAAATAGGGAGCTAGTCAGTTTATAGCTTGGAGAGAAAGGGCTAGATCTGTCGAAAATGCAACAACAACAAAATGGAAAATAACTTGTGGTTTTCTAATTGAATACATCCAAGATATGTGAAGGACTACTCATTAAAAGCCCTCATTATTAATAATACAACAACTACCAGTAGATGAAAACTTTGGACCAAATTGTGATGCCCAAGTGTGAAAGGTTCCACATCCTGTACCCATACTTGTATCTTTTCTTGGGAAGTTTTTATGGAAAGATTCCTGAACTAAAAAAGGGGACTTTTGAATTGTTTTTCTTCCTGTAACATCCCTTGTTGAGGTGCAGCACACACTGTAATAATTTGTTAAAGCATCCTGACATAACAATAACAAGACTGTTCACACTATGGAAACTTTATACTGAAAAATTACCCAAAAGTGATTTTTACAGTTTTCACAGCATTGCCAATTTACAGACTTTACTGATTAGTATCAATTACATGTACATCGCTCTTATTCGAGAACAGCACAAGGTACTGCATTCAAAATAGACATTGGTACACAAAAATAGTGATTTTACATTTCACACCACATTGCTAATTTAGAGACTTTAATGATTACAGTAGTTACAATTAAATTGCTCTTATTTGACAATGGCACAATGTACTGCATGTTCATCTACAGTAGTATAATACTAGGCTTAGGAAAATCCAAACTAAAAGAAACTTGGGGGGGGGGGTGGATAGAGCATTTGCATCAGCAGCTCCTTCTCTGTGTAATAAGTTACCATTTTCTCTTCCAACTTTCAAACCATACTTAAAGATAAACTTGAGTTCTGGTAATGCGATTGCATTGTGAAAGAAAAGGTGTGGAATGGATCAGAAAAGTTGATCGTATAGCATGTAAGTAATGGTGTGTAATGCAAGGTTCTGGAGTCATCAAAATCATCATAAATTTGGCAGAGTCTTGGTAAAGTAACAATCACTTACACAGAAAGATGTATATGGGACAACACACATGGTGTCGGGGCTAGTACTACCCTGATTTCCTTATCTTTCAGTGCTCATTACTCAGCCAGTATACATTTTCTTCCAAAATTGTTTGGTACATGACATTCAGTGTAAGTTTTGTTAGATTCTGTGAGAATTCATTTTCTTTTTTTTACCAGAACTCAAGTTTATCTTTAAAGGCCCACTGCACTACTTGTAGGTACTTGCGCCCTCTATATAACATACAATGCCTAATCGGTGACCATTGGTCCCCCATGATCCTCTTTTTCTTATGTTAATTGAGAGCTGAGTTGATGAGATAACCACCTGTCCAGTGACCTTGCAGAGCGGTCTAATCCCTCCTGTAAACTATGGCAGATAAGCTTTAAGACCCACCTAATGCTTGCTGGTTATTGGTTACAATTAAGTGTCCCTTTTTGGAGTTCAACTTTTTAGTTCACCAACTTCATAAACTTGTATTGATTTACTTCGGAGCTTTTGAACTGATATTATTTTGTAGGGTGCCTTGAGCATCTCTAGAGATTGATATGTGCGCTTTATAAATATTGTCATTATTATTATTATTATCCATGTTTTGAGGGCATTTGGAGGATGTTTATTCCAAACTAATTTCCCTTATGGACAAGTCCAATTTCCCTCTTGGAGTAGACGGCAGGTCACTTTCTATTTGGTCAGGAAATCGTACATCAACATCAGCTCCGGCAAAACAACTTCGCAAACAACTCTTCTGGATTTGACAAGAAATGATGAGTTTAGTCACAAGAGATTGTTAAAGATGAAGTTGAGCTCTGATCATGCGATTGCATTGTGAAAGAAACGGTGTGGAATCGACCAGAAAAGGTTGATTATCTAGCATATAAGAATTTGTGTGTATTGCAAGGTTCTGGAATCATCAAAATGATAAGAAATTTGGCCAAGTCTTGGTAAAGTTACAAACACTGTACACAGAAAGATGTACATGTATATGGGACTACACGAACAAGTGGCGTAAAAACCCTACCCTGGATTTTTACGATGTTACATGACATATATTTAGAATATAAAGGCATTTGAAGAGCCATGCTTTTCAGGGAACATGTCTTATCTGATGTTCTTCCACACTTGCATAATAAGAATGATAACGCTCACAAATTATTTTTCACCTCTTCCCAGAACTCAACCTTCTCTTTAAACTGATGAATTCATTACAGAAGAATTGATTGTTTTATTATGCTATAATATAATTCCAGCTAAAGGGTCCTTCATCAAACTCTCAATGAAATTCTTCTCCGTAGGCAGGAAAACCCAAATCAAACAAAAGTCTGTCCACAAACTACCGGAAGAAAACAGAAGCTACATGTATGTATGTATGAATTCAGTAATTCAGTATTGTCAATTGCTTACAAGTGAATCTATAAAATGACACAATAAGACATAAAAATATCTATTTTGAGGTTGTTTTTTCCCAGTCTCTTAAAACATTTCTTCCTGTTTATGAATTTCAGAAGCTGACTGGAACTTGGAAGCGAAGACAGATGGAGCAGAAGCCAGAAGACAAAACTGTTTTTTTTTTTTTTTTTTTTTTTTTTATCCTCCCTCAGATGTCCGAGGTATTCAGAGGGATGATGCAGTGATGACAGACAAGAAGCCCTGTTCAGACAAGAGAAAATCTATACAAAACTTGTATTACAGAAATGTTGCACTGTACAAAGAATTTTGGTAGAGTGAAAGAGCCATGCTTACACACGTACATGTACATGTACATGTGTACGCACCGGAAAAAACAACATTGTGTATTAGAAATTTCATATCGCTTTTTCAATTCAATTCGATTTTGTTGAAGAAAATAAAGAACATGGGGGAAGTCTGGAGACTAATTTTGTTATATTTACAGTAAAATGCAAGAAAACACGATGACAAATTTTTCGCTATACATTTCTGTGTCATTTTGTACAGTGTATGACCATCAGCCAGACATTTTAATTACTTATCATATGTACTACATCTGTTGTATCATATTCATACTGTTTAACTGGGTCAATTGTGAAATTGTGTAGACGATTGGCCAGCTGTCATGTCAACTGACCATACAACAAATTTTGTAGTGTGAATGGGGGAGGGGGACAGCCTTGATGCCAGGCTGTGGCCTTGCTTGCTCTGGTAAACATTTTTTGAGGAATGAGAACGCTTGCACATTCCAGTATGAACATGTATGAACATTGGTGTGGGTCAGTTCCCATTAGCCTTTAAATAGAAGTTTTCAAATATAGTCTTCATATTACTGAAGCCTTCCACATTCAGTCTCTCCCTTCTCTTCATTCGTTTCCTGTTCTTTTACTTACTTTTTAAATTCCATTTGGACCAATTTTCTTTCTCTTCTCTTCACATTGACTTCTACCTTTGCTTTTTTTTCTTCTTTTCCTTTGGACGGTAAATTAGTCAATTGAATGAGATTAATCATGTTAATTATGATCCGCATTTATCATGCCAAATGGCGTATCATTCTTTCTCTTCATTAATATGTTGGTATAGTATTGTTACATGTGCATTTTGTCTATGTTTGTACAACAGTGGTACAATGCAGCCTCGACTGCGAGACAGATTTTGAATAAATATACCATTAACTAAATAAATAACTTCCGATTCGGGGAAATTTCAGACAAAAATGAGCTTAAGTACATAACCTTGGTGAGTTAAAGTAAACACAGTAAAGGTACAAAGAGCAGGATATGTCATTGATGAGTGCATGTACTGGACCAGTTTCAATAGCTTCAGTTTCCATCTCCATTAAATCTTATCAATAGAAATTGCCGGGCTACAATTGTTCCAGTATTAAAGGGAAAATCCAACCTTGAGAGGCAACTACTCCAATAAAAAGTACTAGAGTAGAAATATCAGCGAATGTAACCAGTGAGGGTTTGAATGAAATCGGACAAAAATGAGAAACTTATTAGTTTTTGAAAGCTGTAATCACTTGTGTGGGCACTTCAAATTGGCTGAATCAGTAAAGACACTGACTCATTGTGAATTAGTGCTTGACAACATTTTGAAGGGTCAACTTGATCACTTTTTCTTCTTCAAATTAGCAACAATCATATTCTTATATCAGTGCTTCATGAAGATGAACACGTACATTAATTGGTCTAATAAAAGGTGTCTCTGAAAACAATATGCACCGTTATGACTTATGAGCCATGTTGGAAAGATTAAAGATAAAGACCAGTTATGGTCATGCGATTGCATTGTGAAAGAAACGTTGTGGAATCGAACAGAAAAGGTTGATCATCTAGCATAATAGTATTGGTGTGTACTGCAAGGTTCTGAAATCATCAAAATGATAAGAAATTTGGCCCAGTCTTCGTAAAGTTACAAGCACTTACACAGAAAGATGTACATGTATATGGGACTACGCACACGTGCGCGACACGTGCGTTTATCTCTCACAGTCCAATAGATAAACTAATTTACCAAATATATCAATTAGTAGGCGGTTTCCCGGCTAAATTTTTATCATCATGTATTAGTCAAAACATATTCTTTCACATGATTGGTAATAAAGAGCTTCCATTTCATTTTCTGAAATTGGGGCGTTTCCAATACTGGTCTTTACCTTTAAACATTGCCTGTACAGGCACAGCGGAGCACCCCAATTTGCATATCATTAGCGGCCCGTTCTATTTGAATAACCAACGGACATCTGCGTGAATCCAAACATGTGTGTGCTAGAATGTCAAATCTTAAAATTCGCATTGCGCCTTTATTACTGCCAATATCGCTATGAAACTTTCCATACTAACTAAAACTATTATGAATTTTATGTCAGTGAAATAAATACGAAATTCCATGGAATAAAACTCAAGATATTAATGTGTTTTGAGCTTCGCCCCTCGAAAAACACAACGTCTACTTTATAATGTGATGACCCTATCAAGCAATGCACGAAGTAGAGACTTGGTATGAATATTCATTAGGGTTGAATCCATACATGGGCGAAATTTTCGCTTCTCCGCTGTATTTTTTTTTGGTTATAACGTTCTTTTTCATGGGGCTTCATTTTTAAAAGTTTTAGTCAGCGAACTCATTGAACATGACGTCATCGATCTCAGCGATGTACTGCGCATGCGTCTTAGGCCCGATGCAGGCCAGATCGAAACAGCTGAGCCATTAGCGTGCACGTGTGCAGTCGGCTGGCAAGACATGTATAGCCAACGCACACGCGAGGTTCAGACATGACACACATTTGAATGTATGGGACTGGTCAAACAATTTTGCAACAACGAAGGATTATTTTTGTTCGATGAGATTCGGAGATTGGGGTATGTTTTTCTCTGTTACGACCCTATCAAGCAACTATGAAAAGAGATATTTCACAAGGATTGAGATTATTAAATTTTCTTTTTGTTCATACGAGGCAATTCTTTCTCGCTCTAAAAGAAATGGTGAATTTTACGGTGATTTTGTATCTCATTTTTTTCGTTTTTGTTCGTCAAAACTATCCCTTAAATTTCACATTTTCTGTGCATCAATAACTCTTTTTATACACATGAGTGTCTTGCAAATTTATTAAATACTCGATTTAGTAGCTTTGATTGGTGATATTCATCACATTAATGAAGAATTTGTCTTCGAAATTTGTTTATTTATTTCGCATCGATCGGTACACAATTGTTGATTTTATGCAAATGATGTTTACTGGACGAGAGTCGATCGCACGGTAATTGGGGTGCTCCGCTGTGCCTGTGTAAGATTTTGTTTTGAAACCATCTTCATGTTACCAATTTAAGGATTTCAAACTTAATTTCCTTTATGAAACTCGTGATGTCACAAACAATGTTGTCATGCAACAAAAATGGACACACTGAGTGCAGAAATTTGTACCCTTACTTTTCATACATCTGGTATATTTTTTAAGGCTCAGAAGCAAAACCACAAAGTGTGGAATGCTCGTCTTGAAGGGTTTCTGAGATGGTGTTCATGGAAAAAATAAATACAGGCACCACGCCTGTCTACACATTAAAGACCCTGTCAGTAGTGACAAATTAAGTAAATCCAATCCAATCCAATCCAGGAATTTATAGAGTGCCAACATCTACATGTAGTTGCCTATCCAAAGGCGTTGATGAGACTGAAAAACTACCAAAAATGTCTGTTCATGATTCCAACTGGGAAAGATAGAAAGACAGTGACTAATTGTAAGCAATCTGAAATAGGTATGCCTTTTAATAGTTGAGTTCTGAAAGTGGATAACTGGTGACACGAGCGAAGGATTTGGGGAAGACCGTTCCACAATCTCGATGCACAGGCAGTAAATGATCGATCACCTAGAAGAGAGCGTGTTCGAGGACTCTCAAGCAGGTATTTACCTGCAGATCGCAAATTAGTTTGAGGGTTATAAATAGTCAACAAGTCTGAAATGTACACAGGGGCAATTGGATGAATAAGATATCAATCAAAAGCTTATAAGCCATCAATTACAATAATATCCATTGCTTGTATTGTCTGTCAGAGGAGTAACAGCTCTCTGAAAACTCGAGATCAAGAGCTTTGACAATAGGAAGTTGTTGACTTAAAAACTAGCTACCGGTATTGACTTTATGAATGACATTAATCTTATGTGCAATATGTGGAGTTCAAATATTCACAATGACTTTTGGAATTCATTACCAAAATATATTCCCCTTTGTAATAACCAAAGAATATTCAAAAAATATCTGAAAAATTATTATTTGTCCAAATAATGACATAAAACATAACCATATTTTAGACTTTGCTGTTCCTCTGGCTTTTTTTTTTTATATTTTTTTTTATCCAGTTTGTTTTTAATTTCTTTACATGTCTTTCAGTAACAGAATAAGTTGAAAACCCAAATGATAATTTATACTTTTAGGGAACTTATTTTACAAGGCCCTTTGGCCTTATTTTAGTTCCCCTTTTCTCATTTTCGACTAGTAAATTTGGTGTCTTTGATACTGTTAACTTGTATGATTGCATGTAATTTTTTGTATATTGTTGTAATGATCTATTGTTTTTATATGAAGATGGAAATAAATGAACAAATGAAAAGCACAGCTCATTGCCTCTGATCGGGCCTACCTGTTAGTGTTGTCTTCCCAGTGACTGCAAAAAATTGAGGTTAAATGGGAAAATATTTTGCGTTCCTTACTTCCTTTACCTTTGAATTCCATGTTCATTCAGCTTTCCATTGATATAAAGCTGTATTTACATGTACCGGTACATTGGATTAGGTCTTGAACTTACATTTCATTGTGCACATACAAGAAACATCTATTTGGAGCCATTATTTTACATACACTGTAGAGGCAGAGTGAACACCCTTCTAGTTCTAAAGGTATGCCTACAATGCATGTGTTGGTGTTTTAACATGACTTGCTCAATTTTACATAATGTACATGTAGTATGGACATGCGAGTAGTTGGAAATGTTTGATGTTAAAAATGGATGTTAATGATAATCACACAAAAAACAGCTTTGACAGTCGGTAGAAAATATCATGACCACAAAGTACATTCAACAAAAGACAACAAAACATTTGCAAAGGTCATTCAGTTAGGTTAAACAAAACAAAAAAAATATAACGAGTATCCTTTTTGTGAGAGATTTTTCGTCCAACATTGGTGGAAAAATAGGTTTTTCATCTACCGCAAATCTCCATGGATGAGACACACCTTTTTTCCGCCAGAAAAATTCAAAAGTCGGGGGTGCGTCTTATACACAGGTAGATCTATAGGATATTTTGAGATATCGACTCACCACTCGAAATCTAGCCTGTCCAAATTTCTGTTTGGACTCGGAGGATAAATATATACATGTATATTTGTTTTTTGCCCCCAAAATAGGGGTGCGTCGTAATACACAGATGCGTCTTATACATGTACACAGAGATTTACAGAGATTAACGTTATACATGTATATGTTTTTCAACAGATCATATTTATAGATCTTTCGTTAGTCGTTAAGTGCCTCATTCACTCGACTCTCAGAGTCTCAGTCCAAGGGAGGGTTTTAATATAAGTTTGAATCCCAGCCTGGCATAAACGTCCTTTGGCAAGACATTACTCTACATTTGCCACTCGCCACCCAGGTGTAAATGGATACCCGAAAAGCCAGAGCCAGGGAAAAAATATTTATAAAATCAAATGTTGGGGGTTACTTTTCAAGCTTGCTTGCATTAAAATTACACTCTTTAATTTGTTTTGCGTAGAACCCTATGCAATTCTTTGGGGGCTCTTTAATGACTTTCGGGGGCTCTTTTTGGCATTTCGGGGGCTACTTATTTGGTCGAAAGCTATGATTGAGGTTATAATTACTTATGTTATAAAATGGCATTTAGTATCCCAATTTCTACTCCCCTTTCGTGGACGCGTAAGTACATATGTGTAACTAGGCGGCGGATATTTTACCAGCGCGCCAGGATTCACACTATGTACGCATCTTGGATGCGCTTTAAATACGCGTCCGCCCGTCGTCTATAAGCGTCCTGGCCACAGGCCCTCTCCTCACTCTGGATTCTGCTGCTGTGACAAACACACACACTCCAGAATCACCTAGCTTCTCGAATCATGCAACTCCCGGTTCACCTCAAGACCCGGGAGTTCGGAGTAGCTGAGCTGAGGTTAGCTGAGTAGTACTATATAATATAAGGTTAGTTAGTGTTAGTCGGTGTCTTTGTTTCCTTCTTCATTCCGTCCATTTCATACATTTCACTGCACCGTAAGTAAAACGGTGGGCAAACTCCGCCATCATTCATACCATTTATTCTATATCACTAACCACCCTGTTTTACTTCACTTATTATAATCCTTATTCTCGGACCAGCGCCCCTACTGTATATGCAAAAGAGGAGGCTAAGAGTCCCTGAATACCCCCTACTGAACCATCACATAACAAGATGAAATTGAAAACCACCTCAGAGCAAGCATAGTCAGTAGGGGCGCTGGTCCGAGAATATCCTCATAAAGTACACAGACAAAATGCGTCCTCAAAAATAATGATCGTCTGCATTTTCGCTATTTTAATCGGCGCTCTGCGGGTTTCAAGTTACCAGACCGCCCGCTGGCGATGCCAAAAAATGGATTCCACGTAATAAAATACCCTCAGTTCACCATCTACTCATATTATGTGACAGTCTCTGTACAATGTCAATTGTGAAATGCATCAAGAAAATTTGAATCTGATTTTTTCGCATTGCCAAACGTGAATCTTTTTGCGAACGATCCTCATTTTAGAGGGCGCGTCTGTCCGTCTTTACCAAGACGATCCTTGTTTGTGCGGACGATTCTTATTCTCGGACAATCGCCCCTACTGAATTGGCAAAAGAAGAGGCTAGACTAGAGCCCATGAATACCCCCACCCTCCCCCCTACTGAACCATCACCACACAACAAGCAACATACAGCAAGATGAAATTGAAAACCACTTCAGAGCAAGCACAGTCAGTAGGGGCGCTGGTCCGAGAATGAGGATCGTCCTCTTAAACGAGGATATCCTCATAAACACAGACAAAATGCGTCCTCAAAAATAAGGATCGTCTGCATTTTCGCGGACGTTTTTTTTATCGACGCTCTGCGGGTTTGAAGTTACCCAACCCCCCCGCTGGCGATGCCAAAAAATGGATTCCAAGTAATAAAATACCCTCAGTTCACCATCTACTTTGATGGGTTGTCCGTCTTCCCGAGGATTTATCGCTCATAACGTGACAGTCTCTGTACAATGTCAATTGTGAAATGCATCAATAAAATTCCAGCGGAATCCGTTTTTTTCGCATTGCCAAACGTGGGGATCGGAAATAAGAATCTTTTTGCGGACGATCCTTATTTTAGAGGGTGCGTCTGTCCGTCTTTACCAAGACGATCCTCGTTTGTGCGGACGATTCTTATTCTCGGACAAATCCTACTGAATTGGCAAAAGAAGAGGCTAGACTAGAGCCCATGAATACCCCCACCCTCCCCCCTACTGAACCATCACCACACAATATACAACATACAGCAAGATGAAATTGAAAACCTCTTCAGAGCAAGCAGTCATCAACACAAACAAATCTTTGAACAGATGATGACATAATGTTCAGCCCCCCACCCCTCAAAAAAAGAAAAGATTCAAAAGAAAAAAAAGTAAACTTTCCAATGGATGAAATTTATTCAAATTCATGAACTTGTGTCCGCCATGGGCATGGCAGTTGTGCTTTAGCATGTTCAGAGTCACATACGCTTCATGCCACGGACACTGGCAGTGGAAGTTCTGACTTAGTTAAAGTTCTCATCTTTTGTAATGAGAAAAATTACACAACTCGCAAGCTTGAAGCTACACATCACTCATCAGAATTCATAATCATTCATCACAATTCACCATGTTCACAACTTCACATGTCAATACGTTTTAGCAATTCATTGTAATAAAACAGTTTCTTGCTGCAATATTCTTCTGTTTTCATGACATGTTATAGACCGAATTTTCCGTCTCTTTCGTTCGTTAGCCTCTTATTGGGGTAGGGTCGGCTCTCTCTTTAGAGACGGAAACCGTCTATACACATTCCCTTGATAACGCCACGGCCATTTCAGGTCGTAGCGTTTTGCCCCCAAAATCCCTCAAAATGTCATTTTACCTCGTGCATATCCACATGTAAAAAAGGCCTAGGCTATAATACATCGGTTCCACTTACCAACTTGACTGAAATAATCAGTTTAATAGTCCCTTTTTAGGAAATTATGGGTCAAAATCGAAATCCATTTTGAAAATCTTTTTCAACATTTTTTTTACATGTGGATATGCACGAGGTAAAATGACATTTTGGGGGATTGGGGGGGGCAAAACGCTACGACCTGAAATGGCCGTGGCGTTATCAAGGGAATGTGTATAGAGTAAAGTACCCGGTTTTCGGCCACTTAAGACAAAATCCTATTTATTGGACTCTTTACTTCCTATTTATTATCATTTCTTGTTCAAATCATGAAGCAAATATTATTATTATTTAAACAAAAAAAGAATCCCCCAAAAAAATCACGAATTGCCATGACAATATTCATTTCAATTTTCACTGTTTTGGAGCCGGTTATCGGCCGAGCGTTTCAGTTTACGGCCGCATGTACAAAGTCAATAGGAAGCGCTCGCGCGCGCGTGCGTTTCTGCGCTGATGTATAGCACAAGCGGGCGGAGCAGGTATCCCACGCCGGAGCTCCCGGGTGCTCGCCTGGCCGAATACAGGCACAGCGGTGATCGGAAGTTGGAATCTGAATTAGACGGACATATCGTGTGTGCGTCGCGGTGTGCGGCTGCATTGATTTGATACATGCGATGAGATACTTTTGAGCTTGCGACCAGCACAAAATCGGGCTCTATATCTGAAAAATACTTGAAATAAAGCTCATTTTATGGTACCCATATTTCTTACATACACGCGTAAGAAACTCGATTTTTCAGATTTGGGTAGCGGGACCGCCGATTACATCGCTAAAATGTGATATTTTAGGATATATTTTTCATTGCAAATGTGGTTCTTCAGTGACACTGGCATGGTATGGTATGTGTGGGATATGTGTTATGCTATTATGCGATGTATTTTAAAGTGATTTTACCATGTATCCAACCAATTGGCCGAAAACCGGAGCTGACCGATTACCGGGTACTTTACTCTAGACGGTTTCCGTCTCTAAAGAGAGAGCCGGCCGACCCTACCCCAATAAGAGGCTAACGAACGAAAGAGACGGAAAATTCGGTCTAGACATGTTACAGACTGAGCTGACAGAGGTTTTTGATTTTTTCTCTCCATGCAATCTGCTGGTGCAGTGACGTGCCATTGCCCTAAGCGCTATGCAGGCTAGTGACACAGAGCCGCTAGCTAGCCGTGCGGTACGGCAGGCGAGGGCGAGGTCCTTAGATAAACGCGACGCGACGTCAACATAACAACTCCCCGGCCCGATCCACATGATAATGTGAAGACTACGGAGCAGTCAACACTAAAGTCAATGCACATTTTCTTATGAACGTGCTACGAACAATGACGGACGAAGGCAAAGAAGTGAAGTAAAATCTACCAACGTAAATAAAAAGAATAACCTAAAGTCAAAGAGAGACAATAGTTACAATAATAGAAAAAAGAAAAACATGAACATTTACCCCATTAGCCAATCCATGGTGATATTTGTTGCAAAATCCGGTAAATTATGGGTCAACTTCCTCAGTGAAAGCATCAAGTTCCATAGTGCACCACATAATATTAATGGGATAAATAAAACTAGCACTCTGAAAGGAAGCACTATATTAGAGTAGTCAATTTTGCAATCTTTAATGACTTTTGATAACTTTCTTTGCTTTCTCTTTTTTGTTTGCTTTAAAATAATTAATAGAGAGAGAACTAGATGTCATTAATTAAATTTCTTGACCATTTATACAACTTCCTGAATTCTCCTTTCAATTTCTAAATCCAGACAAAAATATCAATTTATTTTCATGCAAAGTTTACTTGGACTATACACTGTCGCTCATAAAGTTGGATTTTTTTTTTACCCCAATTTATGGAATTATTTTGACAATGATTTATTCCTAATAAATCTAGATAATAGTATACATTCTCAGATTTTATTAAATAATAATTTGCCAGTGTTTGTTTTGCGTGACTGCTAAAGCATGTATATGCTTCTATGCTTATCAACTAGGGAACCTACGCCCTTAAGTCATAAATGACAGTAGTGAGGATTAATGCCCCACAAAAGGGCACTAATATAGCACATCGACACGGTTGTGATCCTGGGGCCTCACAGTTACGAGGCCATTGCTTTGCCACTGAACCATGACTGTACGCAGCCGGGGGGCTAGGGTAGGGGGCAGTTCCCACAAATAAAAAAAACAAAGAAAATACAATATTATCAATAATTCATTGAATTTCCACCCGGTCCCCAACACTAAAAAAATCTTCTGTTTGCCCATGACTTGAGCCATAATGCATGGCCGTACAGAGCATTTTTTTAAGTTGAGGACCGGGGAAAAATGCAATGAATTATTGATAATTTATTGCATTTTCTTTGTGTTTTTTTATTTGTGGGAACTGCCCCCTAATAATCCTCACTACTGTCATTTATGACTTGAGGGCGTAGGTCTCCTAGTTGATAAGCATATTAGCATACACATGCTTTAGCAGTCACGCAAGACAAACACTGGCAAATTATTATTCAATAAAATATGAGAATGTATACTATTATCTAGATCTATTAGGAATAAATTATTGTCAAAATAATTCCATAAATTGGGGTGAATAAAAATATTCCAACTTTATGAGCGACAGTGTATGTGCCTATGTAGACATTTTGTGAAAAAATATCAATATTTTTATCAATATGATTATCATTATTAAAGTTATTATTACATGTATTATTTGTAAAGCGCTTATAGAGACATTGTATTAAAGGTATTACAAAGTTTTGGGAAATTTTGAAAAATGGGTGGATAATGATTCTTTACAATTTGGATATATTTGGATGCCCCTGTGGATGTATTAAAAACACCAGAAATTTTAGCCCCTAAAACACTTCTGCTTTCGAGAAAAATTGAATATTAAGATTTACCGGTGCTCCCGGTAAATTTTGATAAATTTCAAACAGCTCCTATACGGCCGTACCGGTAGCTGCGACCATGAAAATCTCAGAGTATGTAGTTGTGGTATATAATTTCCGAACGAGAATAGCTAATCGGTCGATTTTAGTCAATAAACATTGTTTTATAGCTTAATTAATATCTTGACCTTGAGAGGGAGCTATTCAACATAAAATGTTTATTATTTACAATTTCATAACTTTAGAGTCGATTTTGACCGCGACAACGATCACTGAATATTGTAGGATCGTATATGCTTGCAATATGTTAATTTGAACCAAATTCATGACCCTATACCAAAACTTTGTATTACCTTTAAGCGCTATATAAAAGCCAAATATGAATATTATTATTATTATTATTATTATCATCATCATCACTATTATTATTATTATTATCATTAACTCATATCAAATTATCATTATTGGTACTATTACTAGACCTATATTATTATTATGATAATCACTGACGTACTGATGGGGGAGGGGGCAGATGAACGTGGTTTATTTGTAATTCGATACCAGTGATTTACAAATGTTGCTGAAATTACATGATTTTCCGTTTTTTTTCTGCCCCGACCCCCCCCCCCCCCTCTGATTTTGTTGCTCATTACTGATTCCTATTGCTAAACTACTACTACTTCTACTACTACTACTACTACTACTACTCCTATCAATCGCGTACGCAGGGGGGGGGGGGGGTTGGGGTTAACCCCCCCCCCCCCCCTTGAGCTTTTTTATGTGTATGTTTTATGTATGTTTTTGAGGAAAAAAAAAACCCCGCCCCTTTTGTTTTTTTTTGGTTAAAACAAAAATTATGCCAATGGCTGACCTAAAAAAGGTGACCCCCCCCCCCCAACGGAACAAAATTTTCAAATTTCGAGACCAAAAAAAAAATGTCCTCTTACCCCCTCTTAAAAATTAAAGTAGCGAGAAAGTAACATCGAGGGGGGGTGGAAACAGATTACATGTTGGCATTGTAAGAATCACCAAGTTAGTTGTGCTTGTTTTTACCCGATTTCAGTCATCTCAAAGCAGGGGTCGAATCTAGCTAAAAGTGAGACTCTTGATAACAATTTTTGTTTCTAAAACTCCCGGCTAAAACTGTTCCTGGTACGCGAACTTGTGTCCCACCCCCCCCCCCCCCCCCCACCTCGGTTAGTAGTCCTCTCGAACAAAAAGTTGCAAGTGTTGATGATCAAGTTGATCACACTTTTAGCCAATCAGAATTGAGAGATTGCTCAAGTTATACCTAATACGTCCAAACCGGAATCTAGTTAAAGCTACAGTACAGCCCAAAAAGGGATAGGCCTATCATTCTATAAGTTGTATGTGAATATGTAGACCTACCCTTGACAATTAGTTTGCATAAATAATAACAGGTTTGACTTTGAATGATGAATCAATAATTTGTTATACGATCTCAGCTCTATGCGATTATTTATTTTGTTGAATCGCTAAAAAAGACAAAAAGTTGTAAACCGGCCATGCCAGGTTGCATGACGCACTGACTACATAAGCCCAGTCGAAAGAGGGCGTTTTATTTACACACGTGCAGAAGTCTGCTTCACCCGTCAATATTTTCTGTAAGTTTGATATTATTAATGAATTTGATTGTTTCAGTGTAAAAATGCCTATATTTTGTGATATAAATTGAACAGTTTGTTTCATAAGTGTAAATTTGTACTGATTTGTCGTAATTGGTTAATTACAGAGCGTGTTATGAGATTGGTGTAACTGTCACCAGTCCCATCTGCTCGTATTTGTGTGTGTTTGAATTTTTCTTCAATTTATTTCAATAAACTTTTGTCTGCTCTGAATAGACGTGGATCTATGGCTGTTAGAAATCGTTTGGACTCAAATTCATGGCACATGTTTATCTAGTATTTAGATTAACATTTTTGTATGTTTCTCCCTCTCAAAATAATTAAAAACATTGAAATCTTAAATTAAAATCCAAGATTTTTACATTAATTTTTTTTTTAAATCATCACTTTTCAGTAGGGGCGCTGGGCCAACAATGAGGTTCGTTTGCATAAATGAGGATATCCTCCTAATTGCGGATAAATTGTGTCCTGTTTTTATTCTTAGGTGCTCTGCGCTGCGGGTGTAGGGTTCCCGATCTGCGTGCTGGCAATGAGAAAAACGGATACCGCGTAATAAAATCCACCCAGTCCACGGTCTACTTTGACGGGTTGTCCGTCTTCACAATGATTTATCGTTCATAACGTGAAAGTCTGTGTGCAAAGTAAGTGTGAAATGCATCAAGGAGCATCACACACGATCGGAAATACAAATTTTGCGAAAATGCGGACGATCCTTACTTACGGTCACACGTCTGTCTGCGTTTACGAAGCTAAGATGATCCACGTTTATGCGGACGATCCTTACTTTCGATCACACGTCTGTCTGCATTTACGAAGCTAAGACGATCCTCGTTTATGCGGACGATCCTAATTCTCGGACCAGTACCCCTAGGCCTACCGGTAGGCAGTACTCAAAATTTTAATTAAAGTTTAAACTAGTTAATGTTATAACTTTGGTCATCCAGATTTTGACATGAATTGGAGAGAGCACCCTAAAGCTAACCCTTGGGGTATAGACCCAGGCAAAGACACTGATTACGGTTAGACGCTATCTATCGATTACCTGTTTACATCGGAATCTCCAGCCCAGGATGACACACCTGGAGGGTGTTTCACAAAGATTCTAAGTCAAACTCAACTCTAAGTTGGACTTAAATATTATGGAGAGCCATTTGTAGCCTTACAATGAAATATATTCAAAAGCATAAAGTCAAGTATTTCAGACTTTTCATTAATTCCAGAACATTAATTTAAGAACATGTAATTTCCCATGATAATAGAAAATATGAATGATTTTAATCAACATTTTATGCGTTTTGAAATAACTTTTACAAAATATTTCCATAGATGCTAACTGCTTTCCATAATTTTTAAATCCAACTTAGAGATAAGTTCAACTTAAGATCTTTGTTAAACACCCCCTGCTGCTGCAGAACCGTTCATAATCTGTGTGAATTTCTGTCACAATTTAAATCAATGATCCTGATCCTGATGACTTTGTTCCAACTTAAATTACATGACAATTGTACATTTTGCAGAGACTTGACGATTAAATTTGACAAAGACCTGTTCAGAAGGGAGCTGATTTTCGAGATGGTTCGTAAGAAGATCGACAACCGCATCAGAGTGCAGATAGAGAATGGCGTTACCCAGGGTCATAGGTCACTCTTTGTTCTTGTGGGAGACAAAGGCAAAGATCAGGTACGTACCAGTTATTGTATGTTTAGGAATAAATTCTATCCTACTCAAAGTGTGTCAATTTTATCTTTCTTATTTCGACTCATTGAACTTTCATTTGGGTCTCAAAAACTTGACTGTATCTCAGTATCTCATTGACATTCTGGGCCACAAGACAGTCCACATCGTCATCATTCATACATTACAGAGACGAAACCATATTTTGAAAATAGTTGATACAAAGCAGTAAGCTTAACTCAGATCATATACAGCTGAAAATAGAATTCACTAGGATCTACTCTTAAACTATAATCTGTGTTGGGGGCACAATAATCATGAGGAATGATATCATATCCAGAATAAATTTGTATCAAACTTTCATCTCTGCATTGGCCACTATGCGGGCATGGTAATGCAAGAAAGTTAAATACAAACACTTTGGAATTACTCACATGCTCTACAACCAATTAATCAAATACTCGTAAACAGTACACACAAACATACCCACTGACTACATGCCATATCCTGCCTTAATGCAGGCCTGCTGTGTCAGATATATGTTTAGATTTTTGAGATCTTGATGCATAGCTATTGACACTATGAAGTCAGAAGGTTCTCTATGAGATACACCATTGATATCTGGGGCCCGTTCATAGAAACCAACCAATGTTTCACTAAAACAGAAATTATTGTTGATAATGATTAGAATAATAATAATAATCATAATAATAATAATAACAATAATGATAATAATAGTAATATTGATCATGATGATATAATGCTAATGATGATAATGATCCACAGACCCCCAGATCTTTTGATCAGTGTATGGAAGAATAATTATTCCTAAGATTTTGGAGATGCTTCATGAATAATTTTGAAAAAGAACATATTCCTCCTGTATATTATGAAATTGTAGGTTTGTCTCCATTTCACTCACACAATTTTTGTTAAATAAAAATTGATGTTTTGTGAGAGTTTTCCTCCCTAAAAGATGTGTAATCTGTAATACATTTTCCTCCACCAAAGAGTGCCATAAAAAATGATAACTTCTCCTTTTCTCCCTTTATATTTTTGTTCTCCATAAGGTGGTGATTTTACATCATATGCTGTCCAAGGCAGTGGTTAAGGCCAGACCTTCTGTGCTGTGGTGTTATAAGAAAGAGCTCGGATTCAGCAGGTAAGAATATGATACTATTCAACAGGGAAAAAATACACAGAGGCCCGGGGCGATTTTAGCCCCCAAAATGCCCAAAAGAGTCCCCAAAATTTGCATAGAGTTCAATGCAAAACAAATTAAAGAGTGTTATTTTCATGCAAGCAAGCTTGAAAAGTAGCCCCCCAAATGTTTCATTAATTATTTTCCTGGAATTCAAAGCAGTCCTTAAATTGGCAATGGAATCTTGACAATTAAGTTGAGTTCTATGTTCAGAGAACCCCTGTGCCTTTTTCTGTAATGGGAAAGGCTTATTCTTTAAGCCCTTTAAAAAAAAGAAATTGGCAATGGAATCTTGAAAATTAAGAGGAGTTCAATTTTCAGAGAATGCCTATGCCTTTTTCTGTAATGGGAAAGGCTTATTCTATAAGCCCTTTAACTCATAGCCTGCCATAAGGCTGCATGCACGCTATTGTTATAGTGCTTTGTACACCTCAGCAAGCTACTGCTTCTTGCATGTTTGCATGCATTCATAATAGCAGTTAATGTTCATGCCCATTGGACTGTGCCTAGTGTTTTGCACGCGCTATTGATAGTCCCGTCGCGTTAATCCAATTATTTTGTTATAAACTTGGCACACAGGGGATTTGTCGCTTGGCACAATGGGGATTAGCCCTGGGGCAGGATAAGACTTAAAAATGAAATCCTATTTGCAGTCACTTTTGATTACAACTGAATTGAATTGAACTGATTCAGAGCCCCAAAAAGGTTTTCAAGAGACATGAATATCTTGTATAGCTGCTGAAAGGATAACATTTCAAGTTCAAGAAGGAGTAGATATTTGTTCTAACACATGTCAATTTTTGTTCCATTGTTAATGAGCAGTAAAATCCTTAAAGCGGGACTGCACTCCTTGTAGCTACTTGGGCCCTCTATACAGCCAACAATGCCTAAGCGGTACCCGTTGATCCCGCATGGTCCCCTTTTTCTCATGTTAATGAGAGCTGATTCGATAAGATAACCACCTGCCAGTGACCACTAAGGTGGCAACACATTAAGATTTATCAAATCACTGTTAATGGACATCAATTGGCTATCTTTAAACTTTGTATTTTCACTTACCGGTACATGCCCTTTCATTGGGAGAATGTGCGATAACGGAAAACAAAATCAGTGTTGGAAATTTTAACGAAAAATTGTGATCAATTTAGCCCTGAAATAATTCCTCTCCTGAATGTGATATGTTTGTTTGAAACTTCGATTAAGATACCCCAAAATAATGATATCCCTAAAATGAAGCAGCTCCTGAAGAAGATTCTTCTTCACTCCCTTTAATTTTTTATTTTCAATAACTTTTGATTCAGAGCCCTACATAATATGCCAGATACATGAGTTGAAGGGGCACAATTCATGCACACACTTTCCATTTTTGTAAAGAAGTAAGCATTAAAATCATCAAAGTAGCAACATATTAAGAGTTCTATAATTACTACTTATTAACACAAAGTAGCTATTTTTGTAACTTTTGACATTGACTTGGCTCACTTTCAAGTATATACCTTTTCATTAGCGGAATGTAGAAAGTAGAAACGAGAAAATACCAGGGCTGCGTTTCACGAAACCGTCATAAGTACAAGTTGAGCGACATCCCATTGAAATGCGTGTATTAAGTTTAAGACGCGTTTCAATGGGATGTCGCTCAACTTGTACTTATGACGGTTTTGTGAGACGCAGCCCTGTGTCCCCAATTTGAATGTGATGTGTTTCTTTAAAATGTTTGCAGTCATCGAAAGAAGCGTATGAAGCAGCTCCAGAAGAAGATTAAAGGAGGGATGGTGGACGTGAGCGATGATGATCCTTTCGAGCTCTTCATCGCTGCTACCAACATCCGCTACTGCTACTATAATGAGACGCACAAGATCCTTGGTAACACCTACGGCATGTGTGTTCTCCAGGTATGTTAGATGCACCTCATTTGTTTTTGATTTATTCATCTAGTAATCCCTTTATGTGTTACAAGGTCTACCACAAGTTATTCATTTGTATTACCATGAATAGATAACATCCTTGGTAACACATACGGCATGTGTGTCCTCAAGGTATGTAAGATGCACCCCTCATTCCTTATTTGGTTTTGATTTATCCATCTAGTAATCCCTTTATGTGTCACCAAGGTCTACCAGATGTTATTGTACATGAACTTTCCAGAGCCAAATTTGGAATCGTCATTCTCCGTTTAACTTCGTTCTAACTGGGCTTTTTGAGAGCAAGTTTTGTGAGTCTGTTTTGGTTCACACGACTCAGAAGGCATGTAGCTCTTGCTTATCTAGGAGCTCCTGTTCTATTTAAAATAAATTTTGCTTTTCATAGTAGTAAATTGAATATAACAGCCCTGTAAAAAAATCAAACCAATCTTGTGTCGTAAGTGTATAATTTCTTATGTGGCAGAGGATAAATGATTTCCTTTGTATTACCGTGAATAGATAACACCCTTGGTGACACCTACAGCATGTGTGTTCTCCAGGTTTGTCCAACACGCTTCTACATCTCCTCTGGGTGTGTCTTTCAGGGCTCTTACAATGAAACCTGTCTTTAAGACCTCCCGAGGGAGACAAGAAAAGTGGTCTTTATAGGCACGTGGTCTTTATGTACAGGTTCTTTAAGTACATGTTTCAATTGGAAACCATTTTCGAGGGAAACAACAAATGTCTTTGTAGACAGGTTGTCGCCTAAACCAGGTTTGACGGCGGGAAAAAGGTGTGTCTTATACACAGAGATTCACGGTATGTCACACCCACTGTGCTCTTACATTCATATAGTCTCGTAAAACATACAATATACTACAAAATACCTTTGAATTCTTTCAACCCAGGACTTTGAGGCCATGACCCCTAACCTCTTGGCTCGTACCATTGAGACGGTGGAGGGGGGTGGCATCGTGGTGATCCTTTTGCGCAGCGTGTCGTCCCTCCAGCAGCTCTACACCATGTCCATGGACGTTCACTCTCGCTATCGGACCGAATCCCATCAGGACGTCGTTGCACGCTTCAACGAACGGTAAGAAACTCCAGTCTTTTTTTTCTTCTTCATTTAACAAGTATTTGGGTGTTCTGACATTTGCCCCAGTGATGTTTGCTTGGGATTTATGTTTGTCAAAATTATAGGGTTAGGCAGAGAGATGCATTTTGATTGTAGGTCGGGACATTATTTTTCTCTGGTGTTTGGGCTTGATGAATTACCATCAAACTCAAGATATGTATGTATCTTGCTGAGCCAATGGGTCATACATGTATATGAAAAAATAGCTTGTAATCACGATATTCTGAAAACCTGTTACTGGATTACAATCAAACTTGAATTTAAAAAATTGCTTTTGTTTTGGTTTGTAAAATTGCTCTATGGCGGAGGCATCATTTTCGACTGCGCACAGTCCAAGATCCATCTAGTTTCATCCAGGGTTCAGATTTTGGTTAGTGCAGGATATTGACAGTGGAGAAGGTGTTACTAGAGCATACTACCATGAGGTTGTTAACGTAACATAAACCATTCAAGTGAATGGATATTGCCTTTTTTTTTTCTCACACAAGCTCAGATTAGTCAATATTTGCAAACATCTATACTTGAATACACAGATTCCTGCTCTCGCTGGCATCATGTGATAGCTGTATGGTGGTCGATGATCAGCTTCAGATTCTACCTCTGTCTCAACACACTCTCAACATCGAGGCCATACCCCCGAAGACAAAGGTAAGTAATTGTAGGAGGAATTGTCCCTAGCTGTAAATCACACAACACCATCGTAATTTTAACCTATGATAACATTTTAAATGACAACCTTGTAAGAATGATGCAGAGAGAATCAACATTGTGACTGCTTAAAGCATTAGACAAGAAGCTGGGCAAAAGAATATTTTAACTACATGCTTGTAAATCATTGAAGTTAATCGTGTCTGCATTGCACATTACTTTCAATTAGACCCCACCCTAACCCAACCACTGCTTTTAGTTATCATGTTCATCAAAACATTGCTGGCAGTTGTAACCTTTGAGTAAACTTGAAGTTTCCAAAAAGAATGGTGTCTTATTCCCCATGAGAGCCAACCTCTATTGTGTGTCCTTAAAACGGCATGGCAAAATATAATTATTCTATTGGTAAATGAATTGCAAATCGGTAAAGAAAATATAAGTTTGTGCACCCAAGAAAGACCCCCAAGTTTAGTCTTTGTGAGATTATAAGTTTATGAAACGAAAACTGCAAAACCCTCCAAAGACATGGGTTAGTGTGGTATAGGTTAGAAGCCCTTTGCTGAGGAATAAGCTCTTCCTGTAAATATTATTTCATTTCACTTTTTATAGGAGGATTCTCAAAGCCCTGCGGAGATTGAACTGAAGGAGTTAAAAGCATCCCTGCAGGACACACAGCCCGTCGGAGCTCTTATCAACTGTACAAAAACCCTTGACCAGGTATGTCTGAATGCATTTTCAATTTCATTTCAAAATAAATTCATTTTAAATTTAATCCAAGGGAATTTTGCTTTACTTACGTTTTACATATCGATAATATAACTTTACATAAATTTAAAGTTATCATAAACATATATTACATATAAATATTAGTCAATTAATTGGCTTGAATATGTAAAGAATAATATTGATGTCAAGGTATGAATGAACCGTTATTTCATTAACAAAAATGATATTTCTGTCATGATAATTTTCTGTTGAAAATCTAACATAAAGCTGCAATGTTAGCTGTAGTGTCATCAGAAATGTGGCAGATTTGTACAGGGTAAATTATGAGTTTATGCTTGATTGCAGAATACAGCACAACACCTATGTACCATGTATTTAAGGTCAGGAATTGGGCCAGGATTAGGATTATTGAATTGAATTGAATTGGTTTGGGATATTGAAAAATCACATCAAACAAACAGCTCGCAGGCTGAAAATGTTCAATTTACAAACAAGTTAAAAATATAGAGAGATATAAACATATACAAAACTGAAATACATACCGTATTTGCCGGCGATAAGGCCGCACCCTCAACTTTGACATTTCAAAGAGGAAGAAAAAAAAACAACGTAATTTTCTTGTAGAACTCTATATTTTTTACAAACTGATACCAAATTAATCAATATTCTTATAAATTACTGGAAGTTTAGCTAAAAAATCATCGCAGGCAGATTTGGTATCCGATATTTACCCCTACCACAATGTACGGTGTAATGCGAAATGGCATGAAATGGATACAAAGATCAGAAAATAGACTTGGTGCGACTTCGGCTGGATGCACAATTGCGTTCGTGGCAGCTCCGTAATGGTCCCTTCTTTTACTTTTTAGCAATGCATTGGCTCGAACTTAAATCAAGATCTATCGGCAGATGTTATTTTATAAGTTTATTTTCGTAAAAGATATTTGAATAACAATATTACATAATTTCGTATAAGATATTGCACATTATATTATAGATAAAAAGCCCAAATTTAATATTGAGCAAGGGCATAAAATTGAAGTAAAAAAAAGGAACATTAATGAATTAATAAAATAATGAAATGATGGAATAAAAAATGTAATAACAGTTTCATTGTTGGGACACTCAATGATTTATAGATTTGTGTTAAGCAGTCTTATTGCAGAGGGCATTGTTGACGAACGGTACCGAGCAGTCCTACACATGGGGGTATCCAAGTGGTGCGAGTAACGTAGACGTCGGGAGGATATTTCGCTGTGTAGGGGCGGAAGGAAGTTTCGATGCCTGGAAGAAGTCAACAGGCTCTTGGCAAAGGAGAGCAGCAACTGCTCATGTCGCTCGGACATGCGATTGATGCCAAGTGTTTCCAAAGCGTGTTCAGGAGATGTACCGATCCCTCAGGATGATGCGACATATACGCTTTTGGATCCTCTAAATATCATTGATTTGATTTGTTGTTATGCTTGTAGACCACAATGGAGATGCGTATTCTAATAATGGACAAATTTATGTGGAATATATATTCACTAGGTCGTGCATCGGGACTGACGCTTTCCGCAGACGACATATCATGAATATTCTCCTTCCAGCTCTTTAGACCATGTCGGAGATATGGCTATCCCATTTGAGAATCGACTGTATAAGAACGCCAAACAGCTTCAGGCAATTCGTTTCCACCATCGGTTGATTTTTCAGATGTAAGCTCGGAGGATTCCCTCTGTTTTTGGAGAAGTCAAATGACATGGATTTACTTTTCTGAACGTTGAAATTCATGTCATTTCCCTTCTCCAACATGTCAGCTTGTCGAGATGATCCGCTAACGTCGAGACGCCAGAAGTGGAGCGGATCTCAAGAATGCTCAAATCGTCCACATATTTCCACCGTTGATCAAAATCCATCACAGCGTCGTTTACCAGCGTTAGAAATATCAAAGGACCCAGCTTGGTCCCTTGAGGCACTCCGCAGGTCAGAGATTATTCTTCGGAGATACAGGGACTGATTCTGACTGCCTGGGTTCGATCACTCAAGAAGCTTATTACAGTTGATAAGATTGCTTCATCTAATTAGTCTCTAATTAGGAACTGCGAAAGAAAACCTTCAAACACACGCGCCAGTATTGGTGTAATTGAAATAGGTCTCAAGTCAGAACAGCAAGTCACTGGATAGGACTTTGGTATCAGTGTTATGACAGAACGCTTCCAACGAGACAGAAATGTATGGCAGTCTCCAGGGTCAGGGTATGGGTTACTTAGTTGATGAGGTATTCTGCAGCTTTTCCTGAGTTTGCTGTAGACATGCAGTTGCGGTATTCTTCAGATTGAAGGACAATGCTGTAATGCTATTCCATTCTATTCTTCTGTCAATAGGCCAAAGCTCTGCTGAAGTTTGTGGAGTCCATTTCAGAGAAGACGCTTCGCAGCACGGTTTCCATGACAGCAGCAAGAGGGCGTGGCAAGTCTGCTGCGTTGGGATTGGCTATCGCAACTGCCGTAGCCTTTGGGTAAGTTTGACTTCATTTTTGCAGTATTTAAAACACTTCAATTTTTGCTGTGTGGTAATAATCATTTTATACCTCTCTTTAGAAATCTAGCCATCTGATTGGTCGAAATTGCAGTATTGATTTGGATATTCCCTTAAAGAGACGTCAATAGTTCATGAGTGATGTTCCCGCAAGATTCTGGGTACCAGAAAAAAATTAAATCACCATTGGTTTACGTGTTAAACTTCGCGTTAAAACTAAGTTTGTGGGCAGCAAGGCTACCATACAGTGTTTGTTTGATTAATTTGTTTGCTACATGAAGCTGGAGATGATTTTAGTCACATGACAGACATCTTATCATCACCATTATAAAACTTATAGGAATTGAAAATCAAGCAATCAAATATCTCAAATTATAATGGGAATATTTGCTTATAGTCTTCTTCTTCTTATGGTAATCTTCAAGGGAGTATGCAGCCTATCATGAAGATGAACGTAAGATTGCAAGAGGAAGACAAATGCATTAGCCTATGCATGAACAGTCTTGTTTTATTATTTATAGTACATGTAGCACACTGGCAAAACTGTGGAACCAGATTCCCTGAATGTTCTGCCTGTGTGACTGCACCTTATGACATTCATATATTTCTCTTTCTCATTCTTCAGGTACTCCAATATCTTTGTGACGGCGCCGAGCCCGGAGAATATCCGCACCCTGTTTGAGTTCATCTTCAAAGGCTTTGATGGCCTTGACTACCAGGTAAGCCGCTAAGAAAAATAAGTGATTCACTTGTGATAAATCATTACATTGCCACCAGATCTTTATGATTTTAAAACCCCAGATTTCTTCTTCTTCCTAAGCTCAATACTAAGTTCTCCTGGGTTATTTATGTTCATGCTTTAATAATAATATAATAATAATAGCCTAATAGTCCACTCCAAATTTTATTAAACCGAAACGGAAATTCTTTTTGTCCAATTGATCGTGAGCCCCGCAGCCACTGAGCAGCGCCAGATTGACGTTGCTCTATCCCTTAATGTTGAACGCCAAACAAGGTAGCAACAACTCCCATCTTTTAACGTCTTTTGGTATGACGCGGCCGGGGTTCGAACCCACGACCTCCCGGTTGTGAGACGGACGCTCTTCTGACTGAGCAAACACTCCGGTACAATTTGAATGTTCAATGTTTTTTTTACAGTAAAGATGAATTAAAGCCCCACTGTCCTACTTGTAGCTACTTGCTCCCTCTATATAGAAAACTTTTGCCTGTTGGTCCCCCATGATCCTCTATTTCTTATGTTATTTCAGAGCTGAGTTGATGAGATAGCCACCTGTTAGTCACCTCGCTGTGTGGTCTAATCCCTCCTAGCCAAACTAGTACTGACGGTCTTTAATAAATTTTCTTTATCATAACATTTATTTTCTTGATACGTAGGAACATCTTGATTATGAGTTAGTCCAGTCCACCAACCCAGAGTTCAACAAGGCCGTCATCAGAGTCAACATCTTCAGAGAGCACAGACAGACCATACAGGTATTAAAGAATATTCTTGAGAAAGTGTATGAAAAACATATTTGATATCGCAAACAGTTCATATGATATTATGATCATATTAAAAAAAAAGAGGAAAATTAATGTCTTCAGTGCCTCAATCGCTAATATGTGTTATTATGATAACAGTATGTTTGTTGAAAACCTTGTTACAACCTTTACCCTGAATTGTACTTTTCCTTCTTTTTTTGTGACAAATAAAAACTGCTTACATATCACATAAGGAAAGTGTTCTTTAAAAAATTATGTTTGATGTCATAGAGTCTGGAATACCAGAATCAATATGGGAAGGGTCTTTCCTTTTCTTTGTACTTGTAGCAGTTATCATACAAACAATTGTAGTAATAGTATTGCTACTTTGTTGGAGTTACAACATCACATATAACCATTGCCTTATGCATTTATCTCCAAAGTACATCCATCCCGGCGACGCCCATAAGTTGAGCCAAGCAGAGTTGGTGGTGATTGATGAGGCAGCTGCCATTCCACTTCCTCTTGTCAAGGAGCTCCTCGGACCTTATCTGGTGTTCATGTCCTCGACCATCAATGGGTAAGGGAGATTGGTTGTGGTAGCGGTGGTGGTAGTGGTTGTGGTGGTATAGGTGGTGGTGGTGATTGATGAGGCAGCTGCCATTCCGCTTCCTCTTGTCAAGGAGCTCCTCGGACCATATCTGGTGTTCATGTCCTCGACCATCAATGGGTAAGAGAGATTGGTGGTGGTGGTTTTAGTGGGGTTGCTGGTGGTTAATGGTTGTGATTAGGATGATGATGGTGGTGGTGTTGCAGACATGCCAACCGTTCCGATTTTAACGGAACTGTTCCGTTTTTGAAGTTTTTATAGCCCTAAAAAACGGAACGTTCCGATTTTGGGGAATTTGGCTTTCCATACATAGCATTGACTACACTGGATAGGCACTTTCACGCACATGGTCCGTCCGCCGCCATCTTGTTTAATTCCGAAACAACACGGCCGCCGTTATTACTGTTTGATACTAGTGTGCGGTCGTGCATTTTGGGGGAAGCATGGTGGTAGATGATCGTGCGCGCGGCGCCCGCAATACCCATTCAAAGTATAGTAGCGAAGACTTCGGTGATTCAGTGGGCACATTGCAAGTGCGATATACGGTGTGTTGTTGTTCATGAACGCCGGGCCTTTCGGCCTTGGCTGGAGTGTCTGTGGTACTGGTGATCGTGAGTGTACGTGTGCGTGTGTAGGATACGAGTTCTGCCGTTTGACTGTGGATTCGAATTTGCCATTCGACGCTTGAACGAGGTGTTTTCTTCCTGAATATTATCATGGATTCACTCAAAAGAGCGAGTACCCAAGGAGGAGATCCTTTGACTGGAAACAGATTTTTAAAAACGTTTTTATGCACATCTTTATTTTGGACTTAACAATGGTAGGTTCGAAATGCAGTAAGAGTGATTGGGTGTTTGTGTACGTTTTGCGCGAAAAATTATGCTGCGGTGTCTTGCGTTCCGGAAAGACCCCCATTTGTTACGGACAAATATGGTAAATGTTACTGACAGCCATCATATAGGGTTGGCATCTCTGGTGTTGGTGTTAGGTGATGATTGTGAGGACGACTGACCTCGGAGGTGATTGTGGTGGCAGGGAGGTTGGTGACTGTGGTCACCTGTTATATAGGTACCCATAGTATGAAAACTGTTGAATAGTTTTTATGTGTCTAAGAAAATATATTTACATAATAACCTTTTGCATCTGGAATTGCTCAGACATTTAATATACATGTGACTCATCCATTTTACACATTTCCTTGAATCTTAATCCACCATGCTCTGACAGGTATGAGGGTACTGGCAGATCCCTCTCCCTCAAGCTTCTTCAGCAGCTTAGAAAACAGAATGCAACGTTTGGTGTCAGTAGCTCTGCTGCAAACAAGGCATCCACTTCCCTTTCAACAGGGTCATCTGCCTCAGGTAAGGTCATAGGTTACTGTTAAATGATTGTAATATTAATGATAATAGTATTAATAAGAAGAGTGATGGTTTATTTATTCAGAATTCTGCTTTGCAGCCCGAGGGCTGAATTGCCCTCATTAACGATGGAGGCAATTTTACGTTGTAATGCAGTGTTGTCTAAACATATTGGATGAGGTATGAATGAATATCGTAGAGACATGGTTGGCATCAATAGCTGTGGATTCTTAATGGAAATTTAAAAAAAAACATGTGGTGTTCCTCAAGGATCACTCCTTGGTCCATTTTTGTTCACACTGTACTGGGAGCGATGGGTTTCATCCGCAGTTCATCCATATTTTATCAAGGTTTACAGATAGAAAACTGATTTCCTGCTTAACTGTTTTGTTATGGCATTGAAAGAATAGGACTGTTTTTTTCTAATACAAAAAATTGACCTCTCCGTTGCTTGTCTCCAGGTCGTGTATTGCACGAGGTGACGCTAGAAGAGTCGATACGTTACAGTGAAGGTGACAGCGTAGAGAAGTGGCTCAATGAACTGCTGTGTCTCAATGTTGCCGAGGTCCAGCGGATATCGTCAGGTTGCCCTCTTCCTGCAGATTGCGACTTATATCCTTTAGACAATTATACTTCTGCTGCTGAATATTGTATTGTACCAGGATTATAGATATTAAACAGTAATGGTAATGAAAAAAGAAATTGGAACACTTAAGTTTTTCTTGTACAGTGTATTTAATACGACTCCTGTAGAAGATATTTGTGAAGTTCCATCCATGGATATGGTAGATAGTCGAGACTTCTTCTCATGAAATTGCATTGTGAATAAACTCTTTTAATTTTGTCTATGATATTCCCAAGTTCTAGATTGAAATATAACTTCCCAGAGCTGAATCAGATTTACCCTGAATGTTCAATATGGAAAGTCTATATGGAAATCAAATGCTTGGTGTTCCCCAAGGATCCTTCCTGGGTATATTGTTATAATTGTTATAATTGTTACAAATTATAAGAACTGGGCAGAGCTAGTCATGCCAACTGCATGATGAGCTGTATAGATTACATGGTTCCATATGTGCCTATGTGTTGATTGTATATTTCAGTGAGTGCATTTTCATGTACAATTATTAGATGATTACAAAACCCAACTTCCATATTTTATGCATTTCCAAAAGCACTTTAAAGCAATTTCTTCTCAAAGTTCTATTACTGAAACCCAAAATGAATATGCACAAGATATGCTTTGATCTAAATTGTTAAGAATTCAAGAACTTTCTTCCTACAAGTTACCCACCTAACACTTGGATGGAGAGTGGCACAAGTAAATAGATGCCTTGTCAAAAGACGTTATTAACTTCCATGCTGATGCTCGAACCTATGACCTTGGCATCACCAGTCAAATACTTTAAAAAATTGACTATTACACCTCTTCGCACTGTTAATGGACTGTATTGTTGGAAAAATATCATGAGATACACCAGGGACCCGTTTCACAAAGCCTTTCTCAATGACAAATTACAAAAAGCTGTGACAAATCTGCTGATACCCAATCAGAAGCAAGGATTTCAGTAGCCTATAACAAAGACTGTCATTTGTCACTGATGACAAGTTTTGTGAAATGGGGCCCTGTATGTACATTATTACTTTAGGTTTAAAACCTTGACTCCTCAGCACATACTACATCAACAGAGATACACTGTTCAGCTACCACAAGGCATCTGAGGTGTTTCTTCAACGATTGATGTCCATTTATGTTGCTGCCCATTATAAGGTGAGAGTCATCCAAATTAATGACAAATGGGGATGAAAAGGTCAAGCTACGAGCAACAGAGATTATATATGTATTCACTTACCTGTGTATTGTAAGATACAGAAATGCAAAGCACCTTTAATACCCTTTAATATGTCATTGTTAATTTTTTTTTTAAAGTGCTGTTTACCGTAGAATATGTGAAGGCTCTTCAGTGGGTTTCTTCTTTGACATGACTGCTGCGTTATCACAAAAATTTCTTTATGTTCAAGTCTGTTATCGTAACCAAAAACTTTGGAGGAAACGTCGAGTCGAGTCGCCCTAACCTCACAAGTCAGGAACCTATTTTGAATTCCAAGAAGAAACATAAGTATTTTGTTGTCAACAAATATTAAATAGAACACAAATATTGGAAGTTTGGGCAATTTGAACTGTGTAAACTTAGAATTTATATTTGATGAGAATTGTACTATTGTCACCTTTTTATCTTTTTTTTTTTCTTTTTTTTTTTCTTCGTAGAACACTCCAAATGATCTTCAGCTGCTCTCTGATGCACCAGCCCATCATATCTTCTGTCTGTTAGGACCAGTGAAAGCAACACAGAGCGGTCTACCAGAAATACTGTGTGTCTTACAGGTGAATATGGGGAGAAGGGAAGGGAGAAAGAGATATGTATGTGTATATATATATATATATAGAGAGAGAGAGAGAGAGATAAAGAGAGTGAGAGAGAGAAAGAGAGAGAGAGAGAGAGAGAGAGAGAAGGACAGAGAGAAAAAGAGAACAGGAGGGGGTAGAGAGAGAGGAAGAGAGAGAGAGAGAGGGGGGGGGGGGGGGGAGTGAGTGGAGTAAGTGATGGATGGGTGATGTAGGCAGAGAAAGTGACATCATATCTTCTGTCTGTTAGGACCAGTGAAACCATCACAGAGCGGTCTACCAGAAATACTGTGTGTCTTACAGGTGAATATGGGGAGAATGGAAGGGAGAAAGAGACATATATGTATATATATATGTATATATATAGAGAGAGAGAGAGAAATAGAGGAGGAGAAGGGGGTAGAGAGAGAGAGAGAAAGAGAGGAAGAGGAGGGGGGGGGGGTGGAGAGAGAGAGAGAGGAGGCAGGAAAGGGAGGGGCAAGGAGAACACTGAAAAGAGAGAAGAAATGTGGAAGTGAGAGATGAGTATTTGAGGGATGTGGCACTCTGTCATCTTTATTACATTTTTAAATTTTCTGTTGCTTACAGGTTTGTCTGGAGGGAGAGATTTCCAAAGAAACGATAATGAGCAGTCTGAGTAGAGGCAAGAGAGCGTCTGGTGACCTGATTCCATGGACAATCTCACAACAGGTAGGCATGTAACAGCTATCATGAGATGTGATAGGTTACCAGTCCAATTATTATTATAAGGAGGATTAAGCGGTTTAAGTTAAATTCTATTTTGATTTCGCTTTCAAATACAACGGTAATACATTTAACATTGTTATGTGATTGAGTGAATAATTGATGTAGTTTTGTGTTATTAATTTTGTTTCCAAATGAAAGATTAAATATCTTTATATTAATTGTAATTTAGATAGTGATTTTGATTTGATTTTGCTTTTGCGTCATAGTTCCAGGACAACGACTTCCCAAGCCTGTCTGGCGGGAGGGTGGTGAGAATAGCTACACATCCAGATTACCAAGGGGTAAGTGCTCTTTTCCTTTAATTCATTTAATCAAATATATTTGGAGGAGAGGGTAGAGGGGGTGTGGAGGTAAGGGAGAGAAATTGGGAGAGGAGGGTTACGGGAGTAGGAAAGGGAGGTGAATGCGAGGAAGGGGGAGATAGGGAGGGGTGAATATTTGTATCTTTGTATTTATTTTCCTGATTTTTTTTTCTGACACAGATGGGGTATGGTAGCCGAGCTATGAGCCTTCTTCAAAAGTACTACCAAGGAGAGTTTCCCAGTATGGCAGAAACACCTGAAACAAAGACTATCACTACAGTGGAGAAAGAGGTTTGTTATCAAAGATATCTTCTAATGCAATTGCCCAGTGTTTTCCCATTTTTTATCTCTTTAATGTTTTGGTAGAGAAATACATTAATAATAATAATAAAAATAATGATAGGCCCATTTATATAGTGCAGCTACTATATGAATAAACTCCACTGCACTATATACAAAGAATCATATTATCACCCCGACTTTCAAGGAATTTCTTCTACCGGGTATCCATTTACTTCACCTGGGTGGAGAGTGGCAAATTTAGTTAAGTGTCTTACACGCAACATTAACTGTTTTTATCTTACTTACTATCAGGCTGTGGGTTTGCTGGAAGAGGTGATCGTCCCGAGGAAGAACCTACCCCCTCTACTGTCCAAGCTAAGCGAGAGACCAGCTGAGAAACTGGACTACATTGGTGTGTCGTTTGGACTGACGGCTGACTTGCTCAAGTAAGCAATGCTGATGATGCTCGTCTAAATCCTTAATTCAATCTGGACTTTAGACTATAGCTAACCCAAAACTAACCCTTCATTTTGAAGAAATCACTTTTAGCGAATCACCGTTGTTGGAGAAAAGAATTGTATCGAAATTGGAATAACTCTTGCACTTTTACTTAAAGGGATCGTTTAACAATGTTAAATCTGAGATACACGGCCCTACGCGTTATCAGTGTCTGTGATATGGTGTAATATTGAAGCCCTAAAAAAATTGCGCTTCAAAATGATCAAGAAGTGCCTCAAAAAAGTAAAAATCTTTGAGTGACCGGTTTTACCATACTCTTTTTCCCAATAGACTGTAGTGTTATGAAAACCGTCAGGCGAACGGTTTTCAAAATTTGTAATTCCAATGATAAATATCTTGATAATCAGACAAGCGATCGGCTTGTAAAAGTCATGGGGTTCCTGACTGACCTAAAGGTTTATAATTATCATTGCATCATGAGCTAAATCCAGAATTTTGTTTCAGAATCTGAGGCAAAGTTACCGGATCCCTTTAAGTTTTCTGCATACTTTTTCCCTGTTTCTCCCCAGGTTCTGGAGGAAAGCAGGGTATCTTCCAGTCTACCTAAGGCAGACCGCAGTAAGTCTCTTTCTCATCTCACTTTCTGAGTATATGGGTTCTGAAAACCAGTCATATAATAGGTAGAGCTACTTTTAATGGCGAAGCCCACAAATCTAACTTTCATGTCACCAGTTCACGGTTAGCACATGTCCCAAATGACCCCCAAAATCCTCACATCTTCAAAACATGAAGAGGTCCCGCTTTGTACATTTTGAAATAATCACTCCTACAGCGATGGAGGTGCTAAATAAATAGCCTTTGCTTCCCCTTTTCAAAAAATACTTCTACCTGTGTATCATGGATTGCACTGCTTGTGCATTAATGAATAATGATTACATAACTCTCATAAGCACGTATCCAGTATTCTGTCTCTGTGTATTTCACAATTTGGTCTGCAATGACCTTTATCTGCTCATGTTCAGACTGCAACTATGAACTGGCTTATTGATAGACTTGTATTTTATTTTAATAGACAGCAAATTGGTGTCCTCTTTTTTTAATGCTGCACTATATACCAGTTTGTTGAATCTGTGTGTATTTAGTATCAAAAGTTGCATAATATATGGATATAGTGTCACAAAAAAGCAAGAAAAAGAATTCCATGAACAAGTAAAAAGCGAGGAATCCTTCCCCCCCCCCCCCCCCTGCTGCACTATATACCAGTTTGTTGAATCTGTGTGTATTTAGTATCAAAAGTTGCATAATATATGGATATAGTGTCACAAAAAAGCAAGAAAAAGAATTCCATGAACAAGTAAAAAGCGAGGAATCCTTCCCCCCCCCCCCCTGCTGCACTATATACCAGTTTGTTGAATCTGTGTGTATTTAGTATCAAAAGTTGCAGAATATATGGATATAGTGTCACAAAAAAGCAAGAAAAAGAATTCCATGAACAAGTAAAAAGCGAGGAATCCTCCCCCCCCCCCCCCCCCCGTTTCAATGTTGTCATCGTACATACCCAGATTTTAATTTTGTCAACAACACACGGTTCAAGTTTACGATAGAAATTAATGTACAATTATTATCTCTCTCAACTTCAGAATGATCTCACAGGAGAGCACTCGTGTATCATGCTGAAGACTGTACAAGAATCAGACACAGAGGGCGCCAGTCAGGAAACATGGCTCACAGCATTCTGGACAGGTAGGAATCATACACAGAACCCAAGATAGACACAGATTCAGTGCACACCCTTTCTCTATTAACTCATATCCTGCCATAAGGCTGCATGCACACTACCGTTATAGTGCTTTGTACACGCGAGCGGGCTATCGATTGGTTGCTTCATTCATGCGAGCTACCACTTATCTGCTTTGTGCATGCATGCTCGCATTCGTAATAGCAGTTATTTTTCATGCCCATTGCACTGTGCTTAGAGTTTCGCATGTACTATTGATAGTACCATCGCGTTAATCCTATTATCTCAAAATTAACTTGGCACAGGGGGATTTGAGGCTTGGCACAATGGGGATTAACCCTGTGACATTAGGCTGTATTCATTATGGTAGGATAAGAGTTCAAATGCTAATGGGTAAGATACGACTGGTCTGCTCACAAGTCAGTTTATATTCCTCGAGAGTGCATTTTAACTTGCAGCATAGAAGTAACATTTACACCCTATAATTTGAATATACAGTCAAACCTGCTTTAACGATCACCTGTATAGAAAGACCACCTGTCTACACAAAACACATCTTTTGTTTCCCTTGAAAATGGTTTCTCATTGAAACATGTACTAAAGGAACCTGTACATAAAGACCACCTGCTTATAAAGACCACTCTTCTTGTCTCCCTTGGGTGGTCTTTGTAGACAGGTTTCACTGTTTTAGAGTTGGAATGCCTAACATACAGAGCAAGATATTTTTGATGTGTTCCCTTTGACATAGGAGTTGTTCAAAACAGGCTCATTAATTATGAAGTATGATATCAACATTAGAGTTGAGATTAATATTTGAAATAAACTTCATTTCATTTTTCACAAAAAAGAAACCATAATTTATGAAACACGTCATCAAGATGATCATTTGAAATGAGTGTTTTGTTTTTTCTCACAGATTTCATGACACTTTCAGGATTGAAGTGTAGGAATTTGGACAGTGCAAGATGAGTGTGTGTCAATCAACCAACCATAGTCAGAAAGCTTCTCAATTCTCTGTCTAGTTCATTATTAAATTTGAGTGTTTTGTCGCATTAACTTTGCAGATTTCAGGAAGCGTTTCATGTCTCTGTGTGCGTACCAGTTCAGAGCTTTCAGGCCTTCCCTAGCCCTTAGTGTGCTCTTCTGCAAGGCGTACAACAAGATGAAACCACAACGTGAGTTTTTCTTTACATTCTCATGCTTCAATCAATCAGTTGATCAATCTGTCTTTATTCATTCTCCATTATCAATCAACGTAACAGAATATGAAATATACCAATCGTTTTTAGAGAGTAAACTACGTCTACATTCATGAATTTCATGAACTGATGCTAAATGAGAAGAACGAACTGGAACATCATTGAAAGCCTATATTAGGTTTGACAAATTGGTGGTCCCAACAGTTGGCAGTTGTGGCAAAAATGTAGATATTACTGCAGAAGAGACGATGTAAGAAAAGAAAAAAACAAAGGCAATGTTGCCAAAGTGTGAATTTTCAAAAATATTCAATTTCCCCTCTTTTAGCAATGACTGCAACAGAACTAGAGTTGCTCTTCTCTAAGTATGACATCCAGAGGCTTGAGCTCTACTCGCGGAACATGGCTGACTACCACCTCATCACTGATCTGCTGCCCTCTGTGACGAGACTCGTCTTCCTCAAGAAGATCAACTTCCAACTCTCCGCTGTTCAGTTTGTAAGAAAATCTGCCGCCGTAGAACCAATCATAGCAATGTTTAAATGGGAAGAAATGAAAGTTTGAGCAGAACTGATTACATATTAGAAAGTTATGAATTTTTGAAGGTGCGATCAATTGAACACAAATTGGCAACTTTGTGACGTATCTTGCGAGGTCCCCTCCCTTTTACCCTGTACTAAAAAGTTCAAACATTTATTCATTCACCCTAAATATAATTACTGCAAATATGTTTTTATACAACCCCTGTATGAAACAAATCTATTCCGTCATTTTCTGTACAGAGCAAATTGGAGAGAAGCTTGCAAGAGTACACATTTTTGCCAATTTGAATTTTACTGATGGCAACTTTAAAGTCTGTAATAAAATGTCAATAAATTTAATCCAAGATGTATCTGGGCCCTGTTTAAAAAAACTTGTTATCACTAACACTTTGCAGTAATTGTTAAAAGCTAACGACTTCATTGCATTTGATCTACTGACAGTGAAGTTTGACTTTTGCGATTAATAAGAAGTTATATGATGAAATAGGGGCTAAAGTGTTGTTGAATCTAGAGAAACTAGTAAAGAAACGAGAAAAAGTAAACTAAGCCCTGCCAGACAAAACAAGCAATTGACTAGACATTGCTATTTCAATTCAATTCAATTTAATTTTGGTTTAGTAATATCAACATATATAATGTACAATGCAGTAGTCCCAAGGACCAATAATGCAATGTTTACATAAAATGTGCCATAAAACAGGAATGATCATATACATGTACAATTAAAAATGATAAAAAATAAAGTTATCATAAGTGTTCATACCTCCAGCTATAAACATATTTTGCTAAATGATAGTAGATGGATGAATAACTGTAAAAGTAACTTGAAATGTTGAACCAATTATTAAAAGTAATCATAATTTCTATCTTCATTATCCGCAGAGCATCCTTCTAGGTCTTGGACTACAGCACAAGACCGTGGACGTCCTGGAGAAGGAGACTGAGGTCCCTGTCTCACAGCTCCTGGCCCTGTTCAACCGCACCGTCAGGAAGGTCGTGACAGAGCTAAACAGCGTCCTGGAACGGGAGGTGGAGAAAGGCATGATGGAAGAGAAGGTGGTGACCATGGAACCGACCAGACAGACAATGGCTCAAGAATTGGTAAGCATTTAAAGTTTGACATAAAATATTAATATCGTTATTAGAATAGAGGATATTGGTGTCAAATTTCGAAAAGTTTGAATAATAAATCAAATAATTTATGAACAATAAAAACAAAATAGGACCTAAAATAAAGCCCTGAGGGACTCCACAAGTGCCTTGCATTTGGTGTCGATTTTTCAAATAATTTGTTAACCATGTGTAAGCAACACCTCTTATTCCATAGTAATCCAATTTGTATAACAAAATATAGTGATCTATATAATCAAAGCCTTAGCTTAATCTAAGAAAAGACCTATAGTGTGCAATTTATTACTTAACCCTACGTTAACTGGGGGGGGGGGGGGGGGGGGGGGGGTCAATTTGACCCCCCCTGTAGAAATTTCGCGACTACTCCGAAACCGCGGCAGATATAAAATTTTCCTTTCATGACTTTTTTCTTCACATGTCAGCCCGAAAATCGCTCATTTTTGTGATTTGTGTACAAAACATATGGAAATGTCATTTTTCCTAAAAAGAGATAAAACATTGGTTATTTAGTCTTGTTTAAAGTTTAGGTGTTTGTTTTGGTGTCAACATAGTTGAATTGTAGTTATAAATGAAATAAAACAACAAAAACAATAAAATACATACCGTAATTAACGTTGTATAAACCGCCCTCGTGTATTAACCGCACCCCTCTTTTTCGCCCTTTTTTTTGCTGACTTTTTTTTGCCGGGTCCTTGTTAAAAAACCCACGCGGGAAGGCCTTTCATTTAACTGCGAGGTGCAGCTGAATGTGTAAGATCATTAATGTAAATTTAAAAAAAACAGTAGAGGACCTAGGATAGGACCTTGTGGTACACCATGTAATAGAAGAAAAATTGGAGGAATTATTATTATAAACTACATATTGAAATCTATCAGAAAGATTAATTTCAAACCAAGATGACAGACAAATTTGAGTGTTGTTTTAGTTTCCGAGTGGTGAGTCAACACACCGATTACTGAGCTGGGAGACATTGCCAGGCATAGCGCCATAAATCGAAACTTAAAAAAAAAAAAAAAAAAACAATTGGTGTACCATGTATAAACCGCACCCCCGACTTTCAATTTTTCTTCGGTGGCAAAAAGGTGCGGTTTATACGCCATTAATTACGGTAAGTTAAAAAAACAATGAAATACATAAGAAATTATCAAAACAAGAGATTACATAAGGAATAACCTGGCTCTTCCAATTTTTTGTGTTGTATTATTATTCCAAATGGTCTAACAAATATATGTAGTGAAAAAGAATGCTTAAATATGAATAATGTATGATTTATGGGCAAAAATGTGAATTTTATGACCTTATTTGCATAAATTACCATAAATATGCAAATGAGTGAATTTTTCAAAAAATTGAAATTACCATAATATTCTATACACTTCACTTGACATGTATGCAAATTTTCGCGGCGATCAGCAGTGAAACGACCGAGATCTTAGGGGGGGGGGTCAAAATCGACCCCCCCCCCCCCCCCCCCAGTAAAAACCTGGTCTGAAATAGCCCAGTTAAAATAGGGTTAAGGAAGATACTAAATAATCATGAACATCAATTAGAGCCATTTCAGTTAATACATTTTTGTTAAATCCATATTGGCAAGAATGTATTATTGCATTATCAAATAAAAATGTATTCAAACAATTATATACAATCCGTTCTAAAATAAATGAAAATGAATAGTTAGATCAATAGACAGATGGATAGATAGATGGATTGGTGAAACGAAAGGTAGAAAAAGCAGTGGCGAAGGAGAGAGTGGTCAACAAACATGAAGCCGACAAAAATTGTTAAGAGTAAAAGAAATATCTTAACATGTGAATGTAAATTGAACATATAATGTAACTCAATATCAATCAAGAATATTTCAACATATAATGCAATGTTGCCCCATAAACACAAAGTGACCCCTTAAACACAAATTATTTTCTCTCTTTATCCGTTACATGCAGGATGAAGCAGCAGCAGTGATTGAGGCCAAACAGAAGAAAGAACTAGCAGCTCTGAAGGGACTGGATCTAAGCAGGTAAGTCTAAGGACTCTTTCCCATATGACGCAGTGATCCGCAGCAAAAATAATCTTCCATGTTTTGAATTGCGCAGATCCTTGAAACATGTTGGTCTCTTTGGCAATCCGCCGGGATTGAGAGGTCCATCCTTCACTCACAAGCATAGCTTTTTGGGGACTCAATTTGGATCATGTTTATTCGTCATGATTGCGATGTCTGGTGCATTTTAATAAACTGAACTGAACTGAATATATGACATTGGCATAACATGCTTTCCATACTTTGTTGTACACATCCAATTTTGTCTTATCCCCTCTTCAGCCACTTGCCATTCAAATGTTTTAAAAAGCTGTGGTTTCGTGCATCATATGTGAAAGGGCTATAAATCCTAATGAATTGATGTGTTTACTAAAGGGCCAGCCCCAGATCATTAATAGTGATAAACATGCATGCCATCCAATACCAGCATTTTTAGAGGCATGATGCAAATACCTAGTCAACACAAATCCAAATATGGCAATATTGGACTGATATTTAAAATCAGGAATTGTGATATTTTCAAAGATTTAAAATTATGAATTTAGAAATCTCCAAGTACATTTTTGTTGTTATGATATGGACAATAAATAATCTGGATTTACGTAGCACTTAATACATAATACCATCTTTAAGCACTCTAAGCATGAATTTATTACACTGGTCACCGTGATGGCATATGGCAATTACTAAGCCAAAGGCATTTATCATCCTACCAGTTCCCCATTTCTCTCCTGGGTATGGAGTGGAAAATGTAGATAAATGCCTTATCAAAGGACCATAGTGCTGTGTAGGGGATCAAACCCAAGACCTTTGCATTTCAAGTCGAGTGTCTAAACCACTCGACTACGACACCTCTACAAGTAAAATAACACAAGTCCTTAAAGGAATAGACCAGTTTTGGAAATGTCCCCCTCTCATAAAATGAAATGGAAGCTCTTATTACCAATCATGTGAAAGAATATGTTTGGACTAATACATACTTGATGATACATTATTATATCTATCCAGACTGGATAGATATCGCGTAGTCCCATATACATCTTTTTATGTACAGTGCTTGTAACTTTACCAAGACTGGGCCAAATTTCTTATCATTTTGATGATTCCAGAACCTTGCAGTAACACACCAATACTTACCGGTATATGCTAGATGATCAACATTTTCTGATCGATTCCACAACGTTTCTTTCACAATGCAATCGCATGACCAGAACTGGTCTTTACCTTTAATCTTCCTGATTTTGTGTTTTCATTTTAGATACGCGATTCGAGGCCAAGAGTCTGAGTGGGACGATGCCCTCAAGTCCGGGAAGAAGAAGAACCTTATCAGCATCAAAATGTAAGATATTATTCAGGGCCCCATTTCACAAAACATGTCATCAGTGACAAATGACAGTGTTTGTTATAAGGTAGTGAAATCCTCACTTCTGATTGCAGTCAGACCGCAGCCGGTGCGAAAACCCTCTATTTTACTCAGCACGTATGCAAGAATTTACGTGTCTTGCATACGTAATGAGTAGTGCAGACGGTCTTCTCGATCGGCAATTTTTGCCTTTATAATTGTTCATTTCTCATGAAATTGGTCTTATTTTAAAGATAAGAAGTTGCACTCTCTATATACTTATATGAAAATCATGTTAGATATATTTTGGAAACAGATATTTCGCCTTGAAAATGGGGTTTTTCGACGATAAATCTATCTAAAGAGTAGGGCTGATTTTCATATAGAAATCATTCTTGCGTCAAGAAGATGTTATAATCAGCATAAAGCATAAATATTTTTCTTTACAATGATATCAAAATTATTATATTTTACGCTGTCCCAAAGTCAGGAACCAAAAAAGATCACGCTCATGTTCATGAATAATTAAAAAAAGTAGTAAATTTTGCCGATGTGATAATAGAGAGTTCTGATTGGTCAACTACGTCAACTACGTCACATATGTTTTGCTTTGGTTTATTAACATTTTGAATACCTCATTTTGGTAACCATGCGTTGTGGCGTGCGCCTGTAATGCACATGCGCGCAAGCCGTCTTGACAACAATCTAAGGACCCGAGATCAAATACCTCACCTGCCATGTAGATGATTCTTTTCTACTTTATTTCTTTTTTAATCATTTTTCTATTTTTTTTTTGGCTAGTCGATGGCGCGGCGGAGCTCCCTGGAGTTTAATAATCAGTTATGCATTGCCATTGCTCAGACGGCGAGCGTGCACGAGTATGAAATCACACAATTTCGCGCTATCATAAAAAGAACAAATTGGTAATTTCCGGGTTTTTAGGGTCTTAATTACTATGATTATAAAAAGAACATGATTTTGCTTCAATTAGGTTTTGACATATTTTTGATCAGTGACTTTTCATCTTTCGAACGAATCTCAAAGTGGACAAATTTATTTTGTCCCAAAGTCAGGAACCAAAAGTGAAATTCCCGGGTCAAAACAGCAGTTGAAATGTTACAAAAATAACGTCAATAAAAGTTGTGAAAAATTATTGTTTACAAATTGCGAAATATGGCAAATTACATAATCAAACTGATGCTGAAAATCTCGAGAGTGACTTTCCGTTGCATGCTGCCATGTTGAATGAAGTTAACGACCAAAAACGCAGCTACATGTACACCCCTACAAATCTCACTGAAAAGCGCATGGAAATTCAGCAGACGTAAATGTTATGTGATCGCTGAGTAAAAATCAGCTTTCAGCCTCATTAACGCGCGCGCTGCGGTCTGACTGATTGGTTATCAGCAATTTAGTCAGCTATTTTTGTAATTTGTCATTGAAAAAAGGCTTTGTGAAACGGGTCCCAGAACATCATCATCATCATCTTCACTGGATCTTGAATATTGGGTAGACAATTGATGTATTCTTTTTGTTTTTTCTTCTTTTACAAAGCAGCAGTTTTACTTGCCACTTTATTACAACTTTACGTACAATGTACCCAGAGCTAGTAATTGTAGGCATCGTCATCATTTCTCACAGTGAGCATGTCATGAATATAGCTATCAACATCATCATCATCATCAACACCATTATCATCATCACCATTATCATCAACACCGTCATCATCATCACCACTACTATCATCAACACCGTCATCATCATCACCACTATCATCACCACCACCATCACCACCACCACCACCACCATCATCATCACCATTACCATCACCATCATTATCACCACTACCATCAGCACCATCATCACCACCACCATTATCACCACCACCATCATCACCATCACCATCATTAACATCATCACCACCATCATCATCACCACTACCATCATCATCATCATTTATTTGAATGTTGTACAAATTTGCTATCGAACCTGTTTCTGCCTTTTCCTTTGCAGTGCCAATCAGGAGAAGAGGGCAGCAGAGAAGAGCAAATCAACGGAGAAGAGGAAAGGAGACAGAGAGAGCGTCGGAGGAGGGGACGATCAAGAGATGTCCAAGAAGAAGAAGAAAAAGAAGAAATTTACGCCTGGCAAAGGATCAAAGAACTGAGAGAATACCTTTGGACAGAAATGCTGTTTTTCAGGCTCTGACTTTCTCTATTACAGACTTTTTGAGGTCTTTTGTCAGACTTCATGAAGAATATGTTGAGCTTTGATATATTTATAAACTCGAATGTGGATCTCAACCTTAGACCGCGCTTTTGATAGGAGAATAGTTTACATGTACACTACACTTTTGGCAAAGTCGATTGTGGGCATATGTGAGGTTTATGTTAGAGGAACCGGCAAAGACATCAACGTTTTTTAAACGATTGATCATGATGATAAAAGGACTCATTAGAAAGCTGCAGAACCCTCAATACTTGTTTCATACCACTCGCTCCTAGATCTTAATCAAGTGATTGGTCGAACACAGTCACATGTGATTCGTTTACCGCAACTATCCCTCTCCTCCCTCTTCCCCTTTTTGTTACTTCTCCTTCATCATCTTCCCCTTCTTCTTCTCCTACTCAGATTCTTCTTCGTCTTCATCTTCATTCGTCTTCTTTTCTCTATGCCCTAAAGTAATAAGTCTTTTATCCTACAAAATGCACAGTAATACATGCGTCGCTCTGGGCATTGACGTATGGAGAGGTAAATGCACTCATCTTTGTGGGGGCGCCAATTTAAGCCCATTAAACTCGGGCCTTATTCGACACAAAACAATCTTGAAATGAATTATTTTCACATCAAATAAACTTCTTGCATACAATAAACGATCTATCCGCTCTCGTTGAGGCTGCATATGCATCTATCATACTCGGCCTAACAATCACACCGTAGATAAACACATCCTCAACTCAAGTGCGGATAGATCGTATAATGAAGTTATGTGTATACGTACATGTATCTCTTGTATATTTTATATCATATTTTAGATCATGAGAGGAGCATATGAATGTGTTAATTGACTATAATATTCTAATTTTTCTCCATTATTTGTTCGTCACATTGAGTTGCCTTTTGTTAGTGTTCACATGTCAGATGAACCTCAGGCAATCACCAAAAACTCAACCATGAGCTATCATCGACTGTTAAGTAGGAGTCGTACAGATTGTTTGTGAATGCCCTGTTCTATGATTTAAAAAGTTGCCAATATTCTGAAGTTTCCAGAACTACATTTTAATAATTTTATTGTGCATGTATTATATTTTACATGTGGTAGATTTTGTGGAAATGTTTATGAGATACTTTCTGAAACCATTATATTTTCAACAAATTTTCTTGATGTTTTCCCCCATTGTAAAGTCGGTTCTGTGAGAAGGCATCACAAAATGCATTTGAATATTAAAAGTGAGAAAATTCAATAAAAGAAATATGGATTTTATATCTAAGTCATACAAAACACAAGTTTATATTTTGAGTTTTTTTTTACAGTATTCAAAGTAAACAAATACAAGGGACAAATTGAGTTCATTCATTGTACCAGAATCCAATCATTTTATATACAGTTGCTGCATCATAGTACTTGCTTCTGAAGTACATGTACATTTATTTACAACGAGAGGGTAGAATCTCTTTCTGTACAAAATATTACAAAACAATTTATATGAATCAAATGTGCAAACTGATTTGGAATAAATTCATTATCTTGCATATGACAAAAAGCGATTTGGAAGTATCCATTGTTAGTTTCCAATCCATAATCGATGTTATTACATGTTCTAAGATGGAACAGGCTTATACGATATATGTACACTTTGAATAGCTCACATTGTACGCTTCTGTTTATACAAAATAGCCACTTATTATTTCAAGCATTGGTACACATTATCATATTGATCAGTTTCAAGCAAAAGACTTGGAGAGCTCATAACAAACAAAACATCATATATAAAAATGACTACTATTTCTTTATGATCTATCTTACAACATTGTTTACTACAGACTTACAGTTTGTCCGTTTGGAGCCAAAAGGGCGTTATCTCATATACTTTTAACACAGAGCTAATGCTCCTCTGGCTCTCAACAAACATTATATGGAAGCTTCCAGCGTAAATTTGATCTACACTGTTAAGACTTGATTTTGAATCGGATGTTTCATGTTTAACAACAAAGATGGGGCAATTTGAATACATTGTATGACTCTAATAGAACAGCTGCCGCCCACCAAACAAAATTATCATATCTAAAACATTATATCTAAAACATTGTAGGGTGGAAACTCATTATAACAGGGTCCTTGGGACCAATGAAATTACCTTGTGTCATCAGGGGGGAAAAGAATATATATATATACCTCATATAAGTTAATACAGTAGAACCTCGTTATAATGAGGTCATAGAGACCATGAAAATTACCTTGTTATATCAGGGTGAAAAACGTAAGGATATTAAGAGCTGGGACTAGCAAAATCACCTTGTTTATATCAGGGCTCTTTATACCAAGGTTCCACCGTAGCAGAAAAGAAACATGATACACTGTACATCTATCCACGATTTGAACAAAGTTTGACCAAGTATGTCACAGGTTCATGTAACAATTTTGTTCAAAATGTAAGCAAGCAAAATTGCAAATCAGCAGGAACAGAATAAGAAAAGATAAGACACGGTAAACCACCGCAAAAAAAAATGGATGGCAACTGCGCACAACAAAGATCCTATGCAAATTCACTTACATGTAGCTCTGTGTTATAAGACACAGGATTATGAAGCGTCTTACACTTTACATCTTCATAAAACAACGGCTGCCAATTTGTCTAAGCAAAGTGATGAAACGAGGGCCAAGGTTGAATGAAATGTGTAAATATTCCCTCAAAGAAATCTTGATTCTTAGAAAATACAATAACCTCCAGTCAAATGAAAAAGATTGATTTCTACAAAGTCTAGTAAATACATTGTAGACTTCTGAAAAACTGCACTTTTAAATTAAGTTAGATTGAATTAAATATTTGCATAATGATTTGAATGGTCAATATAATTTGACATGATGCTTCACATTTTGCAGTTTTAATATAATAATGATAATTTGTTCTTTTATAGTGTATTTCTTGTCTGTTGACATTTCAATGCACTTTACATTTTTACAATATACATATAGAAAACAATGAAGTATACTACCCCAGAAAGAAAGGTACAAGGTTTGAAGACTATATAAAACATGAATAAGATAACGACTTCATTGATCACATGAAAAAAGAAAAAAGAAATCAAATTTTAACCCTATTTAGCCCGGGCTATTTTGAAACTGCATAGCCCGGGGGGGGGGGCTTCTCAGGCCCCCCCCCCCTATGATCTCGGCCGTGAAACGCCCAATCGCCGCGAAAATTTGCATACATGTCAAGTGAAGTGTATAGAATACTATGGTAATTTCAATTTTTTTGAAAAATTCACTCATTTGCATATTTATGGTAATTTATGCAAATAAGGTCATTAAATTCACATTTTTGCCCATAAATCAGACATTATTCATATTTAAGCATTCTTTCTCACTACATATATTTGTTAGACCATTTGGAATAATAATACAACACAAAAATTTGAAAAACCAGGGTTATTCCTTATGTTATCTATTGTTTTGATAATTTCTTATGTATTTCTTTGTTTTTTTTACTTATGTATTTTATTGTTTTTGTTGTTTTATTTCATTTCCAACTATAATTCAACTATTTTGACCCCAAAATAAACACCTAAAATCTAAACAAGACCAAATAACCAATGTTTTACCTCTTTATTTGAAAAATGAGATTTCCATATGTTTTGTACACGGGCTGACATGCAAAGACAAAAGGACACGTGACTTTGTAATGGTAGGTCCGATTTTCGAAAAATTTCTTTCAAAAGTTGCGCAAGACTCGAAAGAAAAAAGTCACAAAATTTCAGTGCAAGATTTTCTTGCATTAAAAAATTATCGCGAAAAATGTCGAGGGGGGGGGCTTCTCAAACCCCCCCCCCCCCCCCCGGGCTAAATAGGGTTAAGGCTTATCATATATACGTGTAAAATGAATGGCAACTGCGAGCAACATATTCATAGCAAACAAATTTACTGAGCTCTGTGTCATAAGACAGAGAAATTTGAATGGTATTACACTTTATATCAACTTTTCGTCCTTTTTTGAAATAAAGGCTGTAGTTTTGCCGTGCATATCTGAACGAGTATTTACACTGTACGTATATAGGAAGAGAGACAGGGAATGAGATTTTTTACAAACTACTCTCAACATCGAGCCCCGAGTTCGAGCACGACACTTCTTCAGACTCTGTCGGCCATCAGCTTCAGGAAGTCTATCGCCCTCATGGGGTCCTCGATGTTCCACTCCGCGCCGGCCAGGGCGAGGACCCTGCGACGTTTGCGAGGCGTTCCCGCGGCAAACGACGCCGCTGCGATGGAGCTCGTGTTGAATGTCTGGCTGAGGAAGGAGGAAGAAGCATTGAGCTTCTTGGTCTTGGTGCGGCGTTCGTCCATGGTGTGCTTGCGAGAGGTAAGCTTGTGGAGCGACGCGATCTTCTCCTTGGTCTTGGGACAAGAGAGAATGATCTGGAGAGAGAAAGGAGGGAATTTAAATGTAGATTAAAAATGGTGAGTCGGGTCTCAAAACCCATCTTTTCAAGCACATGTGTAGTACATGACTATTGGAGGAACGCATGCCTTTGAATGTTTGAAACAGATTAATGGTGCATTACAAGTGCTGTGGATCATCATCATCATCACTACAGCATTAGATCACAGAAAAGTTCTAAGTAGACGTTTGCTTACCATGAGTCCTAAAGTTAAGTAGACTGTAGCACCCAGCAAGGAATGTGTAAATGAGTTGTACATACACTGGTATCTAAACAAGCCTTAAAGCCCCTCTACACTACTTTGGCCAGGATGGATTAGACCGCCCTGCATGGTCACTGGCAGGTGGTTATCTCATCAACTCGGCTCTCAATTAACATAAGCAAAAGGGGATCATGGGGGAATCAACGGGTACTGATTAGCCATTGTTTACTATATAGAGGGCGCAAGTAGCTTTAACAGATACACAAACATTGAATCATAGATTAGAACTCACCTGTGCCTCAGTGGTATCTTGAAGCAGCTTTCCGAGGATGACGCACGTCTTGCAGAAGATGAGGGCGTTCTTCTCCCGGTAGATCTGAAGAAGGTCAAGCAGGGTAGTGACGGCTTCCTCTGCGTCAAGCACTGCATGCTGGGTAGAATCATGCTAGATGATTGATGATGAAAGAGAAGACATTGAATTGAGGATAAATTATGCCAAAGTTCAAACATAAGATTTTAATAGTGCATTTATGAATTATCTAATGGTCTTGGAAGCGCATCGTGGCATTGTATCATAATGTGATATGCGCTATTAGTCCGTGGGCCAGAGGGGGCTACCGTGCACCCCCCCTATGATCCTACTTTTTGGGTGTCATTTTGTTCATTGGGATCTATAATATCAGAAAAAAGACGTTCCCAAGAAAAAAACTCATTTGGACACTGTTTTTTGGCTCCTTATTTGAAGATATGTAAAAATGTCAGTTTTTCGTGTTTTGCACACTTTCTTAGGGTTTGTGAAATATGTGCTTACATTTTACCCCGTTTCTCAGCAGATATAACTCTAATCTCCACTAAATTTATAAACAATCTTTTTAAACTATACAACAATAGGTAGACAAAATTATATTATTTTATTTTATTGTTTTCAATTATTAATGACGTTATAAATTTGCATATATTTTGATATGCAAATTTCGGTCTCAAAACCTGTCAAAATCACCTGAAAGTTATATTTTGTCTGCTATTATCATGAAATAAGTTTTCAAACCCCCTAATTTGGTGTACAATTATTCATTGATATGTTATCTGATGTTTCCTGCAAAACAAAATCAGTCAACTCATGTAGACATTGTTTTTTCTCCATTATTTTGTATGTAAACATATCAGTTTTCCGTGTATTATACATTTTCTTAGGGTTTGTGAATTATGTGCTTACACTTTACCCTGTTTCTCAGCAGATATAAGTCTAACCTCCTTCAAATTAATAAACAATCTTTTTAAATCATACAACAATAGGTAGACAAACTTATTTTAATTTATTTTATTGTCTTCAATTATTAATGACGTCATAAATTTGCATATATTTTGATATGCAAATTTCTGTCTCAAAACCTGTCAAAATCACCTTAAAGTTGTATTTTGTCTGCTTTTATCATGAAATAAGTTTTCTAGCCCCCTAATTTGGTGTAATATTTTTCATTGATATGTTATCTGATGTTTCCCGCAAAAAAAAATCAGTATTCAGTCAACTCGTATGCGCATCCCCCCCCCCCCCCCTCCCCCGCTTATTACAACTAGTACATTCTGTATATATAATGTACATTTAATCCAGGTTGGATAGCAACTCCTCTGGTACAGTCCACGAATCACCAAGTCCTGTCAGAGGTTTGACAAATTTGTTGCGTTGCTGCAACAGTTTGATTGGCTTGACTTTGCCGGTTCCTTTAAAGGCGCTTGTGGAGACACAGCCTGAGAAAACATGTAGTCCAAGGAGTGCTGGGCAAAATTAGTGACATCTTTGAGCCGCTGCTTGTTGCCTCTCCCTGTATGGAAGAGTAATGTAATGTCTGAAGTGATATGAGCGTAATGAAGCAATATAAAAAATATATCACTGTTTGGGCTTTTGATCTGCACATGGCACATGATCACAAACTTGCTCCTTTACCGTATTGGCAGTAAAGGATCACGCGTGAATCTGTTTCTTCTTGGGTTGAGTTGAGAGATGGAATCTCAGAACACAGTGTCTCTCTCTCCCATTCTGAGAAGTGAGCAGTTGGGCTTCTCCTTCTTTGATGAATATCATCTTTTTCCATGCAGCCTCTTAGCCCGGTTCTTAGCCACGTCGTGCTTACTCCAGACATCCAGAAGATCTTGAATAAGTTGTTTCTTATTCTCATCATTCGTTAGGAACTGCTTCCAGTCAGATGGTATTTTGGTCTTGCCTCCTTTAATCATCATTCTTTGCACACCCACGCCGTGTCCGTTCATTTGACTTCCAAGAGTCTGGCTTGTACATGTCTGTGCTGAAGATGACATCGCATTTGGACAATACTCCATTGTGAATTTTGATGCAAATATCGTGGAATTATGCAGGCATCTCTTTTAGGTAGTAGAAAACAGCATTACCATCATCCACTACTAAGGAATTGCCAGTGGTTGGAGGTTGCGAGCAAAGAAGCAAAGAAGTTGTTCCAATGTTCCAATTGAGTAGAGAACAGGGATCAAAGAATTCCCATAGATCAAGTTGGCTGCCTGAACTTTGTGCCTTTACCATCAGCTGGATAGCAATGTCCCCTTGTTGCTTGTACTCTTTTACTTTTCGTTGGGATGTTTTAAGCTTGAATTTCTCTTTTGTCTCTGCCATGGTTTGAGCTTCAGTTTCTTGAAGGGGTCAGAGAACGATGTCTTTTTCTCTAATCGCTCTTTGATGAACATCTCTTTCTGGTCTTTCCCTGTGGTAATTGCATGCATGACATCTTTCTCAACCTCAGCTGGAACGTGGGCACCGGAAGAAAAAACATACAACCCATTCTTGTCATCAACATCAACATGATTGAGGAAGCTTTTTACATCATCTATGGCCTTTTTTAAATACACATCCCTCACTTTTCCTCATCTGAGTTGGTTGTTGATCTCTGTGTTTATTTACACGGTGAGCATCAAACGTCATAATTATCTGCATAATGTTTGAGCCCACCTCTGATATACACTGTAGTTCTCAATTATGCCAGAGACACCGACACCACTACCACCCCCACCGCGAAATTTGCCATGCTTCAGGATTATCTCCTCAATTGTCTTGTCGACAGCACATCGGTTCCCTGGAATGAGCGACCTACCTGGCAACACTTATTGCACCTCTTTTGAGCAATGTCATGGCACCAGGATGTGAATCTGTAATGTAATACCAAGAATACATCAAGGTAGGTCAGATACCGGGAGTAATTGTGACCAGGTCAGGCATAAGGAACAGGCAGTGCAAGTACAATGGACAGTCATTTTCTTTCACAGACCTGATCAATGACAGATCAATCCAAACGCAATCAACATATTACGACATCAAAAATTGTGCCGTCTTCCCAAGATATCCTCTTCGAACATCAGCTTTGAAGGTATGACTCTATTAACGCCTTCAGATCTGCATTAGCCACAACCTCAGCAAGCCTCTCCTTTGTTGGTGATCGAATTAGCTCTTGGAAGATATTCTTTGATTCTTCAGCTATACCAACAAGTGCATCATCTTTTCCAGTCATTGACAGAAACTCATAAAAAAGGAGCCTTTCTAAGCACTCCACCATTGTCTTGTGACAATGCAGACTCCTGTTGCAGTTCTTTCCTGTTATGACGTCTTTCATAGACCCAGAAGACATGAGACCAGCTTCCAAGATAATAATTTCAAGTCCGGATCCTTCCATTTTCTTTCCAAGCATCTTGGAGTATGCACAAATCAAATGGAAAGTGCCAATCAACACAATGTGTTTCTTGTAATTTTATGGATGACTCCAAATGAGAGGATATGCCTTCATGCACACGCCCAAGTCAAATGTTGTTATGACATAGTCTTGGCCAACCTTGCGGCTTGCTTCTTCTGCAGCTCTCGGGCACTCGTGGATTGTATCGAATTCTGTTATGGGATATTTTATAACAGGATAGTAATCTATGGTCGTCACATTTGAAGGCACCTCCCATGTTACTGAGACAAATCCAGCCCAACCTGGAAGCTCTTGACCTGTCTCTCCACTACTTTTTCGGACAAGCATCCATGCCATATCATTTCTGGCACATTGTTTGAATGCTTTATATCGGTTGACATAACAAGGTGGAAGAGGACGTTCATGTTCAATAGCCAAGGAACGATCTTTGGTTCATGTACGTGCTTCTGAGGGTACTGTGATATTTGAAGATTCAACTGTCTCATTGTTAGAAATCTCCTGCAGCATAATCCCATGGGCTGTGTGGACAGAGCCAGAACCACTTAAGCTTGAAATGTGTTGGTTGAAATCGTCAACGTCTGAATGGAAGACTGATGGCTCCACGGGATGGCGGACTACCTGTCTAGATAGAATACCGAAAGTCTACTGTAGCGCTTGTGCTATGGCAGATTCAAGCTCAAGTGAAAATGAATAGCTTTCTGAAATAACAAGGCGATTCATGAATGTGATCAATTGAGCACTGCGTAAGAGATGTCTCAGAGTCATCCATACCAGAATATGCTTGGACATTTTCCACTTTCCATTTGTGGCTGCCCTACATAATTATATCTTGCCCAAGAGATATGACAAGACTAGTCACTCTTTGTGATGGTCGAGATGGATTTCCACTCAACAAATGGTTCAGAAACTTCTCTAGCTCAGTAGGAATCTGGTCATCTATACAGGCAATGGCTTCTGCGGTTGAGGGCCAGGTATTTCATCATCTACAATTTAATCTACATATGCAGGCATATGCTTTCTTGTGGGCTACTTTCATTGTTCTCTGTTTAGCTACTTCATCGTACTTGTCACCCACCAAAATCTACATTGTTGACTTTCTGTTGTCCAAGAGCTTTTCTCTTTGATTGATTTTGAGCCTTCCTTTTTACAAAAAGATACAATCAGGATCGAAGATGATTTTATCAATTGACGATCTGGGTGGACGGGATGTTGAAGGTTCTGTGGCATTAGATAAGATCTCTGACAGTCGATTGAGATTCTTGGTAAAAAGTTGGTAGCACTCCCGATGATAACCGTGCACATCTGAAATGTCTTCAAGAATGAGGATGCATGCTTCTTCCATTGCTAATTGTGTCAAGTGAGTTGAAATTCGTGAAATTGTACCCCGTATACGTTTGATTATTCATTTGTATAAACAACAAAACTATATTATAGCATATAATGGGATTAATGACCAACTGCTGAATAAGTTGGCTTTGTCTGACCCCCCCCCCCCCCCTCTCCAGGCTGATACTATAAAAGGAAACAATGATGTATGTGGTAATATACTGTATTTGATTTAGTTTGATGTTAACAGGCTAGCCCCAATAGTAACTGAAATACTGCTTGTTGAGCTTTTGTTTTTTTTTTAAACAGGAACTTTAATTGAATGTACATTATATATACAGAATGTATTAATCGTAATATGCGGGGGGGGGGGGGGACAAAATTTGCGGGAAACATCAGATAACATATCAATGAATAATATTACACCAAAGGGGGCTAGAAAACTTATTTTATGATATTAGCAAACAAAATACAACGTTTAGGTGATTTTGACAGGTTTTGAGACAGAAATTTGCATATTAAATATATGCAAATTTATGACGTCATTAATAATTGAAGACAATCAAATAAATTAAAATAAGTTTGTCTACCTGTTGTTGTATGATTTACAAAGATTTGTTATTAATTTGATGGAGGTTAGACTTATATCTGCTGAGAAACAGGGCAAAGTGTAAGCACATAATTCACAAACCCTAAGAAACTGTATAATACACGGAAAACTGATATGTTTACATACAAAATAATAGGGAAAAAACAATGTCTACATGAGTTGACTGAATTTTTTTGCAGGAAACATCAGATAACATATCAATGAATAATTGTACACCAAATTAGGGGGTTTGAAAACTTATTTCATGATAATAGCAGACAAAATACAACTTTCAGGTGATTTTGACAGGTTTTGAGACAGAAATTTGCATATCAAAATATATGCAAATTTATGACGTCATTAATAATTGAAGACAATAAAATAAAATAATATAATTTTGTCCACCTATTGTTGTATAGTTTAAAAAGATTGTTTATAAATTTGGTGGAGATTAGAGTTATATCTGCTGAGGAACAGGGTAAAATGTAAGCACATATTTCACAAACCCTAAGAAAATGTATAATACACGGAAAACTGATATGTTTACATGCAAAATAATGGGGAAAAAACAATGTCTACATGAGTTGACTGATTTTGTTTTGCAGGAAACATCAGATAACATATCAATGAATAATTGTACACCAAATTAGGGGGTTTGAAAACTTATTTCATGATAATAGCAGACAAAATATAACTTTCAGGTGATTTTGACAGGTTTTGAGACCGAAATTTGCATATCAAAATATATGCAAATTTATAACGTCATTAATAATTGAAGACAATAAAATAAAATAATATAATTTTGTCTACCTATTGTTTTATAGTTTAAAAAGATTGTTTATAAATTTAGTGGAGATTAGAGTTATATCTGCTGAGAAACGGGGTAAAATGTAAGCACATATTTCACAAACCCTAAGAAAGTGTGCAAAACACGAAAAACTGACATTTTTACATATCTTCAAATAAGGAGCCAAAAAACAGTGTCCAAATGAGTTTTTTTCTTGGGAACGTCTTTTTTCTGATATTATAGATCCCAATGAACAAAATGACACCCAAAAAGTAGGATCATAGGGGGGGTGCACGGTAGCCCCCTCTGGCCCACGGACTATATACCAGAACGATTTATTAACATTATTTGACTTGGTTCATACTAGACAGAGTAACATGTTTCCAAATCCCTTCCTTTATCATTTGTTATATCACTGCCTTTTTCGTGATTATTGGGGGGCAGAAGGGGTTTTGGCATACCGTAAATCTCCGTGTATACGGCGCACTTTTTTTCCGTCGGCAAAAATCAAAAGTCGGGGGTGCGCCCTATACACAGGTACAGGATATTTTGAGTCCTCAAAATGCCACTTTTTAGTGGTTTTCGAAAATCTCTGTGTCTCAACATGAATTACATAATGCAAATAAAGAATAGGATCTACTATTTTAAGTTAAACTACGTTCCTAATTTGAAGGGAAGAGAGGTTTTTTTTGTTTTTGTTTTTTCAGTCACAATAAATTATGCCCCTTCACAAAGCACTTTGCCGGCCGAAGCTCTCCCATGTCTTCAGCTCACTCACCTGTATCATGCAGCTCACTCACTCAAGCAACTCACGAAAACTAGCCTGTCCAAATTTCTGTTTGGACTCGCGAGGAATTTTTTTCTGTCATCTTTAGTTTTAAAAACAACATTGTTACTAGGTCCAACTTAGTTCACAAACACTTCAACTGTGCCTCGTAATAAAATGAAAGTATTTTCGAACACTGAAATGAGCCGATCTGATCTGGTTAACAAAAAAAGCCAAAACAGCCCAAAAAGCTTTTGTGTGGTTTTTTTGGCTTTTTGTTAACCAGATCACAGCGGCTCTCATTTCAGTGTTCAAAATACTTTCATTTTATTACGAGGCACAGTTGAAGTGCTTGTGAACTAAGTAAGACCTAGTAATAATGTTTGTTTTTTTTAAACTAGATTGACAGAATTTTTTTTGGCAGAATTTTTTTTCCCCAATTTTTTTTTTTTTTTTTTTTTTGTCTTCAAAATAGGGGTGCGCCTTATACACAGGTGCGCCTTATACACGGAGATTTATGGAAAGGAGAGGAAAATGAAATTGAATTTGGAATGTCCCAAATGCCAAATTCTCACATAAAATGGGGAAATGGGAAAAAAATGATGAAATAACACTGCAGCAATATAAATTGACTGAGTTTCAACACAGATAGAGAGACAAGTATGCTTAGGGAGCTTTGCGGCATGCAGCCACTTTTTACATACATGCCAACCTTCCACTGCCAAAAGCAGGAATATCTCAAGGCAAAATTAGAAAGGCAGTCTATTTTGTATACTTTCCACACAGAATATTTCAGAAAAAGTGAGGAATCTAGGGTTGAAAACAATAGCTTGAAGGCCAAAATAGGAATGGTTGGCAGCTATGTAATTGAAAGAATTGGGTTTCCACGCAGAGTTTTTTTTTTCCGGCTCTTTATGGAGCGAGTGTGAATGAGGCCTACCTTGGTGATGTTGAGAAGAATCTTGACGATGATCTCAATCATCTCCATGCACGGCACGCTGCGGTTACAACCCCGGACCAGCGCATACAGGACCGGAACGGCACCGGCTTCGACCAGACGCTGGCAACAAATGGCCGACAGGCGAGACACAACCTCTGAACAAGACAAAGCAAGGGTTTATTAGTAATGGGGAACTTGGATGGGTCGTAGCAATAGGCTTCATACTTATTTATCTGTTTGTGTCATATAAAAAAAGGAAGCTCTGTCAGCATATAAAAATATCTGGTAGCAAAGACAAATTAAATTTTCATAAAGGAGACAAGATTTTAAAAGGCATAAAATTTTGATTCAAATCATTCATATTTTCTATTATCAAGGAGAATTCATGTTCTTGATGTGGAATTTGTAAAAAAATCATAAAAAATGTTTAAATTTTCACTTTTGAAGGCTACAAATGGCTCTCCATAATTTATAAGTCCCACTAAGAATTTAGGATCTTTGTGAAACACCCCCTAGGTTTCAATTAAGTTATTTTGAACATGTTTGTCCATGGATCTTTTTTTTTTAATGAACTCACCTAGACTGATGAGCGTCTCTAAGATGCGATGCATGCTCCTGTAGTGCAGCAGGTAGTCCAAGGCAGTGGCGGTGCGGTTACAAAGCTTCTTCTCCTCGGTGACGTTCCGATTGGCTCGCTGGCATCGTGCCCGGGCCGCGCTGACCTTCTTGCTCTTGATGCTACACCTTAAACGGTGACCTCGCCAAAGAGCCTGCATGGGGTAAAAGGTCAATCCATGAGATATTAAGCAGTGTGATCATAACAACAACAAAAATTATATACAGTAGGCTTGCGGGTGCACCATGTGAGAGAGAGAGAGAGAGGATTGAGGAGTCCTGAAAAGGACTCTGACTCTGTAAGGGGTGTGTAGTCCTGAAAAGGACAGTTTGTTATCTTTCTTAGCTTATAGTTCTATGGAGAAAAATTATCTTGAGAGGATTATGATTGTTTAACCAGAAACTTTCAAGCGTGTAAAATGTTTGTCAATTCTTGCAAGTATTTGGGGGAAGTTTCATGCTGTGGAATGAACGAATCTGACACAACAATGTAGTTTTTGGACTTGTGACAGCTTCTTTCCCCTGAAATTGAAACTTGCTCTCATATTATAAGATAATGACATTTTCATGTCTCAAATTTTTCTGGTGTTACAGTACTTATAGCCATTTTTTTAAAGCAAATATTTCTCATAATCTTAAATAATATTGCATTCCCCAATCAAATATAATTTGTAGTGTGACTTTATGCAACTTTGATTGTTTCTTTTTATAAACATGTATATATTCATCAATGTTTTGCATTTAAAATTGATTTTCGTATTACTGAATCAGTTATTATTATTATTGTTGTTTTTTTCTCATAAAATAATAATTCATAATAATTACTTTTACAGGGGGGCTTACACTCTACAAGCTCTGCTTTTTAGTCGGCCCTCCTTTTCTTTCAATTTCATGTTTTTTGTTTTTTTAATGTATTGTATTGTGCAAACTGATCTATATGTATATGTATATGAATATGTTGACTATGTTAAAATGTACCATCATTGTAAATATGAACAATTGAAAGAGGAAAAATAAATGGATTGAATTTAATTGAATAGCCTATTTGGGGTGACTGAAATTGGTTAACACTATGATGAATCCAGAAAGGGGTCTTACCTGCATCTTAAGTGCAGCTGAGTGCATCTTCTGGACCTGTCGCTTAGCAAGCCAGACCCTAGCAACGGACTGAAGCCGGGTCGCAGCAACGTTCTTCCTGACGAGATATTGCTTTGCTGCCCTCTGTAGGACAAGTGCCGCAGCTCGGAGCTTCTGGAACCGCAGACGCAGAAGCTTGGCTCTCATCCAGGTCTGAATGGTGGTGATGGCGTCCATCTTTAGCTTGAAAGCCATGCGGAGGCGGAAGTTACGGAAGGCCCTCTGGAGTCGGATGACAGACAGGTGTGCCTTGGTTCGGTCCGCAAAGGCCTGGAGTGTTATCAGTCTTGCTTGACGTTGGGCCTATGAAAACATAAAGGAAATTATGGTTATTGAAGATTTTCAACAGTAATGATTTGAGTTCTAAAGGTCAAAGGGTCTTCTGAGACATTGTTTGTATTATGTAAACAAAAAAGATGAAGTTTTTTTCTAGAATATCAAAAGAGGACCTGTAATGCAACATAAAAGAGGAGATGTAAACCTCTAATTTGCATCGATCCCTAAAGAGTTTCGTAAATAACGAGATCTTGGCTGAAAAAGCACTATACTTTTCTTTTTCTCCCTTTCTCTGCTTGTATTCTTGTCATTCTTCCATTTTGCGGCGTAAGAAATCTTTTCATTAATAAAAATTATAACCGAAAAGAGACTTATTATTATTATTATTACCTCAAGGTGTTTCCTGGTTTGGTACCCCCTAAAATGACGTTGGATGCACATGGCTGCTTCCTTCTCCCTCACCATGTTTGCAAAGCACCTCCTAGCCATTGCACCCCTGGCTCTTGCCTGCATCTTGATCACATGGCACCGCAGATTCCTATACCTACAGCACTGCATGTACCCTCTGAACGCCGCCTGAAGTGTGATAGTTGCACCTCGTGCCATGTGGTACTCTTTCTGGGTTACCCGAGCGAGGATGGTGGCCCGGTAACGCCTCTGTATCACAATGGCTGCACCCCTGATGGTTTGGTACCGTCGGCGTTGCACCATTTGCCTGTAGTGGGATTGGACGCAGATGGCAGCTTGGCGGTGCTTAGAGTATCTCCTCTCTGCTATGCAGCGCCGTAGGTGAGATTGAATGACGATGGCAGAACTCTTCTTCTGCAGGTAATCTCTTCTGGTCTTCTTTGTTTCAAGGTACCCCCTGGTGTGCTTCTGAAGCACACAGACAACAGAGTACACCTTCTTGTAGGATTTCTTTGCCAAGTACATCCTGCAAATAGCCTGGATTTTAATGGCAGAGCTACGCTGTTTCAGGTACATTCGCCTACTAAGATGCATCCTGAACATGGACTGTATGCTACGAGCTGCTCTATGCTTTGCAGCCAAACGCCTTGCCGTCAAGCCTCGGTACACACTCTGGACAACCACAGCTGCAGATTTCATGGCAGCGTACTCACGACACACCTTCTTCCCAACTAGGTATGCTCTAATCCTTGTCTGAAGCAGGATGATCATCATCCTCTCTTGGTTGTACTTCTGTTGTTGCCTGAAGCTACGGTAGGCACTTTGAATGATAGTAGCTGCCCTGATGGATTTCTTGAGGGCTTTTCTGGTCAAGAAGCCTCTTACAGCTGCTTGGAGTGTGATACAGGCACCCCTGGTGATATGGTACTTCAGAGTTTCTACCTGGCAAGACTTCGTGGCTCTAAATCTTCTCTGAAGGACAACAGCTGCCTTCTTAAGACTCAAGTAATGCTTCCTGGCAATGAACTGTCGCACAGTGGCCTCGATCTTTGTCGCTGCAGCGTGCTCCAGAGCTATTCTCCTTCGAATACAAAGACCACGGTAGACTGCTTGCACAGTTATGGTAGCCCTCTTGAGGTTGGCGTATTCTTCCTGGAATTTCTTGGCAAGTAGGTGTGCTCTCCACTGATCCTGCAGGACATGAATGGCATGCAAAGTTTTCTTGTAGCTTTGAACGGCTCTGTGGCATCTGTAGAAGGACTGAATGCGGGTGGCTGCTATGTGCTGCTTCTTAATAGACTGGCGGACCAGGAATGTCCTCGCCGCAGCCTGTATGGTGATGACAGCACCTCTCTGGATATTGTAACACCTTACTTGCTGGTCCCTGAGAGCATTTGCCCTCCATTGCCTCTGGATTGCTGTTGCAGCAACTGTCCTCTCCTGCCTAAACCTCTTGGCATTGACAAACCCAAGGTATCCCCGGATCATAGCTTGGATTTTAACTGCAGATTGTTTCTTGGTCACAAAAACCTTCCTCTCTCTCTGGCAACGATAGAATGCCTGGATCTTGACGGCTGATGATCGCTGGAGGATGTAATCTCCACGAGTCCTCTGCCCGAGGTGCAAAGCTCTGAAACGCCTTTGGAGAACAAGGGCAGCATTGGAAATCTTCTGGTACCCGATGCGCTGGACGTACCCTCTGAAGCATGCTTGGATTTTGGTTGCCATTTTGTGCTGTCTGTGGAGCGCCCTTCTTGCAATAAGTCCTCTGAAAGCAGCCTGTATGGTGACAATAGCTCCAACCATCATGAAGTACTCCTGCTGTACTTCTCTACCAAGCCTCAAAGCCCTAAAGTGCTTCTGCAGAACCCTGGCAGCATGGCACACTTGCAGGTAACGCTTCCTTCTGACAAATCCTCTGAACAAGGCTTGGATCTTAGTGGCCGAAGAGTGCTGCAGAGTCAGGACCTTGCGCTGGTAGTGACCGCGATAAGCAGCTTGCAATGTGACGGCAGCACCTCTCATTATGCGGTATTCCTTCTGGATAGCTTGAGCAAGCTTGTGGGCACGGTATCTTGTCTGGAGGACCACCACTGCTTTGCAAACGGATGAATACCATCTTTTGGTGACATAACCTCTGAATGTGGCTTGAATCAGAGTGGCAGCGAGATGTTGCCTGGCTAGAGCCTTACGTTGAAGGTGTCCACGATAAGCTGCCTGAAGCGTTATAGCAGCACCTCTCATTATATTGTACTTCATACAAATTCTCTTACTCAACAGCTGGGCACGGAACCGTTTCTGAACGACCATTGTAGCGTTGCGAAGAGACACATATGATCTACGTGCCTGATAGGCTCTCACTGCAGCCTGGATGAGAACAGCGGCCCGTCTCTGTTTGGCCAAGACTTGCCTTTGACTGCAACCACGATATGCGGCTTGAAGGGTGATAGCTGCTCCTCGCTTGATATTGTAGTCCCTGCAAACTGCTCTACCAAGCTGAAGGCTTCTGTAGCGGGTTTGAAGTACAAGTGTTGCTTGCTGAAGCTGCAAGTACCGAGATCTGGCTATGAATCTCTTAAAAGATGACTGTACTAGAGTGGCTGCCTGGTGTTGTCTTGAAAGTTCTTTCCTCTGGGCATAGCCCCTATAAAGTGACTGGATGGCAATGATGCCAGCTTTGGTCTTCTGGAATGACTCCCTTGTTTCCCTTGCAAGAATATGAGCTCGCAATCTTGTCTGGAGAACACCAACTGCTTGTTTTAAGCTAGAATATCTTTTCCTGGCTATGAAGCACTTAAAGTTTGCCTGGATGGTCACTGCAGCTGCCTGCTGGGCATTCAACATCTTTCGGGCAGCGTATCCCTTGTACAATGCTTGGATGGTTATAATCCTACCTCTTGCAAGATAGTACTCTTCTAAGCAGGCCCTTCCCATTATCAAAGCCCTAAAACGAGTCTGGAGGGTACGGACTGCCCGTTGCACCCTCGTATAACTGCGATGTTGAAGGTATCCGCGAAACCTAGCTTGAATGACCACTGCAGCTGATTTCTGATGAAGGAAGATTTTGCGCTGGACTTGTCCACGGTACAGAGATTGGAAAAGGATCGCCGAACTGCGCTTTGCTTTGTAGTCTTGTGTGAGCTGCAGCATCAGCATGCGTGCACGGAATCGAGTTTGCAGGACAATGGCTGCGCTTCTGAGTTGAATGTACTGCCTCCTGGCCAATCTCTTGCGGATTTCAGCCTGGACAGCGATGGCTGCGGTTCTCTGTCTGAGGAACCACATCCTTTGGACATGGCACCTGAAGCTGGCTTGCATAGTGATGGCTGCCGCTCTCAGACAACGATAGTCCGCATGCAGTTGGCGCCCTGTAACCAGAGCACGGAAACGCCTTTGCAGGACGATTGTTGCAGACCTCTTTTGGGTGAAATCCTTGCGAGCGAGGTAACATCGTGTAGATGCTTGTAGGGTGATGACTGCAGCTCTTGTTCGTTGGTACTCCTTCTTTTGAAGATATCCTCGGAATGCTGCTTGGAGTGTGATGATGGCACCGCGGGTGTAGCAGTAGCTCAAGACAGCTTGTTTTGTTTGAAGCACTGCTCGGAATTGCCTCTGCAGGATAACAGTCGCTTCCTGCAACTTGATGTATCTCTGCCTGGATAGGCGGCACCTGACTGCAGATTGAAGTTTGATAGCTGCTGATTTCTTTTGCAAGAACTCTCTCCGGGCAAGGTAACCTTTCCATGTAGCCTGTAAGGTGATGGCTGCACCCTTCGCAATGCAGTAGTCACTACGCAACCTCCGTCCCAGAAGAATTTCTCGATATCTTGTCTGAAGGACTACGGCTGCCTGTCGAATCTGCCTGTAGTTCTTCTGTGCTAGGTATCCTCGTACGGCAGATTGCAAAACAACGATATTGCGTTTGGTTTGGATGAAGCGATATCTCTCTTGGTAGCAGCGTACTGCAGATTGGATGGTGATAGCTGCTCCTCTTTGAATGTTATAATCTCTGCAAACCCGTCGGCCAAGCAAAACTGCACGATATCTTGTCTGCATGACTACAGCTGCCTGTCGAATCTGCCTGTAGTTTTTCTGTGCTAGGTATCCTCGTACAGCAGATTGCAAAGTAATGATGTTGTGTTTGGTTTGGATGAAGCGCCGTCTTTCCTGGAAGCAGCGTACTGCAGATTGAATAGTGATGGCTGCTCCTCTTGTAATATTGTAATCTCTGCAAACCTGTCGTCCAAGCAAAACTGCACGATATCTTGTCTGCATGACTACAGCTGCCTGTCGAAGCTGCGTGTAGTTCTTCTGTGCTAGGTATCCTCTCGCAGCAGCTTGCAGAATGATGATGTTGCGTTTAGTTTGGATGAAGCGCCGTCTCTCCTTGTAACAGCGTGCTGCAGACTGGATAGTAATAGCTGCTCCTCTTTGAATGTTATACTCTCTGCAAACCTTTCGTCCAAGCAAAATTGCACGATATCTTGTCTGCATGACTACAGCTGCCTGTCGAATCTGCCTGTAGTTTTTCTGTGCTAGGTATCCTCGTACAGCAGATTGCAAAGTGATGATGTTGTGTTTGGTTTTGATGAAGCGCTGTCTCTCCTGGTGACAGCGTGCTGCAGATTGAATAGTGATGGCTGCTCCTCTTTGAATGTTATACTCTCTGCAAACCTGTCGGCCTAGCAAAACTGCTCGATATCTTGTCTGCATGACTACGGCTGCCTGTCGAACCTGTCTGTAGTTCTTCTGCACTAGGTATCCTCTCGCAGCAGCTTGCAGGATGATGATGTTGCGTTTGATTTTGGTGAAGCGCTGTCTCTCCTGGAAGCAGCGCACTGCAGATTGGATGGTGATGGCCGCTCCTCTTGTAATGTTGTAATCTCTGCAAACCTTGCGGCCAAGCAGTACAACACGGTAGCGAGTCTGCAGAACCATTGCTGCCTGTCGGAGCTGTGTATACCTCCTCCTGGACTGGACCCCTTTGACATGGGCCTGGATAAGAACAGCGCTGTTCTTCAGCCTCATGTAAGACGCCCTCTGTTGGTGACCTCTGAATGCAGCCTGGATTTTCACAGCACTTCTGATCCTACGCACATCTCTCCTACCCAACCTTCCTCTGTAGACCTTCTGCATGACAACCGAGGCATCCCTCAAGGCGCAGTACTTGGCCCTTTGAGCTTCACCCTTGACCTTCGACCTGTACAGAGCCTGCATCTTGATGACAGTCCCTCTAAGCTTCCTAAAACCTTCCACGGCACAGTGTCTCCTGTAATGAGTCTGGAGGATAATAGCAGCAGATCGTTGTCTCAGGTACATCTGTCTCGCATGGTAACCTCTCCAGACCGACTGGATAGTGCGCGCTGCCTTCATTTGCTCAATCATTCTACGGACCTGTAATGAATAAAGATAAGAAACTTTAAATACATGTAAGCTATATCCAAAATATTTCAGCCATTTTTAAGCTAACAGTTGCAATCTTTTGCATGGATTTAAATGATGTGGTACAGACATTTCTAATAAACTGTATCGAAACAATATCATTTTGTATCAACAAAAACAAAAAAAAAATGTGAAAGCTAATAAATGGAATTTCTAAACTAAAACAGACTTGAACAATATGAATAGAAGAGAAGAAAAAGAAGAAGTGATATGTGCTTTCATTTGAACAAAGGTATTTCCTCAAGCGTACATGAACAGGTAATCTACAGTGCCTGCTTTCAATTGATACACAAAAATAAAGATTTTTTTTTTTTTTAATTAATATTTATATAGCAAAGCCACTGTATCAAACTTGATACATAAAATCTGCCAAAAGATTCTCTTCATTTCATATCTAAATGAATTAAAGAACAATATATACAATGAGTTTTAAAAATCCTGTCTAAACTAGTTTAGCCAGGAGGGATTAGACCTCCCTGCAAGGTCACTGGCAGGTGGTTATCTCATCAAATCAGCTCTCCATTAATAAGTAAAAGGGATCATGGGAGACCAACAGGCACTGATTAGACATTGTTTGCTATACAGAGGGTGCAAGTAGCTATAAGTAGTGCAGTAGGGCTTTAAAAAAAAGAATGAATAAACAAAACGAGACAACCTACCAGAATTCCTCTCCACATAGCCTGGACTCTGACCGACGCCCTTCTGAGTTTGACGAATCTCTCCCTGGCCGTCCTCATGCCTTGCCGCGAGCGATACCAGCCCTGAATCATTGAGGCGGCATGCTGCATCCTAACGACCCTCGTCCTGGTCACATGACCCCTGATAGCTGATTGGATGACGGTGGCAGCGCGGTGCTGGCGGGAAACGTCTCGTCTGAGCAGGAAACCTTTGACAGCAGCCTGAAGTTGGAATCGAAAGAGGAAATTTGAATACCTAATTGCAAGAGAAGTAACAGCATGAATTATAACACTCGCTGGTTGTGCAAATAAAACCTTATACTATAGCTTAGAAACATAATTAAAAGCATGGATTGGAATACTCTGATGATTTGGTGCAAATAAAAACCTAGTACTGCAATGGGAGTTTGAAGCATAAATTTGAAAACTCAAGCTGGATCTGTAAAAACATTTTACATTTAAGGTAGTGCTGTAACATCACGGATATCTCCAATTCCGTTTAACCGCCAGTCAAAACCGGACGGTTTTCGGTTAAACGATTTATTTTTAAAAAAAAATTAAAAAAAAAGATTTTTTTTTTTTTTTTTTTGACCGACTTTGTCTGCAGCAAGCCAGGTCCGTGAAAAGGCGAGGTGCATTTGAAGGCGCCGATTTGTGCTTGTGAACTTGTCACAAATAATAGTAACAATGTCGTTTTTAGAAGAATGTGTAAGATCATTAATGTAAATTAAAAACAGTAGAGGACCTAGGAAAGAACCTTGTGGTATGCCCTGTATAAAAGTTGGATGAATTATTGTTATAAACTACACTTTCAAACCAAGATGACAGACAAATGGAGTGTTGTTCTAGTTTCGGAGTGGTGAGTCAACACACAGATTACTGAGCTGGGAGACATTGCCAGGCATAGTGCCAGGTGGAGGGGCATAAATCGAAACTTAAAAAAAAAGAAAAAAAAAAAAAAATTTTAAAAATTTAATTTTTTTTAAAAAAAACAGGAAAACGAAACCGTCCAATTGAAAACGGAATCCGCCATGGGCGGTCGGATACCGGACGGTTAAACGTTTGACTACAGCACTAATTTAAGGTGCCAAGAAATATAGTACTTTTTAAATCATCAGTGTCTGTTATCATTATCAACTTCATTATCATTTTGTGTTTAACATTTTCATGAATTCTAAGTTATCTCAAGAAAAGTTGAAATATCCAAACCCAATGGGGGACGTTTCACAAAATTTGTCATCAGTGACAAATGACAGTTTTTGTTATAAGCTACTCAAATCCTTGCTTCTGATTGGTTATCAGTAAATTTGTCACTGATTTTTGTCATTTGTCATTGAAAAAAGGCTTTGTGAAACACCCCCCAGAAATATATCCCAGACTCCCTTTATGGTGAAAAGAAATAATCACCTGTATCACAGTGGCAGCCTGGGCTTGCTTCCTGATGGCTAGTTCTTGGCGTAGTCTCTTGGCCGTCTGCTTGGCTAGGAAGCCTCTGATGGCTGTCTGGATGGTGAGGACTGCTCCACCGATACGCTCTCCACGACGCTTCAGGAGGAATGCCCTCAAGGCAGATTGGATCTTGCTTGCTGCTTTCTCTCGGACCTAAACATACGCGTGGTTATTAACAGAGAAGAATCAGCATCAGCAAGAAAGGAAATAACTTACATATAGAAGGAGGAGGTTTATAAATGGGAGTAAAGGATATATGGGTAGAATAAGAAGGGGTATAACTTGGTATAAAACTTGTTATGCTAAGTTCATATAACAAAGACAGTCTGGCTTCTAATCCTCTCCCAATCCATATTTTTTAGGCTTTGATGTGGGAGAAAAGTTCTTTTTTTGTTTTTTTGTAATAAGGTCATAAATCCAATACTACAGCACATTTTTACAATACGTTTCAGTCTACATATATGTAAAGCAAGGACAAAAGCGAATTTGGTACAAAAATTAAGTTGGAAATGGCAACAAGCGTGTAGCAGCCATCTTGCAAAACTGTAAGAATATCAAACTACATGGGACCCCCTCCTCTTCTTTTTTAAATCCCGTCTCTACTAGTTTGGACAGGAGGGATTAGACTACCCAGCAAGGTCACTGACAGGTGGCTATCTCATCAACTCAGCTCTCAATTGTTTGGAAGAAAATAAATGTTCATTTGAATTTGAATTTGAATTAACAAAAAGAGGATCATGGGGGACCAACGGGCACCGCTTAGCCAATGTTTGCATTATAGAGGGCACAAGTAGCTATAAGTAGTGCAATGGGGCTTTAGGTCATATCTCAAAGACAACCTGACTTCTCCTCTCCCAGTCCATATTTTCTGACCATCTTATTTTTTGTGCTTTGACATGGGACAAAAGTTGTTTTTTTAATAAGGTCAAGAATCCAATGGAAGAGCACTTTTTTTTCTCAACATGTTTGAGTCTACATAGATGTAAAGCAAGGACAAAAGTAAGTTTGGTACTAAAATTGAGTTGGAAATGGCAACAAGCGTGTAGCAGCCATCTTGCTTAACTGTAAAGATATCAAACAACATGGGACCCTCTCCTCTGTAGACCTTCTGCATGTCAACCGCGGCATCCCTCAAGGCACAGTACTTGGCCCTTTGAGCTTCAAAAACAAGGAAAAGAAACCTGGGAAGTGTTTTTTCATAGCCAAAATATACCCTGAGACTAAAAACTGGAACCACCTCCTCTTCGTTTTTAAAAACAAGGATAAGACACTGGGGGAGTGTTTTTCCTAGCCGAAATAAACCCTGAGACTAAAACTCACCAGCCTCATGTTCTGTTCCCTCCTGAGGTGGTGGGCCCTCCAGGCCAGCTGGATGGTGCGTGCTGCCCTTGTCTCCTGCCTAAGGTCCAGGAGGCGCGCGCAGAGGTATGAGACGTAGGTGATCACCACCTTCTCGTCCGGGATGGTGTTGGACATGTCCGCCGATCGCACCATCATGGGGACCCCGCCCAGCTCGTTGACCTTCTCATAGAGGAGCTTGAAGTTCTGGCGCTCGTTGGCCAGGAGCTTTTCCTGGTCAGTTTCTTTGCCAGTACCTAGGGAATGGTGAAAAATGGAAGATGGTTTTGTGAATGACACAGATGTCAATACTAGAAAACATGTCGAATATTCCCTGACCTGCTGAGGTTTATATTTTCAATTTTCATATTGCTGTTTTCATTTTTGGGCGCCCATCTGTTCAGGCTTTGCAAGTATGTAAGGCCTTGCCTTCCCCGTAGTCTTCCCTGTTAATTTTTTTTTTTTTTCTAGATTATCCTTTCTGTATATGTGACCAACAAATTGCATGTACCTCGTTCTTATTGTTTTGATAAGTAATGATTTTATTGTTGAATATGGATGTTATATTGAAATAATGACAAACGCTTGGAACCTACTTGGTGAGAACGTGTGGGACCAGGTTCCATCAAAGCTGTTGCAGGATGAGTTGAGATCATCCTCCCGCTCCTCCCTCTGGAACTGCATGAGGGTAGTGTCCTGGTTAATCCTCTCGTAGGGGAGCAGGGAGGGGTGGTAGTGGTGGATCAAGAGGCACAGGGCACGCCCGTCGCAGAAGGACACGGTGAAGTTCTCGATCTAAGTAAAAAGAAAAAAAGTAAATGGATAAAAAGAGTGTTTGTGTTATTGGGTTTTTACAGACGTGTATCAATCAGATAGGCACGTAGCCAGAGTTCAATGTTTGGGGGGGGGGGGGGGGGGGGGAGAGGGGCACAAACATGTAATCGATCGACGTCCTGGAGAGGGGTCTAAAAAAAGTTCAATCGATCTTGGAAATTGTGCCCCCCCCCCCACCCCCCCCCCCCCGTGGCTACGTGCCTGCAATCGAATATGATGATATATCATAAATGCTAAATTCAAATAATAGGAGCATAGAGCAAGGTGAGAGAGAGAGAGACAGTAGTAGGGACAAAAAGAAATTAAGGAGTCCCAATGCTTATAATAATTTTATCAATTTATTGGCGCAGCTACTATATATATAAACAGTGCTATATTACAGACAAAAAATCAAAACTATTTTAAAGCTATGAAACAAAGTGTGTTTTCAACAAAACTTTGAAGACGGCAACAGACCAAGACTTTCTTATGTCTAGGGGCAGGTTATTCCAAAGCAGTGGCACAACTGAAAGCGCAATCTCCAAGAGTTACTTTTGTTATGGTGGGAGTTAGCTTTAGAGCAGCTTGTCCTGTGTACTTTGCAAATACAGTGCATATGGATGTGATTTAAAAGATAATAATTTGAGGCTTGACTATTCAATGTTTTGAAAACCAATGTTAACTCAAATAAAATATATAAAATCCTTGACGTACCTGTAGGTCGTAGAAGGAGCAGACTGCCTTGCACCAGTCCATGAGCAGCATGAGTTGAGGGCTCTTGAAGTAGAGGTGGGGGCCGTCTAGGCTGGGGTGGGAGGGGCCGTGGTTGCCCCCCTCCTTCAGGGCGCTGATCTTCTCCTTCAGCTTACGGTTCTTAGTGAGGAATGCAATCTCCTCGCGGATGTGCTCGTCATTCAGCATCACCCCCACCTGAACAGATTGCAAGACAAAAAGGACAAATTAAGAATTTAGAGATCATGACATTGAAATGCAGTCAACTAGTCTATAGCGACCGCCCAAAAGAAACACAAAAAGTGGCCTTTGTAGACAGGTGGTCACTAAAGCAGGTTTGACTGTATCATGCTTTTTTTTTCACGTATCACATCTGTTAATTATTCCTATGACAAAATAGGTTTTATTGTTCTAAGTTCCGAGTACTTTTCTTGGAGAAGAGAAAGGAATTGAAATAGATTTGCAATTTCTGTCTATCAAATTTATACTGAATTTTTTATAGAAATCATTGATGGAAAATTAGCTTTCCTTAGAAAACAATCCAGTTGATGCATATGTATCAATTTATAATCATCTGAAAAAAGTCTAATTTCATTACATCTTTTCCAAGCTTTTTACTTTTTTGTCTACATTCCAAAAGTTGCGATTAGTGCAATATACACAAAATACATTCATTAAAACTAGCTTTAACAAAATCAATAACAATACACTATCCTATGCAGATTTTTGAACAAGAAATTACATGTACACGAAGTGGACTGCCATTAACCCCCTTATCAAGAGTTAATCTTGTATTGCATTCATGAATAAATGAATTGCTTCAAAATAAAGGTAGCTTACCTGATAATGAAAGATGATACGCCAGAGCAGCTCTAGGGTCTTCTCCCTGTGACCATCTACGATCACTCTCTCATTCAGACCGCCTCCTAAAAGAAATTGAAGCGAAGGAGACATACAATTACGTCATGGATTCACAAGTTTCCTATTGCAAATCCTTGTGCCACAAAAAAAAAAAAATTAAATACATAATATTTATAGAAGCAAAAGATGGCAGGATCACAAAACTGCCAACCTTGTGCGACCAAAAAAATGGACCATGATGGCCCAAAAAAGGAATACTTTATAACAAAACTTACAACCATGCGGGACACACTTCCAATGCAGAAATGTCCATTCCTCATGCTGTTTTTTCCATATTAGGACCTATAGTTTACAAGTATATTTTGTTGTTATTTTGGTATTATCAGCGTTTCATTCTTTTTAAGAATATTTTTCTCTTCAAGTATGTTTTAACCTTAGTTTTCTATTGAATTTTTGATCAAATCAACATTTTAGGGCAGTTGTTTGACATGCGGTATGAAAAAAAAAAAAAAGAAGAGTTCAAAAAAAATTATGATTAAAAAAAAAGAGTATTTTATGAAGAAAAAAGTACTACCGTAATTGGGAGGAAAAAAAATTTAATAATTCTGGGTAAAACGTAATGGTTGGCAGCTCTGCATACCTGACAATTGTGTGTAAATTGGTAGAAAAGCAAATTATAATACATGTTTTGTTTTTTTTTTGAAAAATCCTGTCTTGTTTGCTACCTTCCACGTTGATGCCTCTTTCCTTGAGCATCTTGAAAGCTGACTCTACGTTATGAATCTTCTGCAGTCTGCTGATGGCCGGTACGCGAAGCTCTCTGGACAGCGTCCAGTTCTGGGTCAACAGCTCAACCACGCGTCTGGAGAAGAGAAAGAAAAAGAAAACATGGAAATGTGAATAAATGACATCAAAGCCCCACTGCACTACTTATAGCTACGTACGCCCTCTATATAGCAAACAATGCCTAACCAGTGACCATTGGTCCCCCATGATCCCCTTTTTCTTATCTTAATTGAGAGCTGATTTAATGAGATAGCCACCTGTCAGTGACCGCACAGGGAGCTCTAATCCCTCCTGGCCAAACTAGCAAAGATGGGCTTTAATGGTTACCAATGACCTTAACAAATTACTTGCCTACAGCTACAAATATCATTTTTTTGAATAAAAATAAATCATTTAGCTTTCTATGGATTGCGGAGTATGAAAAATTAAAGGATAACATAAAGCCCAGCGCAGTGTACCCAAATTGGACTTGGGTTACATGCAGGCCTTATTCTACTAAGGCAAGCATATATGGGTGCATCAATGAGTCTTTGAGTGTACTTCAACTTGCAATATCTCTTTAGAGAAGTAATATTTGAAGCTCATAATTTTCAATTTATCGACATGGAACCTCTAAAATACCAAGCAAAACAAATATTTTTTGGTGGTTGGTACATTATATTAAAAGCATCAAAAAGCCTTAACCCTTACTGTACTGGGCTATTTTGAGCACCCACTGACTGGGGGGGGGGGGGGGGCCTGGGAGGCCCCCCCCCCCCCCCCCCCTATGATCTCGGCCATCGATTGTCCGATGAACACGAAAATTTGCATGTTTGTAGATATTTACGTAAGGAACAAGATGGTATAATTATTTTTTCCGAATATGCAAATTTTTGTCGTTAATTTTTGTGCGCTAATTTTATGCATTTTACAGAAAACATGTCAAACTCCACTTTTTTAATGTTGAAACTCATTATTCATATGAAACTTCTTTTCTAACACAAAAAAGTTATTTTAATGTAATTAATAATGATAATTTATGCAAATTTTGATGCGATTTTCATTTTTTTTTTTTTTTTTTTGATGACATGCGCATTCTAATTGTTATGTAACGCCTAACAGGTATATCCGATTTCAACGAAAATGGTATCAAAATGTGCGTAAGACTTGAGGGAAAAAAGTCATGAAACGACAATTCAAAATTCCAAGCGGTTGCGGCGCAATCTCCGAAAATGTCGAGGGGGGGGGGGGCCTCCCAGGCCCCCCCCCCCAGTACAGTAAGGGTTAAAGGAAGATTTCAAATACTTAGTAAGATGATAAGAAGTTTGGATAATTATAATTTAAACTATAGCAATAATACAGTAATAATGATAAGGATGTTATCCATCTTAGATGCTGCTTATAAGTATTGGCTTTCATGATGATGTAGATATACAGTAGGCTTGCGGTTGCACCATGTGAGAGAGGGGGAGAGAGGGGGAGGATTGGGGAGTCCTGAAAGGAACTTGGTAATCTTTCTTTCTTGAGTGTGTGTAGTGGTGCAACTGCAAGTCTACTGTATATCTACATCACCATGAAAGCCAATACTTATAAGCAGCATCTAAGATGGATAACATCCTTATCATTATAGGAAAAAAACTTACGCAAGTCTGACCCCACACCGCAGGTCAACAGAAAGCTTGTTGACCGCAAAGTCAAACTCATCTAGAGGACGCTGGACGTGAGTGACCGAATAGCCCAAGAAGCTGAGATGACGTGTTATGTCTCCCTCGCCCTTCAGGTACCGACGAGAGAACTCCAGGAGAATGTCTCGACTCGACTGCAAACAAGAAAATTGGAAGCTTGCATACATTACATTTGACGGACAATGCTTTAATTTTTTGTATGGGGGGGGGGGGGCTCTTGTTCCACTGTGACATATTTAACCGCTGTTGTGCACTAAAATATCAGTTATTTCTAGTTTTATCCTATCCAAATTTTCCCTAAAATATAGTATTGATAATGTATTGTTACAAGTTCTCCAAAAATGAACAGATCCTACCTAGTATACATTTCAATATATAACTACATTACAGTTAGGGTTTTCATAGTGACATTGCACATTCAGCCAACTGAATTTGCATATATTGCAAACAACTTTTAAAAAACATAACTTTCTTCATGTTTATCAGACTTTCTTGCTTCCTCTCAGAAAAAAATGGTAATAGGTTGGCTTTCTCTTTATCCTATTATTATGAAATTTTCATAATAATATCTATAATTTTCTCTCAGTAACTGTGTTAGTTTATTATGGGCGTTCCTAACTCAAGCTATGCTTTTCGGGTTTTCACCTCCTTCTTCTGTCATCTGAATTATTTACTGTATACTCTATGTTGAAATCATTGTTACATATATAATCTATATATACATTGTGTTTCATATTGTACCATTGAGCAGGAAATAAATGTTAATAATAATAATTTTAAAAAAATGAAAATCCTCCTCCGCTTACCTTGACCTGAGCATCTTTGCAGAAGAGGCAGGGGTCGTGGTCGATGAGTCGGGTCAGCTTGGCACGGTCCAAGAAGAACACTAGCATCAGGAACTTCTTCAGTGTAAACTGGGCCAGAGCAGCCTGGTAACCTGTGGTGGTGAGAGATGGGGTTGTTTTCATTAGCAATGGTGCTTTGATTTGAAAGTGGGACTACAGCACCACATTGGAAGTAGTTCTAAGTATGTTTATTAGGCTAATGCAGCCTGTGGTAGCCTCACAGAAATGTGAATAGGGGTGGTCTTTAAAGTGAAATGTATATAATCATTCTCTTTCTTTGCTTTTGTGAGAATAGGATGACAGCAAACCAATGACTCCTTGAGTGCAAACTGGGCCAGAATAACCTGCTAGCCTAACAGTACTAGGAAATGGGATGGTTTTCATGAGCAAAATAACAAAATGACCACTATGGCATTCCTACACATTATCTTTCCAAAGATAAGAAAAATGTGTTCAGCAGTAAAAGGTGGGCTTGGGTATTAAACCCTATGAAAATGAGAGGTTAACCAATGGGTAAACTGATTCACCAATCAACTTCAGAGACTCATCCAGGGGCCCTGTTTCACAAAACTTGTCATCAGTGACAAATGACAAGTTTTTGTTATAAGCTACTAAAATCCTTGCTTCTGATTGGTTATCAGAACTGATTTTTGTCATTTGTCATTGAAAAAAGGCTTTGTGAAACGGGTCCCTGTACTCAAAAGCAAGCTTCGATTTTGAGTTCTTTCTACCTGGTCCGAAGAGGTTCGGGACGGTCGGGTGGGCGTGTACAGCGGCAATGTCCGGGTTGCCTAGGAGACGGGTGACCACAAAGCGAGACATGCCGTAGACATCGCTGTTGTCCTGAATGGGAAGTAGCTCTCCATAGGTGGTCTGGTGTGAACGCAAAAAGGACAGTTACATTTAGCGTTTTGTAGATATTAGAGCGCAATTTAGGAACGATGTTGTCAAGTAATCCACATCTAAAATAATAGGGTATTTCCATAAATTAGGGACCCACTTTGTGACATTTTTGGTGGCCCGCTTACATAAGGAACCCACACATATCTGTGGCTCTGAGTAAAGACTTAAATAGTGGAGTGAGATTGTTAAGTGATTCTACATGTATGTATGAGGATGCAATATTTTGCTTGGAAATCACTTTACAATCTCACTCTACTATTGAAGTCTTTACTCAGAGCCACAGATACGTGTGGGTTCCTTATGTAAGTGGGACATCAAAAATGTGACAAAGTAGGTCCCTAACACAAACACAAACACAAACACAAACACCAGCGTGTAAATCACTGATTCAGTACGTTGCATAAGACATACTGAAAAACCGTAACATTTCACGAGATGAAATTTTAGTGACTTGTTACTGACAGCAAAGATCACAGCAAGAAAGTTTTATAAATGTGAACCCCCCAAAATTCTTGAATACTTAACAATACTCATACGCAACAAAGTTTCTGGCTTTACAGTATATTCAAGTAGCTTCTTTTCTGTTTAAATTTTAAAAAAATTAAAAGTTTACGTTCCAATTATGTGTAACAGAAAGAGCCATTTCTGATAATTTTAGGTAATAAAGAGTAAAAGAACTTACCTCTAAGCCGATGCGGAGCCAAAGGGGATTGTAGCAGAGGATGAGATTGAGCAGTTCTTGCTTTATACCTGAATTATTATGAGTAGAGAGGAAAATGAAAAGAGTTAAAACCAAAAGCTGGAAAATGTAAAAGTTGAGAGCAGTTAGCTTTGGAAAGCTCTAATAAAGATCTGGGCCCCGTCTTGTAAAGTTGCGATTAATTGCAACAATATACATAAGAGATAGGGGACTGCAAACTCCCAATTGACTTGCAGGATCAATCACAACTTTTTGTAAGATTATTTGGAAGTCCAAGAGATGAAGACAGATGAAGACATAATTGCAATGGAGAAACAGTGAAACGTGTCTATAAAAACCACCCAAGGGAGACAAGAAAAGTGGTCTTTATAGGCAGGTGGTCTTCATGTACAGGTTCCTTTTGTACATGCTTCAATGAGAAACCATTTTCAAGGGAAACAAAAAAGTGTTTGATAATGCAGGTTCGACTGTAGAACAAAAGAGCTTTAAAACAACAGATTTACGGGTAATTCAAAGGGATGAAAAGATGGAGTGGATTCTTTTATTTACCAAGGTCAGCATGGAGCATCTTGTCCGAGCGCACCACGATGCGTCCCTTCTCCACCTCGGCCTCCAGCTTCTGCATGACGCGGATGACCGGCTCGCTCTGGAACACCATGCACGCCCCCCCGACGGAGGCGGTTGAGACGACGCCTGGCAGTGTAGGCCCTCAGGGAGATGTCCTCCCTGGAGGGGGCGGGGCCGACCTTGCTGGCACCCTCCAAGCAGAGGAGGTGGGCGTCGACTAAGGGTGAGAAAGGGAGGTGGAGGAGGAAAAATATGAGACTGTGAGTTCATAATCCCAAGCCAAGGGTAAATTAAGGGGTGGTGGGTTTTTAAAAAAAAATCCCTGTCAAGGCATTACATCGTATGCATACATGCCAACATTTGAAAATCAGAAATCTGTACACTATGTGCGCGAAGCGCACATCATGGGCGCGAAGTGCACATCACGAGTGCGAAGTCCTTTTAGCCGGGGTCCAGGGCCCGCTTTAGGGCCCTGGAAGCTCTGGGTTTCCAGATGCTCTCTGGTGCAATCTGAGCCTATTTTAGGGACCATTTCCCCTAAAATTCAACCCAAGTTTATGGGTAAGTTTTGTGTCATACCAAACAAAAAAGTGATTGAAGTGAATTCCACATTTTAATTTATCCTTGGCAGAGGCAGAGCAGATAATAGACATAAATTTAATTAGCCACTCATGCAGAGTGATGCATTTAAGTCTAGTTACATTCATTAAATAATTATACATGACATAGATCTATGCATAAAATGAGACTGGCAATAATGGTATTCAACTTTCCAGACAACAGTCAACAATCCAAAATTATTGTAACTCATTGAGCTACATGTACCGGTATAGGTGCCTCGTAATGTCGTTGGCTCCTCCACCACTGATCTTTAGATCTTGCCGACAATAAATGCAGTATACATATTCCTCCCCTTTTGTGCTTGCTCTAATAAAGGGAAATCGTTCCTTGTATTCCTGTTTGTACTTCTGAATTCGTCTTGCTGCTGTTCCGCTCATTTTGACAGATTTTCTTCCGAGACAAATCACAAATCACAAAGTATACGGTACCTCGAAACACGTACTTTGCATGGGGACCCTATGCATATACGGTGCGCTAGTCGCGATAGCGAATGCATGCATGCTGATATGCGCATCCAAACGTATAGAAATTTGCCAGCGCAAGTATTTACGTACGGAAACACATATCAGAGTGCACGTGGCGCGCAGCAACACGCTGCCACTGTACGTACATATCAGTGCACGCTGCACGCACCTTGCGCAATGCAATCCGTTCAGCACTCGATCGGATCAATGCTATGTATGGAAAGCCAAATTCCCCAAAATCGGAACGTTCCGTTTTTTAGGGCTATAAAAACTTCAAAAACGGAACAGTTCCGTTAAAATTGGAACGGTTGGCATGTCTGCGTATGGCAGAAAATCAATTTACATTTGCTGCGCTCTACCCAGATGAAGTAAATTAAAATATGAGCCTGTGAGTTCATAACCCGAAAGCCAATGGTAATTAATTACAGGGGTTGGTGGCAATGTACCCTCACAATGTGAGTTTATCATTACCTACACTTACTAGAGTATGGGTTTTGAACTACTGTATGTTTTTTTTAAACCCCTGCCAAAGAATGCTGCTAAAACAAACACATCAACATTTACTATTACCAGTCCAAGCTCTTTGTATTAAATTGTTCTTTGACCTATAACTAGGTTTCAAGATAACAAGGTAAGTACATGGAGTTTCTACTAATGAGGTCGTAATATATAACTATATTGCCATTACTATAGAAAGGAATATCAAAATTAATAATTCAATATAAAAACTAAGACAAAATAAAACAAACAAATAACAGCTGATACTGGAAACTTTTCCTGGCTATACTTACTTTTGACATTCTTATTAGGGTCTTTGGGTGTATCAATGTCTGGGGTGAGCACATAGTTCAACCAGCAGGTGAACGCCCTGTCCTGTTTCTCCATCCAACGCTCATCGTAGAAGATGTTCTTGGCAGCAAACGGGAGCGGGTGACGTGGCAAGGCTGCAGAATCAATCAAAGGAAGAATTATACAATTATATTATTGATTGATTTATATCTGATATTTTTATAAAGTGGCACACATCACCCAGTTGGTGGTCTTCCATTTTGCTATGTTTGGTAAGAATAAAACAAATAACAGCAGCAAAAACAAAATAAATACACAAGCATATAAACAGGTGAAATACATATTAATTGGTATCCTTATGAAATAACTGATCATTCAAGAATTATCCTCAATTATTTTCAAGATATATGTTAATGGAATTTTCATTTAAATAGAAAATACTAAAATAAAGAATGGATGATAACCACGTATTTAAAAGAAAGGAAATAATGATTAAAAAAGTACATTTCTTATTGCTCACCTATTAATGAGTGGAATGAGTTGAGTCGACGATAGATTGGCTACTACTAATTAACTTTTCACGAATAATCAATTGACTCAATCAAGAATGAGATACAGAATACATTTAAATATTTAGATGATTTATCTGTACATGTATCCACACTCTAAAAGCAACAACATTCCCATTTTTTTTTTAAACTAAAGACAATTCATGACACTTACACATGTATGTCATCGATACATGCGGTCTTATATTTTAAGGTAGCCATGGCCTTGGTATGAATTCATTTTCAGCAAATGATTGTCTTTTTTAAATATGTCTGAAATATTGAAGCTCAGGTAAATGTTATGAAGTCCTGTACATATTGATTTTATCCGTCTTTTCAGTGAAGAAGAAAAAAGCAAGGAGCAACTTTAGAATACCCCACCACAAAAATTGACCAAACGTTTGTAGGGTACCAAATGCTTCACTAATGAAGCTAAATCTCAAGACTTAAGCTTGTTATGTAACACTAACCCTAACCCTAAGCATTCAACATCTATGTACATTAACACTATAGGTGGGGTATTCTAAAGTTAAACCAAAAGCAAAATATAGAGCAATGTTTCGGTTTTACCATCCACAGCTCTTTGGACACAATGAAGAAAGGAGTCTCCTACTGACCTGATCGTGAGGGCTTGATCAACTGTAGTTTAGCCATAGGCACTCCCCTGACAGCCTTTGGTGCCTTTGGCCTCCCCTTAGGCTTGGACGAAGCAGGAGCCTTGACTGGCACGGCCTTGCCAGTCGCTGCTGCCTTCCTTAGAGCGACTGTACGATTGATCTGCCTTGATGTTGAGAGACTAGTACCATTCTTGTTATTGATGGCTGCGACCTTTGACCTGAGAGTCTCTCTGGTAGATGCCTTATGTTCTGGAGATGGACGACTCTTCTTTCGCAGGGCCGGATCGGAGATGGGGTCGCTTAGTCTCTTGCGGTCGTTAAGGCGGCCGGTGACAGCGCTCTTGTGGATAGTGAAGTCTTCATTTGCTTTCGAAGGTGGTGCTGGCTTTGATGATGGAGCAGAAGAAGTTGTTCTTGAAGATGTTCTGCTGATGGGGCATTTCTGAGCTGTAGGCCTGGCGCCAGGGCTTCGCTTGCTGCTACCCAGAGAAACCCTCCATGTGGAAGCTTCCTGTTTGGACTTTGATTTCTGGACAATTGGAGCTTCTTTTGGTGACGTGGAAGGTCCAGAGCCACCGAGTGAAATGCGCCAAGACTGCACCTTCTGCACTGGCTCAGATACAGGTGATGGTGCCAAATGTACCTCTGTCTCAACAGGTGTGTGAAGGGATTCTTGCTCCGTCGATGGCTCAGGAAGTTCATCAAATTTAACCGATTCTTCTGCATCATCTACTGTATCAGAAGCAACCATCAACTGTGAAGGCTCAAGATCAGAATAGAAGGTTGTATCACCGGATTTGGTAAGTTCCTCAGGATTTATTTCTTTAATGACTAATTCTTCAACATCTTCATGCCCTGCTTCACATTTCTCTACTTCTTGCTCTTTATCAAAGTCTTGAAAATCATCAGTGAGCCGTAAGTCCTCCTCTTGCGCTTGTGCAACATCATCAATGATCTCTTTTACTCGAGGCTTCACATCTTCAAGGGAATCATCCTCTATACTACTTGGAGACTTTTCTGGAGACTTTTCTTCTACTGTCAGGAAAAAGGAGCAGGGACAGCAGCAGGGGCAAGGTAAACACTGTCATCAATTCTTGTGGATGATAGCCGTGCACCCACAGAGTGTGCCAGTGGCTCAAAGACTGATGAAGCGGATGTGGCAAAGATCTTGCTAATCTCTGCTTCATCTGGTATCAGAAATGCCAGCTCCAGCGGCTCCAGCCCGTCCTCATCGCTCAACCTGGATGCAGGAGAGGAGCTTTTGATCACTGTGGATGTCTGCTCTTTGGACAACCCCTGCAGATGTCTCGCTTTCTTTTCAAGTGCAGCTTTCAGCAGGTTCTGGCTTCCTGTCGATGCCAGGAGCGGAGACATGCCATCACAAAGCACCAGGGTCTCCTTTCGAGGTTCCGTCTTGATCTTCCCATCAGCAAAGGGGGACTGTCCTGCAATCTCCATCATTGCCTTGGCTGTGAGCTGGGGACTGAAGGTGCATACTTTATCTCCGACCATGACTCTTTCCGTCTCTCCCTGAGGCAGTACCTTACGGGGTGTCAGTATCTTCTCCAGGACTGTCCCCACGGACCTGGCACGAGCTTTCCTGGTTCCTGGGGTATCGACCGCCTTTCCGACTGTAGGAATCCTGTTTTCCTTTCCCACATCAGGAAAGGGTTGGGATCTGGGTGATTTCTTTTGTACAAAGGTTTCCCGGCGTGGGTTTGCGACGGCCACGCTTCGCCTGGACTGGATGGCTTGGCCTTTTCGGGCAGTGAAAGTGGACCTCCTATTAATATTCTTCTGCAAGGGTAAATGGGACATAGAGCTATGTTATGAGCATAAATTACGTGAAAATTAAATGGAGAGACAAGCCTTTTTTACTAGGAATTAATAAAAACAGTTAGAAACATCTTATTCTGCACAATATACTGCCATATTTTCCTTCTATATATGTTACTTTATTCAAATTTATAAATTCATCTAAATAACTCTTAACATGTACTAGCACCTGTTATCAAATTTTGAAAAGATTAACGAATGAAAGGACTCCTATAATCTTTTTGCCTAAGAAGAAACCATAGTTTAAATCCTAAAAGTGAAATGATTGCAACTTACAATGTATGTTGTTGTTGCCACTTCACATCATACCTGTATTCAAAAGCTTAAAAATATCCTTTTCTATAAAAATTCTACTGCGCACCTTTTTCTTGGGACTTTGACTGTCCCTAGAATAATCAGCTGAAGGCGGAAAGCCCCCTCGCTCTTGAAAGTGACCAGCTCTCGGACATTTTTCTCTTCGCTGGGGGTCCACGAGACAGGGACGTCCAGGGATTGGTTGCCCTCAATCTCCCACACCGTCTCGGCAACAGAAAAACCCTGCAAAAGAAATCAGAGCATACATGTATGATAGCTGGCTTGCAGTTGTTGATCGCACGACAAAACACGTTAATGCTCAAGTCCAAGCAGGGAAAAAAATACATGGGGCTCAGGGCGAATTAGCCCCTGAAAGTCATAAAAAAGAGGACATGCAGTTGTCCCATATATTACAGTCCTTATCATTTTAATGATTCTATCGGGACGTTGCATTTGCAAGAAAAGTTGCAATCAATTGCAAATCCCCCCAAATCAAGCGTAAGTCATGCGATTAATTGCAAATTTGCAATTGATTGCAACTCATATTTCTTGCAATGCCACCCAGGTAACTTTGTAAAAAGCCTTTAGAAAGAAAGAGAGGTGATAATTGAAACTTGAGAAAGTTATGGCTTTTTAGAACTCGTGAATGAGGGTCTTTGAATGTTTGAAACAGATAAATGGCCCAATGCAAGTGCTGTGGATCGATCATCATCATCATCATCATCATCAATCATCATCAATCATCATCATCATCATCATCGTCATCATCATCAAGCATCTTCATCATCAATCACCATCATCATCATCATCATCTTTATCATCTTTATCATCAATCATAATCATCATCATCATCATCATCGTCATCATCACCATCAATCATCATCATCGTTGGTAGTTAGAATCATAAACATTGGGACCTGTCTTTATCAGCTGTGGAATAAAATCATCATGCTTGTCATACCTTTTGAATGGAATTTTTCCAGCTCCACTTCCTGCGGGTAATCATGAGGGTTTTCCAGCCTCAAGGTCACGACCTTGGTGCTACCGAGTCTCACATCATCGAAGGACAGCATCACCTTCTTGGTGAAATGCGTGATCTGCAGAGTGGCAACCTCCTCTTCTTCCTCGCGCTCCTCGATATGCTTCTTCTTGGCATCGCCGGGTGCCGCCGTCTGCACGGGTGTAGACGGCCCGCAGAACCATGAGCGCCGCTTCTTGCGGTCCATAATCGGGGCAGGGTCCACCGTCGGGGTGTGGGCCTGCACCCAGGGGTCTGAGCGGAGCACCGGTGTGCCCCTTCCCGCATCTGAATCATCCATGGTTGAGTTGGACGAGTCCCGATGACAGTTTTCTTGGCTTCAAGAAAATCTCAGCAAAGCAGTGATCATCTACAGAAGTGAACCAAGAAAATTCATTCTTTAACAAATGTGTCAGTTAGAAAGAGAATAAAGTAAAAAGTGTTTTTTTTAAACCTGAATTATCATGCCAGAAATTTAAAATGCATGCTATACAGAGGTGTAATGATTATGATTGTTCTAATCGATGCTTCATTTTTTAACATCTGAAATCAGAAAACAGGAATTATTAATGGACATTGCATAGATGTACATCTAGATCTATCTAAAAATATGAATGAACAGACAATCATCAGTCTACTTTAATAGTGTTTGAAATCAACTGTCCGTCGTGTCCAAACACAAGCCATGGGGGTATAAGTAACTAATCTCTTCTGTTTCATAAAATGTCAGAAGGTGTCTGAACCTTTGAAGGTTGGCAAATTTTATGCTAAATCAGCAAGAACAAAAAAAAAAAAAGCAATTTTCAACTATTAACTTAGAAGCAATTTTTGTTCTACTAATTTAGAAGAAGTGATCCTGTTGGCAGTTTGAAATAAATTTGGTATCAAATGACAGGAAATAATATGACCTACAGTACATGTATATAGATCTATATCTTTACCGGTAAGCACAATAATTTAAGAACAATTTTTTTATAAATCCCTTCATTGCGAAACAAAAATTGGGGAGGGGGGATGGGTGTCCGGACACTTAATAAAAAATAAAGCCACCACATTTGCCTAAATGCATTTAACGAAATGTATGCATCAAACAGTATAACCATCTTAAATATTTTACCCTATAAATATTATCACTATCTAGGATATAGGTCTATACGTCTTAAAATACTTTATGAAATATTACATGTAAACTTCTTCAAATAAGCGTTTAAAATCAAGTTACTGCCCGGAGCCCCGGAAACCAAACTTGTCAGGACACACAACATCTGGGTGTTCAGGTCAATGGGAGTTTTTTTAGCTGAAATTTCCATGATTCATTTGAGCTTTGTACTACCAGTTGCCAGCACAAGGAATGACATGAAATATTTACTAGAAGGAAATAATCAGGTCAATTGAAGTATTTGAACCATTTCTATTCAGCTTCTCTGAGATAAAACTTCCAAGTTCAACTAGAGTGACCCCACTTGTTAAAGCATTTCCCAGGCCCTAGATAATCCCAGCCAGTCTATTCAAA